>JBBBDQ010030800.1:435000-532500 GCA_037127315.1 Ascarosepion bandense | reverse complement strand
CTTTTATAGAAAAATATACATTTTTGAAGAAAAAATATTACCAGCAACACATTTTTTAATACAAAACTAGAAGACATCTTCAGTTTTATAAAATAAAATAAAAATATTTTCATCAAAATCTGACTAAATCAACTTTCTCACTATAACCGAACATTAAAAAAAAACTTAAAACCCTGAAGCGTAGGGAGCTGGTTAATGTTTCTTCTGTTCGGCCTTGTGTCAGACTTAACCGAACTCCCTACAGCTTACAGAATTTATGCAGAGTTATAATCATCAGAAGGTTTTTCCTCATCAGAAGGTTGGTTGTCAGTTGGAATGTGTGGATTAGTGAAGAAGAGTGAAATAATAAAATATACATTTTGAATGTTAAAATAGAAATTTATTAAGAGGAGGAATAACATAATTTGTAAAAGTTAATGTTCAATTAGAAACATTATTAAGAAGTTAAGGGTAGAGTTCGTGTTCAATGATAAAGTTGAGTTATGGGTATCGAGAGTTGAAAAAATTGTTCGTAGTAGTAATTGTTGAAAGAGATAAGGAGAAAAAGAAAGAGGACAATGTCCTAGTAGACCTGAAGTTTCTCTCGTTGGTCTCTCTCGATCCTCCCATCTGTGACTCTTGACTGATACTGAGTTCATTTATATAGTCTTTTTGAATTTAGTACTGGATCCTAACGTTGTGGTGCATTGGATATCGGCTCGGAACGAGAAATTGGGGAGCCGAGTTCGAATTCCAGCCGAATTCATTGCATTCACTTGCGCGCAAATACCCTTGGGAAAGGTATTAGTCCGTCTCTTCCTTCCAGTTATGGGTTAAATAACAGGACAGATTGGGTTCTATAGCCTTGGTCGGCAACCAGTCTACCGCAGAAAGCAATGTCAACCTACTGCCGGATAATCTTCTGCCCAGTCAGTCATGTCTCTTTCGAGGCATGATCGCCCAAGCGTGTATCACGTATGGCACTTTACTGACTGGATCCTAAGTCATACAAGTCGCTCCCATTGATCAAAAATCATTTTAACACCTACTTGCGAAATCTGGTTTCGACTTTTTCGTTAAGCAGATGGTCAATCCTTTTTCTATTTGGGAACACCAGGATTTCACATGTCGTTATGAATTTTTATAAAAATGAAGAAGAGGGTTGATTTTAATTAGTTTCTAATCCGCTACAACCCTACCTTTTTGGCATTAAATAACCCCCAGAGGTTGATATGCCGTTAAACAAAACTCACACACTTGTTCTGGGAAGTTAATGTTCAATTAGAAACATTATTACGAAGTTAAGAGTAGAGTTCGTGTTAGATGATAAAGTTGAGTTAAGGGTACCGAGAGTTGAAGAAGTTGTTCGTAGTAGTAACTGTTGAAATAGACAAAGAGAAAGAGAAAGAGGACAATATCTCAGTAGACCTGAAGCTTCTCTCGTTGGTCTCTCTCGATCCTCCCATCTGTGACTCTTGACTGATGCTGAGGTCATTTATATAGTCTTTTTGAATTTAGTGCTACTTTTTGAATTTAGCCTACCTTTTTGGCATTAAATAACCCACAGAAGTTAATATGCTGTTAAACAAAACTCAGACACTTGTTCTGGGAAATCTATTTTGCGCCTGGAGTGAGTGACCATGACCAAATACGTAACAAAACTGTCCAACAAAAAGAACTGACAAAGGTTGCAATAAAGAATAACAAGAAAAGGACAAGGAAAGAACAGGGTAGAAATAGTATAAAGCAAGCAAACAAAATATGCAAAGTAAATTAACAATAACTGAGAAAACATGCACCAAATATGTGTTTTAAAAATAGGATATAGAATCCCAACAAAGTTTATAAGAAATCTGACTAATGAAAAACGTTTAATCGAAACTAGATTTGATTATGCGTTTCGCCTTTCTAGGCTTCATCAGATTTAAACATGAAAAAAAGAAATGTGTCTTTGTATAAGCTTAAATAATGAATCATGGTACTTTTCCTTTAAAATGGCACTTCAAGTGATTAAAGAAGAAAGAAAATGAGTGACTTAAAAAAAACACATTTATTTCTTTCGTTTTTGGATCTGATGAAGCCTAGAAAGGCGAAACGCGTAATCAAATCTAGTTCCAATGAAATGTTTTTCATTTGTCATATTACTTTTAAGAAGCCAATATAATAAAAACAAAATTTCATGCTCAAAATATTTGTGTTATTTTAAAATGAAAGATTAAAGCATTTCTAAGCCTTTTTGGAATCTTTGATATTTTGGTTAAAAAGCTTGTTCTTCTGATGTCAAAGAGGGTTTGTACATTTGTATGGAAAATGGGGGCATCTTTTTGTGATGAAAAACACATTGATTTGGAAATCCTTGCAAAATTTAGATAACTGTAGGATTCTTTCAGGATTTATTTAGAAATAGATGAAATAATTTTTTAAGTATTTCATTTTTTTTTTTTAATATTTGCAAACATATATTTCCTTTTATGCATCTGTTATCCTCTAGCTATCTGTGCGTGTGTGTGTGTGTGTGTGTGTGTGTGTGTGTGTGTATGTGTGTGTGTGTGTCTGTGTGTGTGTGTCTGTGTGTGTGTGTGTGTCTGTGTGTGTGTTTGCCTCTGTGTGTGTGTGTGTGTGTGTGTGTGTGTGTGTGTCCGTTACCTATAGACTCCGAAACGGCTGAACCGATTTTCTTGAAAATTTACACAGTTGTACTATAAGCGTCTGCGAGTGTTCTTAGCTAGGTTTTGTGTCGAGGTACCCCCGATAAATATCGAAAATCGATAATCAAAAAAATCGGATTATAGAAGAAGTAGTCCGATTTTAATCAAATTTGATACACTCATAGACAAAGACATAAGAAACGATATCCAGAAGTGTCAAAGTTGCAGTTCTTACAATAGTGCAGAAAATTTGATATCGATACCAAGAAATCAAAATTTGACTTACATCCAATAATTTTTCTTTCAGTCTACGGCTTCGCTTTAACTGGAAACAACTATTGCTTTTTGGTGTTTCGTGACAACGTCCAAAGAGTCTGAGCTCCAGGACCATGGATTAGTTTTAAAGCTTTCATTGCACCCGAGCAACGCCGGGTTATACTGCTAGTTTAATTATAAGAAATTTAGAGAAATTATTTTGTGTATCGCTTAACGTTTTTATAAGTTATAAGAAAAAGTCTTCGGAGAATTTAATTTCTTTTGTCAGACAGAAACCCTCGTTACAGAAAACCGGCTCTTGATCTTGAAATAATAGAATGAAACAAATCTGACATTATTTCATTAGAAAAGCTTTTAATTGGTTTCATTAACAAAATATTTTCGATAAATAATGAATTTTACAAGAATTGTTTTAATTTTTGTTTTCAATAAAATTTTTGTTTTCATATAAACTTTTAAATTATTTAAAATTCTATATTAATTTTTAGCAGCTAAGTGATTCTATTATTAAATTAAAACTATATTTCATCATTTATCCATCACACCCAATGGTGCATAGGGCAGCAACTTTTTGTTGCTGTTTCTGTAACAAACTGTTTTTTACGGGGCAGGGTTGTTAGCCCTGCACCCAAACCCCGACCCTGGAGGACCGGTTAACCATTCTTGGTTCTTGCGTTTACAGCACCTGGTATTTTCAAATGGTCGCCCATTTAAGTACTAACCAGGCTCGATGTTGCTTAATTTCGGTGATCGGACGGAAACCGGTGCATTCAACACGATATTGGCGTAGACAAAACTATATTTACTAATCCTAAATAGAAAATCTCACTACAATTCAACGATGCCCTGTATTTGAAAAGGAATTTGAATTTATTTTACGTATGTATAAACGTGTCGATTTTCTTAAATATGAACACTCATAGACGACTTTGTCAGAAAATAAAAACTTTAATTATTATAAATTTAAAAATTATTGCTAATTTTGCAATATTTTCTTAAAAGGCGTCTTTGTAATTTAGGCTATAAATCCAAAGTGCCTAAAATTCAATAAAAGAAGCTTAAATTACTTTAATTTCTAAGATTATTAACTAATTAAAAAAATGTATAAAAATGTGTTACGTTGTATTTGTCATGCAATTTTATTTCAATTGTGTCCTCTTTACTTCAATTTTCCAATTATCAGATTGTCGATAGATCTGTCAATATCTTATAAAAACGCCCACCTGCAAGTTAAAAAATACTTTGTTATTTTCAACTAAAAGTAATATTCAGAATAATTTAGTTTTAAATAATTAGTGAGACGTAAAATTACTAGGAAAAGGAAAAGGTCAAACAGTTATGTCCTGACCCCAAAAAGAAAAGGAATTGAGCCAAATTCAATGGGAAAATTAGCTCAGGTGAAGATGTTATAATGGAATGTCCCACACCCCCCTATCGTTTATGTGGACTGGCTATATTAGTAGCCATATGTAGTGAGCACAGGAGATACCTGTGACTTGCTTCGGCAATTATTAGCCTGCCACCAAATTCCCTGTCTAGTCATAGTGTATTCTCTTTACAATAAACCTCTCTTCTTTCATTTACGCACTTGTTGCTGTTCTTTCACTCGAGTACCACCTTGTCTGTTTGTTAATCTGGACGATTTTATAGATTTTACTGATAATCAGAGAAAATAATTTCAATCAATTTAAACACGGTTTGTAAATACGACAAAGTATTTTGCTTATTAGAAATATTAAATTAAATCCATTAGTTTAAAATTAAAGCTAAAATAAAATTCTCAAGAACCGTTTTTCATTTTCTTTTAATGTGTTTTAAACCTCGGGTAATTTTTTTTTTTTTTTTTTTTTTTTTTTTTTTTTACTTTTGTAGGGTACCTCGGAACAAGAAAACAGAGAGCCGAGTTCGAATTCCAGTTAAATTCGTTGCAATCGCTTACGCGCAATTACACATGGGAAATGTATTAATCTTTCTCTTACCTCTAGACATGGGTTAAATAACAGGACAAATTAGGTTCTATAGCCTTGGTTGCCAATCAGACTAACGCAAAAAGTAGGTACCTCTACTAAATAGTTAAAAAAAAAACAGCATAATATGAATAAAAAAAGGGTCCCAAACTTAATAAAACAAATTTTTTCCATCAAAATGTTGATATTATTATTAAGAGGAAAGATCAAAGTAATTCATAATTATTTTTTAAAAGATTTTTAATTCTTCTAACATTTTCGAAATTTTGTCAGAAAATTTTGTTTTGATTTGAGTTAGCGGTTAAACAAACGTTACGACTGTTTACAATAGAAATTGTAATGATTACATCACCCACTTTTTTCGATGACAAACACATTAAGTTGGAAATTCTCGGAAAAATCAAATAATCGCCGGATTTTAATGAAACTTTCGGTCTTCATTCAGAAATGAATTAAATTATTTTTTTTAAATCTTGGTAAAAATATTTATTTCATCTCTGTTACCCCCTCCACGTAAATCCATGAAATTTTAATAAATTTTAAAATGTTTTGGTGTATAATTTTATTAGTTAACGCAGGACTCATTAAGGAATATAAATCATCTATTTTTTTTTTTTAATTTCCCCTCTATCTGAAAATCTGCTCCAAAGAGTAAAATAAAAAATCCAATAAAACTCTCATATTATTTAGTTTGATAAGCTTTTAATTGCTTGAATAAATAATAAAAATTAAGGACATTACAATCTGAAGAAAAAAAATTTCGATGACTAATGAAATTTTAAAAGAATTGTTTTTCATTTTTTTTTTTTCCCTATTATAATAATTTAAAATATTTTTAAAATTTGTAAAGAACTGTCGCGGTTAGATTTTTTAGTTAAGAATTAACGATTATATTACCTATCGAAAATTGAAAAGTTTAATAAAAAAATCGCTTTGCACCCATATTTTTAAAATAATTTATACTTTTTTTGTGCATATGATGTGTCTTTCTTTTTTCTTTTTCTTTTTTTTTTTTGTGTGGTAATTTCTATGTGCAAATTAAAAGGTCAGAGTTTCCTCCCTTACCCTAAAAAAATTGTACAATTTTGTCACTTATAAACGCCATACACTTTATCTCTAATCAAGAACCTGTCAATAAATTCTTGATTTTACGTGGACAGGTCAAAAATTTCAAATTTGTGATTAAGAAATAGTTTTATTCTAAATTTCACGCTATAAATAAGTAATACCATAAATCAGATTAATTTAACATAAAATTTGCTAATTTTCCCCAAAAAATCACAGATGTATATTTTCTTTTTGTAAGATTTTTAAAACCGTGAATTAACTTTTGTTTAAAAATGTGTCGATCGCTCAAAAATGGCGGCAAATTCAAAAACTGAAAAGAATCTCAAACTTTTATATTCCAATCAATATAATTTCTGTTTAAAATAAACCAGAGTATTTTGCTTACTGCAAATAGTAAATTTAAATTGAAACTAAAATAAAAGTTTGTATTTATTTCTGAGACGAGTAACTTTCAATAATCTTGGAATTATTTCGAACTTTTGAACTTTTGGCTGATTATCCATCTGACACTGGATATAAAAGGCTCCAAAAATACACCACTAAAGTCCTTCGATGGCGTAGTGGATATAGTAGTTGGTTATACATGTTCGATCCTTGGACTTGGTATTGAGAGTACTAAATTCCAACATGAAAGAACAATAATTGATTTCACAGGATATTTTGCAATAATCAACGAGATATTCCACATCAGCCAATCTATGGTCACCTGATGATAACCAGAGGTTACTTGATCGAAACGTTGTGTCTATTATAACACCTATATCAACCAAGATGTGAACAAAAGTTCGAAAGAATTCTAAGATAATTGAAAATTACTCATCTCAGAAATGAATACAAATTATAACAAGTGACACAAACCCACTAATATAATCCAGTTCTCAAAATCCATTTGACAAGGAATATTTTTTTTTTATTCATATCACCCCAAGCAAGGCGGTAACGCCACTGATGCGCAGGGGGCTACGTAAGAGTAAGAAGATTGGAAAAGAGAAAGCCGGAAACCACATCCTAAACAGGAACCAAGGGATGAGCCTCTACACCTGTTCAATAGACGTGGGTGGAGTGTGAACCGGGCGATAGTTTAGTCTATCTACTCTAATTGAGAGAAAAAAAAAATGAGTAAAAGAATGGAAAAGAGTAAAAGATTGGAAAGAGAAAGCCGGAAACCACATCCTAAACAGGAACCAAGGGATGAGCCTCTACACCTGTTCAATAGACGTGGATGGACTGTGAAAAGGTTCCAAAAATACACCACTTCGGGACGGTGGCGTAGTGGATATAGTAGTTGGTTATACATGTGTTAGAATCATCTAGAAGTCATGAGTTCGACCCTTGGACTTGGTAGTGAGCGTACCAAATTCCAACATAAAAGAACAATAATTGATTTCACAGGATATTTCGCAATAATCAACGAGATATTCCACATCTAATGACACTCTCTGATGACCAGAGGGTACTTGGTCGAAACGTTGTGTCGATTATAACGTTAGAATAGTTCGAAACAATTCCAAGATTATTAAAATAAAAGTTTCAAAAAGACTTTTACGTTTTTAAAAATTCAGTTTAAAAGTAACTATGCAGTTTTTTTCGCGGTTTACTGGGGGGTACTTAGCCCAAAGTAATGGGAACCTAGTGCTAGTGCGGGAAAATCTTCTGTCGAGTTAGCCATGTCTCAAAAGAGACATGATCACCCAAGTGTGTATCACATATAGCATTTAACAAACTGATTGTGGGGTACCTACATTGTTATAATTTTGAATTATTTTCCTTAGAAATAATAAATATTTTGTCGTTTCTTTTTTTCTCTTGTAAGAAACACAACTCTGTAAAATGAACTTGGGTAACTTCCCTTAGTTCAATTAATTGATTATTTATTTATTTTTAAATACTTGTCTTTTTCTGTGAAAGAAAGCATTGCAAGTAAAATCTTGATGTTAAAATGTTGAACTTGGACTTGAGAGGTCTACATGTTTTCTAGATGTGATGTTGAAACAGTGAGACGTAAAAAAAGAACAACGGTTGTCTTGATTCTCTCTAGTCTTCTTCGGTCAAGAAAGGCAACAGTTTCCTCAAATTCTAATTAAATTTTATTGTAATATAAAACAAATTCATCGGAAAGCAAAGAGAAAGAAAGAAAAAACGAAAGAAAGATGGAAAAAGGGAAAAAAGAGAAAGATTTGATATCTGGTTAAAGGGGTTTCATATTTCCTATTGTGTCCAGTTTTTAAAATACAAGCCGGTTCACCAAAAAAACCTTTAATTGGCAACACGATCTTACAATTTGTTGTTTTGACGTCTCTAAGGTTTGCGAAAAAGAAGGAGAGATAAAATGCCACATTCATAAAGAAAGAAAGAATATAACATTTTAAAAGAAAAGAAAATGACATTTTAAAAAAATGGCATTTAAAAAGAGAAAAAGAAAGATACTTAACTAAACTTAAAAAGAAAGAAAGGGTGTGACTACATTTTAAATGAAAAGAAACAGCAATTAGAAAGAAAGAAAGAAAGAAAGAAAGAAAGAAAGAAAGAAAGAAAGAAAGAAAGAAAGAAAGAAAGAAAGAAAGTTATAAAAGAAAAAAGTGTGACAATTTAAAAGAAACAGCAAGGAAGGAAGGAAGGAAGGAAGGAAGGAAGGAAGGAAGGAAGGAAGGAAGGATGATTCAAAGTTTAAAAAGAAAGAAGGGGTAACATTTTAAAAGAATAAGAAAGAGAAAGAAAGAATTTAAAAAAAAATTTTTTAAGAAAGAAAGAAAGAAAGAAAGAAAGAAAGAAAGAAAGAAAGAAAGAAAGAAAGAAAGAAAGAGTTATAAAAGAAAAAAGTGTGACAATTTAAAAGAAACAGCAAGGAAGGAAGGAAGGAAGGAAGGATGATTCAAAGTTTAAAAAGAAAGAAGGGGTAACATTTTAAAAGAATAAGAAAGAGAAAGAAAGAATTTTAAAAAAAAAATTTTTTAAGAAAGAAAGAAAGAAAGAAGATCCACATTGTAAAAGAAAATAAACGGCATTTATAAAGAAAGAAAAAAAAGAAACGAAAAAGAAGAAAAGAAAAGAGAAAAGGAGAAAAAAATCCCGGTAGAAAGACTTAGAGGAAGTAGGAGAAAGTAAGGATGACAAGGAAAGAGTAGGAGAAGACATAGTGAGATCATCACTCACTCTACTGTCGCGTTAACATTTGCCCGGTTATCTGATGTCGCTTCAATAGGGAAAAGCTGGCCGAGGCACCCACGGTACTTGGGGCGTGTCACAATGTTAATAGCGCGCAGATTGGCCCCGATCGTCGGTGAGTTTCAGACCAACCTGGTGTCGCTAATATATTGCAAATTTTTTATTTACTTTTTTATTTTATATATATATATATATATATATTTTTTTTTTTTTCTCAACTATCACTGCGACTGCTACCACTCGACAACGTCGACGATTACAACGGCTATACACGAAGAAAAACAAACAGGTAACAGTGGTGGCTCGTCTGGCAAAAATGTTTTCTACAGAAATAATTTTTCTAACAAGACATTATTTAATGTTTTCGAACAGGTTAAGCATGTGATTTACAATCTCCAATGACTCCTACTTTTTAACAAAAATTTAATTTCAATAAATAAATAAGGTTCTGTGCGAAATTTCATGAAATTAAGTGGGGAGGTAACATATTAAAAAAAAGATTATTTTACCAAAATTTTCTAAAACAAAAAAAAAAGTGTCAAAAATAATTTCATTAATTTGTGAATATGTCCTGAAAATTTCAAGAATTTCAAAATAAATGTTTTCAACGGAGAACAAGCGCAAAAAAAGTCAATGTTAAAAATTTGTAGAAGACGATGACGGAATCAAAACAAGCATTTTAACCAAAATTTCGAACGTGTTAAAAACGATTAAAAAATTTCAAAAAATAATTAAAAAATACGTTGGTCTTTCATCTTAATAATAACATAAACGTTTTAACGATAAAACTTTATTTTCATTAAGTTTGTGACCTTTTTCATGACGCTATGCTGTTTTTCCCACGAAATAGTGAAGGTACATACGTTAAACTGGTTTAAATGTCATTTTGGCAGTCAAACCTTGTAGGTAAGTACGACATGCTTCAGGCATATCGCATGATAATCTACCTTGAATAAACCAATTATAAAATTACAGAACGCTTTCTCGACTACAAAAAATACCAAACAACATTAAGACCGTTATATATATATATATATATATATATATATATATTGTGTGTATTTTGGCAGCAGTTTTTCATTAATGCAGGTTTCATTGAATAATATAGACAAGTTCTGTCTATTAATTTTGTGTAGGATCCGTTCATACCGTCTGATATACTTGATGGTGATATCAATGTTCTATGTTTACTGTGTGTTAATATTTACTCTTTGATAATGGCTTATGTGAGCCGAAAGCTTAGACCCGATAAAAAAATCAACAATTACTGTGATTTTTTGTTGTCTTTCAACGATATCACCATCAAGTATATCAGACGGTATGAACGGATCCTACACAAAATTAATAGACAGAACTTGTCTATATTATTCAATGAAACCTGCATTAATATATATATATATATATATATATATACATATATATATATATATATATATATATATATATATATATATATATTAATTTAGTGTTTGCTATGATCATTGACTGGGTATTTACCCAGGTCCTCCCATTGAGACAGGATGTGACACAAGGTTGAATTTTATGTGGGAGATCCGAGCCCTTAACTTCGAGCAAAAGTTTCCCGTAGACCTTACTTAAGGCAGGGTCGGGCTCTTGTCTATTCACCAAAGAGGAGACTCTGCCTTTCAACACAGCTTCGTCTTGGTTCCTCTACCCGAAAAGAGTCCAACAATGTTGATTTTGAGTGGTAGACTGACTGCTACAGAGAGGTCATCATCGTTTTCCCGCACGTGGTTTTCATTTTCAACAAGAGCTCTTGCTTTATGAGTGTTCTCCATCAAGCTGTACGACCTCAGACAGCACCTTTCGCAGGATATTTCAAGTGCCAAGCAACACAGATATCAGAAGTAATGGTATCAGAAATGGTAACAGAATTTTTTTTTTTTTCTCTGGGAGGAAATGGAAAAAGAGATAACGTCATTAGCCCGATTATAGAAAAAGATGCATAGTAACAAACAAGATTCGAAACTACGATGTCAAATTTGAAAGGAACAAACATTAATTCAGTCAGTCAGTTAATTGCCATACGTGATACACACTTAGGCGATCATGTCTCTTTCGATCCATGACTAACTGGGAAGACTATTTTCCCGCTGTAGATAGCCATTTATTTCTGTGGTAGACTGGTTGCCAACCAAGTCTATAGATCCCAATCTGTCTTGCTATTCAATTCTTTTATCCAGATCAGTTAATTGTTAATTGTAATTTTTTTTATGTAAACTCAGTTTTTCCCGCGATTGTTTTTTGAGCCACCCTCTTTCGTTATAAGCGGCGACTTTCAGCAAACTAGTCAGTAGACAACCAGGCCGCTAAACGACTCCACGTAAGTCTCTCTACTCAAACATTCCTTAACGCACACACAAAAACAGAACTTTGTCTTCTGTATGAACATTTTCACCAAGAACTTTTGAACTTTGAACTCTTGACCAAACTTTGTGTTACTTACAATTACATTCAAAATAATTGTATTCTTCATGTTATTTATTCTTACATGAAAATCTTTCTAACAATTATAACAAACCTTTTCAGCGCAAGAAAAAACTTTCTTCATTTAATTGATTTTACTTTGATTTAAAGGGGAACAACTCTTTCCTCTTACTTTATGTATACTACGCGTTGCGGTATATGTTGTGGCGCAGTGGATATCGGCTCGGAACGAGAAATCAGGGAGCCGAGTTCGAATTCCAGTTGAATTCATTGCATTAATTTACGCGCAAATGCCCTTGGAAAAGGTATTAATCCGTCTCTTCCTTCCAGTTATGGGTTAAATAACAAGACAGATTGGGTTCTATAGCCTTGGCTGGCAACCAGTCTGCCGCAGAAAGCAACTTACTGCGGGATAATCTTCTGCCCAGTCAGTCATGTCTCTTTCGAGACATGATTGCCCAAGCGTGACTGACTGAATATAATAGTTGGAAACATGATGAAGGCTTCTACTGTGCATAAAGTGGGGGGAACGGTTTTCTATTGTTATGAAGTAATAAATTGACCCCCACTAATTACTACTTAATAATATAATACATCTCTTCCCCTTCTAGTTATGAGTCAAATAACAGGACAGATTGGATTCTATAACCTTGGATTTCAACCAGTCTACCGCAGAAAGCAATGGCAACCTACTGCGGGATAATCTTCTGCCCAGTCAGTTATGTCTCTTTCGAGACATGATCGCCCAAGCGTGTTTCACGTATGGCACATAACATGCTTTATTTCTTTAATGCTGTACTTTATCGAATATATACTTTTATTTATTGGTTACAAATTGAAGTTGTTGTCTTTAATTTTCTTGAATCGTATGTCGGACGAATCGTAATATAAATCCTAAAGGACCTAAAAATTCTCTGTGGGGAGAAGACAGGGGTTTTTTTAATGATGAAAAGAAGAAACAATAAGGCAATAAAAACCAAATGTGCAACTACCAAAAAAACTCCCAAATTTCCACACGGACACAAGTGAGTCGTACTCTGCCCGAAGACAGACGAAGCCGAGAGACGATGATCCCTACCCAGTGAGTGTCGTTTTTTTTAAGCATAGTGTGCCGTACCAAAACTTGTATTGATTCCTTTCCAAATTGTTTTGTGGAAACGCGCAATTTCATTGTATAAAAATTACTAATGAATTATCACGGGATTATTTGCATTTTCTTGAAGTTTTAGGCTCCAGCCAGGTTTCTAAGTTTCTCTAAAATTCGTAACCTGGTTGGCTGATTTAATTCAAATATCATTTCTCCACGAGATGTAATTCTCCCGCCAAGGCGTTTTGATCCTCTCCGAAAATACAGCGAATGTCTGTAGTGGACTGGACAACTCGGGTATTATTTGTTATGGTTCGAACGTCGTGGTAGTAATTTTAACAGTGAAAAGTCGGTTGGTTGCCAAAACCACTAAATTTATAAATAAAATAACTCAAAGCACAATGTAACGAATATAACAACATTGTATTAAGCAAGGTTACAGGATTGATTAATTCGTGCATGCAAGATGTCGTGAAGAAAGTTCTTTCTTAGATATTAAAGAAATTGTCTCAATATTCATGCTAGAAGAGTTCCTGAAAAAGGAAATAATATGTTTGTACTGAATAGTGAATATAATTATATATTGAAATTGACTTATAAGATAGAGAGAAACATTTTTTTATTTAGCTAATTGCTGAATGCAATTAGCGCAGTATGTGAGTTGGAAAGGAACGAACGACATTCGGACTGTATGCCCCGAAAAGCAGCTTCCAACTGGGTAAGCACACGTGGAAATCAGTTTATATATTTCTTAACAAAGCGCGGGAAAAAAGAGACCTCTGCAGCACCAATGTAAGAGTATGTGGGTATGTGTGGATGAACGTGTGTACATGGCGATATATATGTAAGTATGTAGAAGTGATTCTACATACTTGTCTCTCAGTCAGTGAGTACCCACCCATCTGCAAACAGAATCCTCGTTACTCCTAATCTTACTCATTTTTCACCAGGCAACACGCGGCAATCACTTGTAAAATCCATTTTCGACTACCGTTTCTTCTAACCATTTATTGATCCTTGAACGGCAATCAGAAAATAAGAATTCACTCACTCTATTTGCCAAAGCATTATTCAACAAACTTTTCATCACTTAAAATATTTACAGAACTTTTCAATGTTAATTCTAGTAAATTACATCTTGAACAATCAAACAAAAAGATCTTTACTGCCTAATCCATTTTCAGTTCAACAAAGCATTGCAATACGTAGTCTAAGCGAGACAACTCTTAATTTGTGCGTTACATATTTTTACTTTGACTCACATTTGTGAACTTTTATAGGGGGCTTGTATAATTCCACTACAAATAAGGTAAAATAAACTTTGGTTTATTTTCATAAAAAGAATAACAGAATTATTTTTATATACAAAATGTAGTTGTCCGTATAAAGGTCAAGAATGGAAGAAAGAAAGGAATTGGGACTGTGGGAAGGAAAGGAAGAGACTATGTGTTGCGGGCGAGATGAGAGAAAGAGAGGGTGAAACAATGTTCATTGATGCGTGATACGGTCTATTGTATGAGCTGCTGTATTCTCTCTGCATGTGCTCCGAACTTCCCGCTCCTCTCTCTGGTGGAGAAAGTTTCTACTGTCTTTTTATATTCATGGTGAGGCTCCTGGAAATCGAGAAATATGTTTCTTTTATCGAGCCCTGATTGGTCAAAATTCATATTTTTGACCATGTGATGTATTTTCAACTACGTCCGTGCTTTTGGGTGCACTATGTGTTTTCAACTACGTCCGTGCTTTTGGGTGCACTGTTCTTGTTTTTGACCCCAAAGGGTTTGGTAAGAGGTGAATGCCCGCGCAATTGTATTTTTAGAGACACACGTGCTGTGAATTAATTTTATTGTGTGTGTGTGTGTGTGTGTGTGTGTGTGTGTGTGTGTGTGTGTGTGTGTGTGTGTGTGTGTGTGTGTGTGTTGAGCTTGGAAAATAAAACAAGAAACAGCACACTTTTTAAATGAACATTTTTAATTTTCTCAAACATTGCTTGCAACTGATTTAACCTTCTGCCATCTTTGTATATTCATCAAAATACATTATTATTTGTTATTATAACAATTTGTAGTTTTCTTAATTGACTTCAAAATTAAATATAAAAAATGTATGCAGAGTTCTACTACTAAGTGTGACGCCACCACAATAGCATAGATGTGGCACTGTAGAGGATCTTGGGTCCATTACAATATTTATATTTAGGATTCGACACGACGCGCGATCGATCAGACACGTGACACCAGAAAATAAGAAACAATGCCGGAGTCACCAACAATAAAACGTGTATTAACAAATAATACAATTAATCGATAGAAGCAAAGTGAAGAGAGGGAGAAGAGGTTTTCTCCCTTTAACTGTTAAGAGAAGTCAAATGTTCATTGGAAGAAAGTCAATGAAAGATTGATTGAAATAAAGTTACATACAGTTCTTGAATTGTTGAGTTCCCATTCGAATTTGTATTAGGAAATGTATGTGCCCATGTATGTGTATGTGTAAGAAATAAATTCGCGCCACTAATTGCTACCTGCTATCGCGGGCACAACTGTGCCCTAACTGACTAGCAACACGTGTGTGCCTTGCTTAAATGGACGCGCGGAATCCACGAGGAAATAGGATTTAACACGTGAACAAAGGATGACCAGTCAGGATTAACCAATCACTGCCTGCTAACATAACATGTCTCGCGGATGAAAACACGCATGTTGTTTTAATGCGTAGGAGTGAAAGAGTGAGCATAATAATATTTACAAATATGTGTTGAAATATGGATATGTGTGTCGGTGTGAATGCATGAACAACACAGTACAAAAGAAAGCCGAAAGTGTGGAACACCTAGTGATGATCGGACTCACTTGCAGTTTTGCGTATATGGTCATTTTCTTTCCTATATGACGAAAGAAATACTCGCTCTTTCTAGGTACTTTTGTAGTGAACAAAACAAGATCTAGATTTAAAATTCAAATGCTAAGCACTGACTCATTGATTTTGTTAGAAATTAAAAAAAGACTAGAATTCACAAACTTTGCTTAGCACACACGTAAATGTGAATCCAAAACAAAACTCGTGAAATTTCACACCTTGATGAGAAATGTTTTTCGGTTAATAGAAAACTAGAAAACATTTTAAAAAAACAAAATTCTAATAATCTTCAATTATCAGAAACTAATTCTTTTACGGACCTTTTCGCGAGCCGAAAATGTTTGTTCGTCGTCTAATGAAAAGGCCAGAATCACATCCTGGAGTGAATTCCCAACTGACCTTTTCAATGCCCACAAACAGAATAAAAGACGGGCCGAGTTCGCCTGTCGCCAGAGAGTAGATGACGAGTGTAATTAACACGTACCATTGAAAACGTCTAGCGATCGTTATTATTACCTCTCTCTTCCTTTCTCACCTCCTTCCTTTTCACCATTCATCCTGAGCGATAACTTCAAAGACACTCCTACCCAACGATAACGCTCATGCATACATACACAAAAAGTTACTACTACGAACTCTTGACACTCTTAACTACTTACTACTAATTCTTCTTGAACATTTAACTTCTACCAATTCATGTTACTCTGTTCTGTTAATAAATTTTTATTTAAACATACAAAAGGTATACTTTTATTCTTCCACCTTTTGATAATTTTCTGATAATTCTGATAAAACCTTAAATTGTGGGAATTGTCGGCCATGGTTATGATATATGGGTTGCTTATCTATTCCCTTTTCTAGTTGTGGGAGTCCGTTCTAGTGGAGGGCAGTTATATACTGTTGCAGGTTAACGGAATTTGGCCTTGTGGTAGATAGCCCACTATAAGTCATAAAATGATTATAAAATCAAGAAAAGCAATTTGAGTATAAAATTAACACTTATATATACACATATCAATTAATGTTTTTACAATTAAAATAATACTTGAATATAGGTCCAACGGAGGTTAAAATGTCCATGGCAAATAATAAACTGAAAAAGATAATTAGTGTTTAGGAATGTGGGGAACGGCGGTATGTAAGGAATGTCTTCGAAGTAGTCGCTCCTTAGGTCAGTAAGTACTTTTGAGACAGGGAAGAAGTGATGAGAGGTGAAGGGAGGTGAATGTAGTAGCCGCTCGACTTAAGTCAAGGGGATATTAATTACATTCTTCCCTTTGGTCTCTACCTAGTCTGTCTGCTAGTGTCTCGTCTGTATCCACTTTTTATATCTGCTTTTGGATCAAAAGCAGCTCGTTTAGAATTTCACACGTGTATTTGATTCTGGGCTTCCCATTGGCTGGTAAATAAAATTCGCGTAGGGTCGCGAAATGGAAATTTGATATTTGATTAATTTTTATTTTTCAACCGGGACATCTGCGCGAACTCGGATGCGCAACGACGACTTTTGTTCATTTGCCTTTTGGTCGGTATAGAGCAAACATCCGGTCCTTCGCTTTTGCTCGGTCGGTATCACCACAATGAATTAGCCTTGTATCAGATATGGCTGACCGTCCCTACAGCTACAATGGTGACCCCAACTCCCACACTTTCAAGTCATCCCCACAAAGGTGGGATGTGACATAAAGTCGGGTTTCACATGGGGAAATAAATAAGATGGAAATTTTCTAAGCGAAGCTTAGATGTGGCAGAAGGCCAAAAGTATGGAGCACCAAGTGAGAATCGAACTCACTACTCAGTCGTAGCGAGACAAGCTTGCTAAGAAGAATATTATGCACTCTTCTGGAAGTTGGGCACTTCGAAGTGGTGTTCAATGGCATATAGAGGTCTTTCGTCAATAATTGTGATCGTGTCTGGCACAAGGATGATAGATGCAACAGTTACGTCGATCTGGCTTCTAAATTATTTCCGAATCCCCCGCAATATTTATATTAATGTGATTCGACAATTATAAGACAATGCAAGACTCAATAAATAAGGAATGTAACCACAATAAACATGTATTAACAAATATACAATAGTTCGAAGAAAAGTATGCAATTTCCTGTTGACAATAGTTAAGTAGGAGAAAGAGTTTTCTCTCTGAGACTGTAAAGAAAGTCAAGTGTTCTTTGGAGAAAGGTTGATCTGGAATAAAGTTTGCTCGGAAAGGAAGAATCATGTACATACTGTTCTTGTAACGGCCTCCAACCGTTGAGTTCCCATTTAAATTCGCGCCGCCGACTGCTACCGGCAATCGGGTGCGGCTGTTTGTGTATGAGTTATGAAATTAAGTCATACGTCCCCACGACCGCTGGCCGTGGCCTGGGGCCTAACTGAGTCTAACTGGCTTGCCTGTTTATATAGTCTCGATTGGATGCGTGGAGAAAAAAAAGGTGGATTTAACACGTGCACGCAATATGATCGGTAAACAATAAACATTAACCCTCTAGGGCCATTCGTATCATATTTGATACAGTATTTCCCTATAAGGAAACATTTGGTATTTCCCTATAAAGGAAACATTTGGTATTTCCCTATAAAGGAAACATTTGGTATTTCCCTATAAGGAAACATTTGGTATTTCCCTATAAGGAAACATTTTGTATTCATTGACTGAGCAGTCAGTACTGCTTTCATTTGAAATTTATAAAATATTTCTCTTAAAAAATTTTTCAGGAAAATATTTCTTTCAAGGCTTGTTTTCATACTGTATCAAATATGATACGAATGGCCCTAGAGGGTTAATCACGGTCTGCTAAAGAAACGTGTCCTGCAGATGAAAACAAACGTGCTGTTTTAATGCGTAGGAATGTTCCCCACCCCACCCCCACACACACACACGCAAGAGTGAGTTGTGACACAAGGTCAGTTTTTAAAGTGGGGAACACGAGAGCGAACATTCAGTTCAAAGTTTAAATGTTAACCAGCTGATGCAGTAACTATATGCGTAGGTGTATAGGTGTGAAAGTGTGAATAGTGAATGATAAGCTTGTCTCGCTAAAGAGAATCATTACAATTGAGTAGTGAGTTCGAGGCTCTGTCGGTGCCCCATACTTTTGGCCTTGAGCCACACCTAAGCTGCGCTTGGAAAATCACCTTCTGGAATCACCTTTCTGGAAATTCAAAGATGAAATTGGAAGGAAGAAAACGAAAATAAAATTACCTCGACTTGGGAAGGAGATGTTATCTAAGGGAGATAACTCTAAAGAACACACGTTACCTTTGTTTGGTCTGGTTACAAGAATATTGGCGGTAAATGTTCCCCGCGTTGAGCTGTGATTTAAGGTCTGACTAAAAAAAAAATATCATTAAAGAAAATTAGACAAGATGAGCTTGTGGGTGGACAAATACCGACCGACTACCCTTAATAAATTGGACTATCACAAAGAGCAGGCGATCCTGTTGAAAAAATTGGTACGTCGATAGAAATTCATATTTCATGTGTTTTCAAATTGCTTGTTTCTCTTTTATTTTTTGTTTTGTGTTTTAATTTTATGACCGGCATTATTTAAAAATTGTATTGCAAATCATTATTCTGTATTCTGATTTAAATAGTGATAGTCCGCTTTTCTATAAGAAATTGTTGGACGTTGGCGATCACGGCTAATCACAGTTTCTTTTTTCCTTGATTGTGCTTTGACATTTACTGACGATCTTGCACTTTGTCACCTTTAAATTATTTTCCAATGCTTTTACTGATTTTTACATCGTTTAAATGATCAACATGAAAAAAACAAGCCATCTACAAAATTAAAAAATTGAAACCGCGTTTCAAATGTCCGCAGTTATTGTTCAACAATAAATTTATATGCGATGCTAACCATTTATTCAATTCCTGTGAATTTATTTAAATTCGTTAAAAATCTATGGAGTTATTTTAATCTAACAATGGTGCACACGGCTTTCCAGCATAAATGAAATGGTAAATTTTTGTTTTGTTCCCCAAAGGCCTTTTTACCCCTTCAAATCTTTCCAAAACATCCCTATCTCCGTAGAGAAATGTATCGGCTGAACTCAAATCGACAATTGTTTATTGAAGAAACCTACCTTTTTTTTACCCTGTTATCGAGCAGAAAATATGGAACTTCTTGTCGATGTTTATCTCACCCCCTAACCACGGTTAGAAAATGTTATTCACTGCAGACTGAATTCACGCGTAGCTTTCCGATTTTTTATTTCTTTTAACTTCCTTTTTCCTTTTTGCTTTGCAATCTTCTTCTTCTTCTATGTGCCCTGTCCTTTCAGGACGTAGGCGATCATGGTTCTCAACGTCTCCCTATCCCTTGTGGCTCCCAGTATGCTTGTTCCTGTTACTCCTGGCAACCCCCGTTCCGTCAACCACCTGATCAGGCCCTGCAGATATGTTATCCGCTGCCTTCCTCTGTCTCTCTTGAGTCTCTTGCCTTCTATCTGGTCTGGCAGTACCAGGTTCTCTAAGCCCTCCTTCCTCATTGCGTGTCCCAGGAACTTCAGTTGTCTCTTCCTGATGCTCAGTATTAATTTCCTTTTCATTGCCATTCTTTTCAACACCTCATCGTTGCTTGCATGCTCAGTCCACGATATCCGCAGCATCATTCTGTAGAACTACATTTCCGCTGCTTCCAGTTTTGTCCTCATTTTCGATGATATTGTCCAGCATTCACTTACGCGCAAAATGAGTTCCGAAACCAAACAAATCGAGGAGTAATTGCTCTAATGGAGAAAATCGACCGAAAAGAGTATCCTACGCTTCAAGTCATTCAGCGGTGAATCAGAGATGACAACGGTGGTAAGGAGTGAGATATAGTCCGATGTATTTATGGTCGATACCATGAAAGAAGTAGGTTTCTTCAATAAACAATTATCGATTTGAGTTCAGCATGTACACTTGCACGGAATTAAGTATGTTTTGGAAAGATTTGACGGGGTAAAGGCCTTCCGGGAACAAAACAAAAATTTACCTTCTTAGTTTTTGTTTGAATAATAAAAATTGAAATAAAAAAATGAGTTAACAATTAACATAGAAAGTGCAACATGGCCATTAAAACTTTGGAAAGGAGTGGTTTCCTTTCTGTTTTGGAACTACTTAAATATAGTGGTCCAATTGTGAACAATAGAAAATAATTTCTGCACAGTAAAGCATTTAACTTGCCTCAAGCCACAACATTTTTCAGAATCGAAAAAAATATTGATTGATTTTTTTTTTAAGGAGTCTTTGTCTATCGGATGTGCATGGTGGTGCAGTGGATATTGGCCCGGAACAACAAATCGGGGAGCCGAGTTCGAATTCCAGTTGAATTCCTTGCATTCACTTACGCGCAAATACCCTTGGGAAAGGTATTAATCCGTCTCTTCCTTCCAGTTATGGGTTAACAGGACAGATTTTGTTCTATAGCTTTGGCTGGCAACCAGTCTATCGCAGAAAACAAAGACAACCTACTGCGGGATAATCTTCTGCCCAATCAGTCATGTCTCTTTTGAGACATGATCGTCCAAGCGTGTTTCACGTATGGCACTTAACTGAATATAAAATTTGGAATAAGGATTAAGGCTTATATTGGTCATAAAGTGGGGGATCAGTTTATTACTTCATAACAATAGGAAACCGATCCCCCATTAATTACTACATAATAATATAATATATTTATTTTCCCTTTACCTATGAGTCAAATGACAGGACAGATTGGGTTCTATAGCCTTGGTCGGCAACCAGTCTATCGCAGAAAGCAATGGCAAACTACTGCGGGATAATCTTCTGCCCAGTCAGTCATGTCTCTTTTGAGACATGATCGCCCAAGTGTGTATCACGTATGGCACTTAACTGACTGACTTTGTTTATCGAAACATTGTCAACTCAAATCAATCTCTGCTTTTTTACACTTACCAGCACTGTTTTTATTTAGAAATGTAGTGATTTTAAAATGGGCGTACGTCATCGATATCAACATATTTCTATAAAATAAATTTTTTTTCTTTAAAACTGCAGCACTACTTTTTCGGCGGATCTGAAGGAGACTACCACCACCTTTAAATTTGTTGTTTTACATTATTTTATTTATTTATTTATTTTTTTTTTTTTTTTTTACATTTTTCAGTGCAGTCTTATCAATTATTACATAAGGTTCCCGATTATCAAAACAAATTTGAAAAAACTTCAATATTTAAACAATTTTAGGGAGGGCTCACTTTCTCATACAATGTTATAGTAAATCGATCCTCCGTTATGGAACCACACACGTTGGGGTTGCATTGTTTTGGGGGTTTTTTTGGGGATGAGTTGTTGCTCTCATTTTTGTCTTCTTCAAGTTTTCTTCAGTTCTTATGATGGCATCTTCCTTGGAAACTCCAAGAATGGCTTTATTCAAAAATTTCGCGAAGGATTCAGTTGTTGAATATGCGCAAGCATTAAAGTTAATTGCACAGGATTGATTTACTAAGATTGTATAAAAAACTGAACCTTCCCCCTGGAAATTGTTTAAATGTTGAAATTTTTACAAATTTTATTGGTCAATCAGAAAGTTTAGGGTTTAATCGATAAGATTGCACTGAAAGTAAAAAAAAAAATTGATAATCAACAAATTTACAGGTGGTGGTAATGTCATACCGGTAAGTGGTTCCAAAATGGAGGATTGATTTACTATAATGTTGTATGAAAAACTGAGCCCCCAACTAAAATTCTTTAAATATTGAAATTTTTTCAAATGTTTTTTGATAATCAGAAAGTTTAGGGTGTAATCAACAATATTGCACTGAAAAAAGTAAAAAAAAAAAAATGAAAAACAACAAATTTAAAGGTGGTGGTAGTCTCCTTCAGGTCCGCCCTTTTTCTTTATTTTTAATGAAGAAAATAAAAAAATGTATACATCTCTGTTCCTTCAACAAAAATAGAAAAACAACATATTATTTTGCCAAACACTTGTAAAATGTAAATTGTATTTCCTTAACACAAAGAAAAAGATAAATTTTTTGTTCTTTTTTATTCAAACCAAAGGGTGTTGTTTTTCTTTAATGTGTTAAGCAGCGTTTCTTTCATCGAACATGGTAATTGTCAACAATAGAAATATTTTCCAATAACTCAATATGAATTTTAAAATCAGTTTAATTTAACTTTCAATTTTTTAATTTTACTAAAATAAAGTGTCAAATCTTTTGAAATATTTTTAAAATCGATGAATTTTTGTTTGTTTACAAATTTCTTAAAATTAAGAAAATGGCCGCTTTTAAGAAAATTTAAGAAATCAAAATTAAATGTGACATTTCAATCTATATCATTTCTATCTGAAATACACCAGAATTTTTTACTTAATGAAAATAATAACTTTAGTCATTAAGCTTTTAATTAAATCTAAAATGAAATCTTCAAGAATGTTTTTTTCATTTTAAAAATTTCATTTTAAAATTAGGTATCGAAAATTTAAGCTGAAAAGTGGAGGTACCTATATAAACAATCAGTCAGTTAAGTGCCATACGTGATACACACTTGGGTGATCATGTCTCGAAAGAGACATGACTGACTGGGCAGAAGATTATCCCGCGGTAGGTTGCCATTGCTTTCTGCGGTAGACTGGTTGCCGACCAAGGCTATAGAACCCAGTCTGTCCTGCTATTTAATCCATAACTGGAAGGAAGAGACGGATTAATACCTTTCCCAATAGTATTTGCACGTAAGTGAATACAATGGATTCAACTGGAATTCGAACTCGGCTCCCCGGTTTCTCATTCCGAGCCGATATCCACTGTACCACAACGCACATCCCATATAAACAATAGCCAATTATGAAATCTGGGATCGATTTTACAATCTATTTACAACCCCACCCCCAGGTCTTCTAAAATGATGATGAAGCAAATTTTTGATTCTGACAAGTGTTGTAGCTTTAGAACTGTCGGAAGAGGGATAAAAGTTTGTCTACAAAAATTGTTTCCTAATTTTTAAATTCTTTAATATTTTATAAAAAAATAATTATGTTTCAAAAATATAACATTGCTTTGCCCAAACACACAGACCTATTGTATATGAAACAAGAGTGCACCTCATAAATTAGCAAAAAAAATATTGCAAAATCCCAACTCCATTCTTAGGTACCATTAACCCAGCACATATTAAACTCTCTGGTGACTTAATCCAGAACGTACAAAATATAAATATTGGAAACGAGGTTATGGCTAGCTTAAATATCAAATAACCATACACAAATATACCCATTACAAAATGCTTCAATATATTGAGAAACTGCCTTAAAAAATTCAAAGAAAAGCTTTTCTTTAACCAATCTATAAAATTAGAAAATGATATAAAAATGCTCACTAACCACTCTTTCTTCTCTTTCAATAAAAATTCTGTGAGCAAAAATTGCCTTATTTATGGGACCACCTATTAGCAATGGTTTCCTTGTCTTTTCTTACAATTTTTATAATCTGGACCATTTCGACATATCTAAAAGCTCTGCTTCATCATCTTCATTTATCCATCACACCCAGATGGTGCATAGGGCAGCAACTTTTTGTTGCTGTTTCTGTAACAAACTGTTTTTTACAGGGCAGGGTTGTTAGCCCTGCACCGAACCCCCAAACCTGGAGAGCCATTCTTGGTTCTTACATTCACAGCACCTGGTATTCCCAAATGGTCACCCATTTAAGTACTGACCAGGCTCGGTGTTGCTTAACTTGAGTGATCGGACGGGAACTGGTGTATTCAACACTATATGGCCATAAAAGATCTGCTTACCTGTGATATACAGATCCTTCTTTTATTATGTCCATATAATTTAAATCTATTAGATATAATAATGAAACTTAATAAGGTTGAACCTACTATCAAATTCACAGATGAATTTGAAATAAACAAATCTCTACCTTTTTTTGACATCTTATTAGTATCTGAAGATGAAAAAAGGTTCGTCTACAAAAATGTTTTCTAATTATTTGTCCCTTAATATTTTATAAAAATATTTAATTATGTTTCAAAAACATTGCTTTACCCAAACACACAGACCAATTGTATCTGAAACAACAGTGCACCTCGTAAATTAGCAAAAAATATATTGCGAAAATCCCAACTCCATTCTTAGGTATCATTAATCCAACACATACTAAAGATTCCGTTGACTTAATCCAGAACGTACATAATATAAATATTGAAAACGAGGTTATGGCTAGCTTAGATATCAAATAACCATACACAAACAAATACACCCATTACAAAATGCTTCATTATATTGAGAAAACAATCTTTATAATCTGGACTATTTCGACATATCTAAAAGGTCTGCTTACCTGTGGTATATAGATTTTTCTTTATTACACCCACATAATTTCAATCTATTAAATATAACAATAAAACTTAATAAGGTTGAACCTACTATCAAATTCACACATGAATTTGAAATAAACAAATCTCTACCTTTTCTCTACATCTTATTAGTAACAATAAGAAATTAGACTTTAAAGTTTATCGTAAACCCACTAACAAAAACAATCTAATTAATGACTATTTCCACCACAATCAAAAAATAAAATCACAACTAGTCATAGGATTCTAAACATTTAGCTTAGAATACCCAAATGAAGAAAAAAATATATATATATATTGAGAAAGTACTAAGACTTCTTCCATATCAATGTCATTTCATTCTCAACACTAGAAAAAGACCTTGCAAAATCTACAAATTTAAAAAAAAAACTAGATCTCACAAATAGTACTTCTAACAACAACAGCACAAAGTTCATAATCCTACCCGCTAAAACACCTCCGATTAAACATAAAAATAAATTAGTTATCTTCATAAAATGTTCTTCACCCCCACATCATGGACAATTAGAAATCACCACGAAAAATTCAAAAAACTTTTTTTTACTGATCCATAAAATTATATAAAATGCTCGCTAACTAGTGTTTCTTCTTTTTCAATAAAAATTTCTATAAGAAAAAAATGATGGAGGTTCCCTATAAGAAGTGAATTTTTTGTCTTTTCTTAAAATTTTTATAATCTGGACCATTTAGACATATATCACGAACAAAAATAAACTAACTAATGTCAATAGCCACCACAATAAAAATAAAATTAAATAGAATAAAACCACGACTAGTCTTAGGATTCTACCTCAGAGTCCTTAGGCTATTTAATCCAGAATATCTAAATGAAGAAGAAAAATAGATTGAGAAAATACTAAGACTTCTTCTATATTAATGTCATTTCATCCTCAATGCTAAAAAAAAATCTTGTAAAATCCACAAATCCAAGAAACTAGACCCTAACCACCAATAGCACTGCTAACAACAGCACAAAATTCATAATCCTAGTCTCTAAAATGTCTCTCTTTTTATTAAATATAATTAGTTATCTTTAATACAAAATTCTTTACCACAATATCCTAGACAATCAGATATAAAATTAAGAAGAATAAACCCAACTCCAATTCAGATTCCAAGATTTATCAAATAAATTGTTTACAATGCAAAAATGAGTATGTAGGTGAGACATCAAGTGATCTAAAAGCCTGTATTTATGAGCACAAAAGAGATTTAGACAATTATTTAAACTCACTCATAATAACAAAACTGTCCATAATTTTGATTTTACAGTCACCACCCTAATTAAAAAAGAGCAATTTTTAACAAACAATGTACTTCAAGGGCTTACTATTAAAGGCTCACATCTCCAAACAAGAAATTTACATTTAGACAACCATTCAAACTTTTGTATTAAACAGGAACAAAACTGGCCATAACTTTGGTTTTACTAATGACACCCTAATTAAAAAATAAGTACGTAAATCTTTATGTCAAAAGTACGTCTTGGGCCTTTAACAGGGGTTTCTTTCTTAACATTTTATTTGAAGTGGTTTGGAATGTTAACATCTTGACAATATCATTATTTTCTCTTTGTGATATTGTTACATGTTATAAGTTGTAAGAAAAGAAAAAAAATGATTGACCAAAACTCAGAGCTAAATCACAGAGAAATATACAATTTTTGCATTCAAATAGAAAACATAGCGTTTACTACTGGCAGGGGAAGTGTTACGGTGGGTGATGAAAGGCGTGGGTAAAGTTTTTTTAACACGTTAGGCTAGCGAATATTCTAAGTACTATTTTTTGGAAATCCTCAAATGAGTTTATAAAGAATAATTTTTTGTTTGGTCAATGAAAGAGTAAAAAATTCTATTTACCATATTTGTTCCAGGAGGTTCTCTTTCGAGTTTTTGTTGGTCGGCGAATTTTCGTAGAGATTCTTTCAGCTGGATATAAATCCTTGAATCAAAGCTGAAGTTGATATCAGCAAATCCTTTCAACAACTGACTACACTCATCCCAAAACCTATTTGTATAGGTGCTAACATGTAATTTGCATATTTCTTGAATTCTCTAAATTTTTCTCGAACATTCTAGGATCTTCCAAACGTTCTATTTCTAATTTCGCTATTTTTAAAACTACTTCATGAATTAAAACTATTTTGTAATCACAAGTAGGACTGAATAGAATCCCTTAATATAAATTTTAACCATTTTTTAGACATTATTAATATTATGTATATATATATATTATTAATATTATTTCTATTTTTAATTTCCCTATTTTTAAAACTACTTCATGAATTAAAACTTTTTTGTAATAACAAGTAGAACTGAATAGAATCCCTTAATATAAATTTTAACCATTTTTTAGACATTATTAATATTATATATATATATATATATAAAGCTAAAATGAATATTGTTACAAGGATGCATATATACATACATATATATATATGTATATATATGAAGCTAAAATGAATATTGTTACAAGGATGCATATATATATATATATATATATACATACAGATATATATATATATGTATATGAAGCTAAAATGAATGCATCCTCGTAACAATATTCATTTTAGCTGTTGAAGTAAGGCCTAAAGTGATATGGTTTTTGTTATTTTGTGCTAGTTCTTTATGTTTCTGTAGCGCCAGTCTACAATGTTCAAAGAAGAATGATCTTTGCCAATCACTAAGCTTTCATGAATTTTTCATTGTTGTTTTCAAGACATCAGGAAGCATTTGTACAGGCTGATGGAAAATCTCACAGTACCAATGGTCCAAATTGCTTGTTTGTTCTTGAAATGATTGCAAATTTTTATTTTTATTTTGTATGTAGGTGAATCGTGGCGATTTCCCTCATTTGCTTATCTATGGACCTTCGGGTGCAGGGAAAAAGACCAGAGTGATGGCTCTTCTTCGAGAACTCTATGGTAATAGTGTGGACAAGTTATCTAATCGACTGTACACGTTTGTTACTCCTTCGAAGAAGAAACTGGACATCATGACCATTTCAAGTAACTATCATATTGAAGTGAACCCCAGGTAAGAGATCACGTTAACTCACACACAAGATGTTATTACCTGATGTCTGCATCTAACGGTTTCTTGAAATCCTCCGCTTTAATATGCTATGTCTCTTCAGGATATAAGTGATCATGATTGTTCACAGATTTCTTCTTTTTTTTTTTTTGGTTGCATGTATCGATTTTAAGTAATGGTTAATGAGGCACATTTGATTGACCACTGGTACTAAATAATCCAGCAAAGATACAGATTTTAAAACTAACCTGACCATTTTTTTTTTCACTATAGCTCAATCCAAATTGCAAAGATTTTTAAGGCTCACAAATGCACAGGCCGGTAGACATAAATTTGCATTATTTTAAAAATAAAAACATTTTTACAATCTGGCTTTTAATAACCTGTAAAGCTGTAGAAAATAAATTGGTCAATCAAGCATTTCCTCTTAAAAAAAAAAAAGAAATATATCTTGAAAACAAAATTTTGCCTAAATGTTTCATTATTTAGACCCGGGGTTTATTTAGTGATGTGTTTTCTTGAATCCCATTCCTCTTTTATCTTTTTTTTTTTTTCAGTACTCACTGTACCCAGTTTACTGTCACTGTATCTCCCTGCAAACTAGTGGCAGTCTCACCTTGCTTGGGGTGAAATGATTAAAAAACACATTAGGCAAAGGATTTGAAAATGTTACTTGATCATGATAAATTCCTTTAAGAAAATGTCTTATTTTTTTTCTTCATTTTCTTTTGGTAATTGAGATACTCAGTTATCCAGAATTTTGAATTATCCAAATGAGATTTTGCAACCCCTGTCTGGATAATTGAAGTACTGTACAAAGAAAAATGTCGAGATATATACAATGGGTACCTGGTTTACGTCAGTTCTATTCTTGGACCACGACAGAATTTAGATCCTGTGCATAAGTAACTTACCTAAGCTAAGACAATTCTAAAATCATAATCCAGTGCAATAAAAACACTGTACAATAAAAATCTAAACTTATTTATAAATGGAACTTTGTCTGTGTGTGTGTCTGTTACCTATAGACTCCAAAATGGATGAACCGATTTTCTTGAAAATTTACACAGTTGTACTATAAGTGTCTGCGAGTGTTCTTAGGTAAGTTTTGTGTCGAGGTACCCCAGATAAATATCGATAATCGAAAAAATTGGGTATAGGAGTGGTTCGATTTTAATCAAATTAGCCCGGCGTTGCTCAGGTGTAATGAAAGCTTTAAAACTAATCCATGGTCCTGGAGATCAGACTCTTTGGACATTGGCACGAAAGACTAAAAAGCAATAGTTGTTTCCAGTTAAAGTGAAACCGTGGACTGAAAGAAAAATGAATGGATGTAAGTCAAATTTTGATTTCCTGGTATTGATATCAGATAAATTTTTTCGTCATAAACTGAATTTTGAAGGCAAAATAAGTCCTCTGAGTAAATGGTATCATGGCTGAGACTAAGAACTACAATTATACCTATTTAGAGACAAACCCGAAGCAAAAACTAAAATAAAATAGCTGAAAAAAATACAGGCATACAGGCAAATAAACAGACACACACACAAACATCTTGCCTTTTATATCTATATATTATCAATTTTCTGCACTATTGTAAGAACTGCAACCTTGAAATTTCTGAATGTCGATTCTAGTGTCTTTGTCTATGAGTGTATGAAATTTGATTAAAATCGAACCACTCCTTCTATAACCCGATTTTTTTGATTATCGATTTTCGATATTTATCGGGGGTACCTCAACACAAAATCTAGCTAAGAACACTCGCAGACACTTATAGTACAACTGTGTAAATTTTCAAGAAAATCGATTCAGCAGTTTAGGAGTCTATAGGTAACGGACACACACACACACACACACACACACACACACAGACAAAGTTCCATTTCTAAATAAGTTTAGATTAGATTTCTTTGTTAACTTCCCTCCTGTCTTCCCTATTTGTCTTTTCTTTACTTTTCCCCC
The DNA here is from genome assembly GCA_037127315.1 of Ascarosepion bandense. Classification (NCBI taxonomy): domain Eukaryota; kingdom Metazoa; phylum Mollusca; class Cephalopoda; order Sepiida; family Sepiidae; genus Ascarosepion; species Ascarosepion bandense. Next base: position 502,672 of record JBBBDQ010030800.1, on the reverse strand, counting down.
ACCACTTCTTTTCTTGCGACATGATTAACTTTTGATATTTGATTCTTTAATCTAAAATAATCTAAATCTAGACGTAATCTAAAATTCTTTTCCTAATATCGAGTCATGAATCTCTGTCTCCGCACCTCTGCTGTCTGAACGAGAAATTAAAAAGAAAATTTTTCTTTCTTCATTCTCTTTCTTTTTTTCTTCTTTTTTGTTTAACTTCCTGTGTATGGATATACTATTGAGCTCCTTGTTGTATATGAATTTTTGTACCATATTTGAATTAATAAATTTTTTGTTTTTGATTGTTGCTGAAGAAGTGAGATTTTTCTTGTTGAAATAGCTATTCAACAAATGTAGAATTCAGAATTTTTTGATATACTATACATATTTGTCTCTGTAAATAGATAATACAATTTACATTGAGCTCTCCTCCTCCTCCTGGATCATTTTTAATATTTATAAAATTAGTTACAATAGGATCTGGTTTTTGGAATTTTACCTATGCTCATCCTTTTCTTTTGGATTTAAAATGTATATATAATTAATTATTAACTACCTGATGAGGCATTGTTCTTTAAATGTCGAAACAAAATGTACAATTTTGTAGTAGTTTGTAGTTTGCACATGTTCTAAAGCAATAATTACTAATAAATATTCATTGCTATATTTTTATATTGAGCACTGTTTTAAATTAATATTTTGAACGTTGCAATTATTTTCTTCATTCTTATTCATGTGGAGATAGATATATATAGACATGCCAAATTTTCCCATCTCTTCACTTACAACTCTATCTAAAAGTAAAAACCAAAGATAGACTGATTTTCAAAAAAAAATTTTTGTGACGTATATTTCCCAAATCTTAACCGTTATTTTTTTTTTATTTCTTTATTTTTTTTTTTTATTTCTCTTTTTAATCTTATTTTTATTCTCATTTTGAATATAGACTGACCGTTGCTGAGGATATGTGAAATCTCTCTTAGAGATTTCATATTGAAATGTTCATTCAACATTTTTGAATTTTGAAAATTTATTTTAATTTTAATTTTATATTGGCTCTGTAATTTTAATTTCATTGAGCTCTTCTCCTGTATCATTTTTTAATATTAAAATTTTTAATATTAATTAGGATCAGGTTCTTGGAATTTTCCTTCCTACTTTTCCGTTTCGGATTAAAGTAATTTAATAAAATAAATATATATATATATATTACTGCTAAAACTCACTCCATCTGATGGTTTATAAAGATAAGAGTATTTTACAGAGTAACAAAAGAGAAGAAGCTGTGGAGCGCTATAATCGCCTACGTTTTGAAAGGGCACCATTCATAGTAATCCTGTCATCTTTGTATTAATTCTATAGTTATATTTATTTAGCGTACTTTTACAGAAAAAAAAAAGTGGGGATGTGAGGTAGGAAGTGTGTTGCGTTAATAATTCAAGCAGAAAAGATTTGCCTTTGCAAATTAGTCGACAAAAGTTCTGCTTTCCACCGGGAATGATCGTCGAACATTGATCTTTACCAGTCTCGTCGCCAAGTATACCAAGGGGAATAACTCTTTAATTGTAAATTACTTCCCTTGTATTGTTCGCTTTTACTACAATGTAACCCGGATATAAGGGAGTTGTCGGGACCGGATAAAAGTTCTCTTATATCCGGGTTTGGTCTATTTTATATACATTTCCACAGGCTCTAATAGGGACAAGAGAGGATATCTCTTATATCAGGGTTTCTTTTATATCCGGGTTATACTGTATATAGCAGGGTTTGACAACCTATGATGATTTACTAAGCACCGACTTAGTTGTGGCACAAGGCCAAAAATATGGGGCACTCAGTGAGGATCGAAGTCACTACTCAATTGTAATGATTCTAGCAAGACAAGCTTGCAGACCATTGTACCACGTCATGGTGTCCCCATTTGGTGACTATGTGCCAACTAAGTTTTAAAATCATTCAGTGTACCAACAGGATACATATTTTTATATAAGTCAAGGTCGATATATCTGCTTTACAATATATATATATATATATATATATATATATACAATATTTTATATAGTAATATATACAAAAATATGTAAACAACGTTAATAGAAACAAACTGTTTTTTTTTTGTTTTTTTTTTTTAAACTTTTTATTATTAATGGCAGCCTTGCCCTTGTACGGTCTTAGCCAATTGCTCAATATCAGCAACATTGAGTTCTAAAAGATTTGTGTGCCATTGGAAATGACTTGGCGCGCCATATGTGGCAAGTGTGCATTAGGGTTAAAAAATATATATATATATATATATATATATATATATATGTGGCAAGTGTGCATTAGGGTTGCCGACCCCTGCTATATAGTAATGGACATTTTATTTAAATTCAACAGATTTTATCACTTTAAATGTTATTATTAGTAGAAAAAAAATTCTTACTATCTACAAATATTTTCTGGCTTTAAATAACCTGCAAAGGGTTGATAAGCCATGAAAAACAAATCAAAAACCTCAAGTCGACTTGGCTGTATTATATAAGCCCCCTATTTTAGTTAGGAGCTTTTATTACCGTCTACGATGACAAAATTACGCTTACAACCAGTGTTCTTAAATATTAGTTAATTACTTGTACTTAATTTAATTTGTATCTAAATTATTTTCTTTTTTGATCCCGTTACAGTGATGCTGGCAATCAAGATCGCGTGGTTATCCAGGAACTGATAAAGACTGTCGCTGAAGTTAATCAACTTGAGACGAGCACCCAGCGAGATTTCAAAGGTCAGGAGAGGCAGTTAGTTAATTGCAGATTATTGTTTTGCCATTTCTTTCATTCTCCTTCTGTTTTTTTTTTTTTTTTTTGGACACAGGAGCCATGATTTTTAGGTAATAAAAAAAAGCATTTTCTCTTTCAAAATCTCTCACAAAATAATGTACACTATTTTGGTTATGGTCTGTGCATACGCCGCTTAATATAATATAAGATTACAGTAAAGTAGCTTCTATGGAAATTACTTTTATAGCTATTTTAATAAAATTACACTCTGTGTTATCGTTATTTTATTATCCAATACCTTTATGTTTGAAGACGTTACTATCATTTGTAGGATGACAAAGTAAAATTTTTCCAGGAAATCATAATTATCCTTCTGTGGAAATTCTACGGGTTCTGCTTGTATATGATTAATATGAAGAAGTTTAAGCATAGTCATGCGGACTTTGAAGTTTTGTGAAGCCACCACTGTAATGTCATCACTCCTCAGAGCTTTTTTTCTTGATCTGCTTTCAGTTCGCATAACTCTTCTCAGTTAAGTGACCGATTTCTCCGCATTCATCCTATTCACACCTCGATATTGGGCGCTAAAAAATCCCAAGAGTATTTGTTTTTTACAAGAATTTCCAAATGAACGTGTTTCTCACTGCAATAAAGATGCTAAAATTTCCTTTACTAATATCTCCCTAAAGCGGATGCAAAATTTTGAACGTTTTAACAGTTTTCTTCTATACTTCTGAGATGAGTTGGCATTTACATTATTCTGTCCGTTGTCCTCATCTTCTTCTTCATATTCACAACATTTCGGCCATTCTACACTCCAGTCTTCTTTAAGTGATTGGAATTTCAAACCAAACCCTTCATTTTAAATATTGGATTATATTGTTCGCATTCTACAAACCATGCCACTTCCGGATGTCTTAGTTATATCCCTTTAACACAACTCTTAAGTTATTTATTCACCACTGTTGTAGCCTGGTTTTGAACTCTCAAATGTTTGGGTCTAGTCACTGGAACTAACCAACACTTTTAACCATGGAATCATGAGTCCAGTGATTGAAATAAAGTGTTCAGTTCAAAATTCTAATCACCTGAAGGCCAGAGTGTACGACGTCCGAAGTATTGTGAATATGACAAAGATGAGGCCAACAGTTCAAACAATGTGTTTTAAAAAGATCAAAAATAATTTTGTAATCAAAAAATTCTTTAATTTAGCTTTTTGTAACAATGAATTTGTTGATAAAACTTTTTTATTTTAGAGCATTTTTTCATTGTATACAAATTTTTTTTAGCAAATATATATATATTGAATTCTGCATGGGATCAACTCTTATAAAGTTTGAATCATTTCCAGAAGACTTTTTATCCATTCTTCCGCTAAAAGAGTCTCCAATTCTTTCAATGGTGATGGTAGAGGATATCAACTCCCCACTTGTTTTTCTAAAATGAATTATAAATCTAAATCTAAACTTATTTATAAATGGAACTCTGTGTGTGTGTGTGTGTCTGTGTCTGTGTGTGTGTGTGTCTCTGTGTGTGTGTCTCTGTGTGTGTGTCTCTGTGTGTGTCTGTGTCTGTGTGTCTCTGTGTGTGTGTCTGTGTGTGTATGTGTGTCTGTGTCTCTGTGTCTGTGTCTGTGTGTCTGTGTGTGTGTGTCCGTCCGTTACCTATAGACTCCAAAATGGCCGAACCGATTTTCTTGAAAATTTACACAGTTGTACTATAAGCGTCTACGAGTGTTCTTAGCTAGGTTTTGTGTCGAGGTACCCCTGATAAATATCACAAATCGATAATCGAAAAAAAACGGGTTATAGAAGGCATGGTCCAATTTTAATCAAATCTGATACACTCATAGACAAAGATATAAAAAACGATATTCAGAAGTTTCAAGTTGCAGTTCTTACCATAGTACAGAAAATTGATAATATATATATATATATATATAAAAGGCAAGATGTTTGTGTGTGTGTCTGTTTATCTGCCTGTATGTCTGTATTTTTTCAGTCCTTTTATTTTAGTTTTTGCTTCGGGTTTGGTTCTAAGTAGATATAATTGTAGTTCTTAGTCTCAGCCATGATACCATTTTCTCAGAAGACTTATTTAGCCTTCAAAATTCAGTTTACGGCGAAAAAAACTTATTTGATATCGATACCAGGAAATCAAAATTTGACTTACCTCCATTCATTTTACTTTCAGTCTACGGTTTCGCTTTAACTGGAAACAACTATTGCTTTTTAGTCTTTCGTGCCAACGTCCAAAGAGTCTGAGCTCCAGGACCATGGATTACTTTAAAGCTTTCATTACACCCGAGCAATGTCGGGCTATACTGCTAGTAAATAATAATTGTATATATTTGAATTTTAAAATATTTACTGCAGATTTTGGGTTTGAACATGCCTTGAGCTCATTAGTAGACTCAGGTAACAACCCAACATGTGCTGCCCATATAGTCTCAAGTATAAATATTATACCTGCCTGTCTATATACCCAAGCGATGGGCATTTTGATATGGTGTAATGGTTAACAAGATTGTCTTGATAAGATCCTTATTGTGTGCCTCATACTCTCGATAATCGAAAAAATCGGGTAAAAGAAAGAGTGGTCCGATTTTAATCAAATTTCATACACTCATAGACAAAGACTAAGACACGATATTCAGAAGTTTCAAGGTTACAGTTCTTACAATAGTGCAGAAAATCGATTATATATATATATTTTTTTTTGGAAGAGTGATCGTGCCATTGTAGAGTGAATTAAGTTTTTTGACAATTTTAGCATGGTGTTCAACTTCAGATTTTGCGGTGATTTTGGATAGTCTGAGTATTATTTCTTCTAGTTGGTTTGAGGTAGTTATATCTTTCAGTTTGTTGTAGAGGTCATGTTTGTTCTTGTATAATGTGTCAAGATTTTCTTTCGCTATTTCAATTTGCCTTTTCACAAGGCTCCATTTATATTTCATTAATGTTGTGGTGGCCAGATAAGATGTTCTACTTCACTAAAATGTTCCTCGTGCTATTCAGCTACTAACAACATTAATTTATAGATACATAATTATATAATTATAGTGACTTTGCACTACACATGAAGGAATTCTAAAAACTAAAATATTCTGTTAATTTTTTGAAATGATTTGTGAGCGTCTTTGTGGTTGCCAACACTGTTTGTTTATCGATATATAATTTAGAATAAAGATCATTTCGTCTTTTTGCTTTGATAAAGTCCATCACAGGACGAAACGCATAAGCGATTTAAAATACAGTTTTTCCTCGTGTCTTTATTTTATTTAATCATCCTGTCCTTAATCTCAGATCATAACTGAGTATATTTTTACATATACATATATATATATATATATATATATATATATATATATATATATATGTCTCTGTTCATATGAAGGCTTTATTTTGTATTCTAGTGATTGTCTTAAATGAAGTTGATCGTTTGACCAAAGATGCGCAACATGCTCTTCGACGTACAATGGAGAAATATATGTCGACTTGTCGGATCATCCTCATTTGTAATTCCACCAGTAAAGTGATCCCAGCCATTAAAAGTCGATGTTTGGGTATTCGTGTTCCAGCACCATCCATTGATCAGGTAAGTGGATATGGGGGGGGGGGTTTACATAATACGTAGTGGGGAGGGTGATTTACCAAAAAAGCATACACGTGCCTATGTGGGGGAGCAAGGTCAAGTACGTATGCTTGAAAGAAATTTCACTTGCAGGAGAAAAGAATGTCTTTCTTTAATGAGAAATGTGAATTTTTACTTTTAATCTTCCGCTTAAGCGCCAATAACATTAATACAATTCCATCTTCTATATGTCTTATGCCTTCGGGATTTCACTTGCAGGAGAAAAGAATGTCTTTCTTTAATGAGAAATGTGAATTTTTACTTTTAATCTTCCGCTTAAGCGCCAATAACATTAATACAATTCCATCTTCTATATGTCTTATGCCTTCGGGATTTCACTTGCAGGAGAAAAGAATGTCTTTCTTTAATGAGAAATGTGAATTTTTACTTTTAATCTTCCGCTTAAGCGCCAATAACATTAATACAATTCCATCTTCTATATGTCTTATGCCTTCGGGATGTTAGCGATAATGGCTCTCCACAACTTCCTGTCCTTTTTAGTTTTTAGTAACGTTTGTCTATGCTATTTCATAAACCTTGCTCAGCCATCCATTCAGTCACTCACACTCACCAGGTAGTTTATGCATTGTTTTTTTTTTCTTTTGAGTGTTAAATTTTTTAAACCCTCTTTCCTCATTACACACCAGTAAACTGAGTCAATTGTTAGGTCTGCTGCTAGGAAAGAGGTTCCACTGTCTTGATCCAATGAATGTGAATACTCTACAGATAGTTCTATATGTTGAAACTTGATCAATAGTTAAGCAATGTCGAGACTGCTCAGTACTTAAATGGGTGACCACTGGGGAGTGCCAACTGTTGTAAGCTTGGGTTGTGTAATGGATAATGGTTTGTAATAGTTAATTGGAGAGCTCAGTTACAATTCTGTGCCTTCAATCTATCCTGTGAGTATCAGATTTTCTTTCATTCAGTATAACAAATTTCCTAGGAAGACAGTGGTGCAACCTTTCAAATTATCTGAAAATAAAAGAAAGGAAGCTCCTGTTCAGAAATTTCAAACTGTGGCCGAACAGGTTAGAAATTTCTCCAAAAAGACTCCAGAAAGGTTCCGAACACATTCTAAAGATTTGTTTAAATGGATTTTTGCTATATAAACTTTCAATTTTGTTTTAGAAATATTTTTTATTCATACCAGCTTTACCAAAGAAAACAAATTGTATTTTGTAGAAAAACTCTTGTTCATTTTGCATGTCTACATGCTGCATGATTAATGTTAGCAAAATCTTCAATTGGAGTAGATAGATCTATCTATCGCCCAGTTCACACTCCACCCACATCTATTGAACAGGTTAAGAGGCTCATCCCTTGTTCCCTGTTTAGGATGTGGTTTCCGGTTTTCTCTTTTCCAATCTTTTCACTATTACGTAGCCCCCTGCACATCAGTGGTGTTACCGCCTTGCTCGGGGTGATACGATTAAAAAAAAAAAAAAAAAAAAAAAAACTCTTTCCTCATTACATACCCTAGAAATTTCAACTGTCTCTTTCTGATGTTAAGCATAAGTGTTTTTTTGTACGATATATGAATACAACCAGTGTTTCCCAAATTTGATGTCAGATGTTTCATTCAGGATTTTCACTTTATTGTTCAGGTTGGTGGGTGAGTGGTACGTGAAAAACTTCTGTTATGTCAGCTTTTCCTGCTCCCAAAACCTCATCCATCTAGTCATCGTAACACATGATGGCTTGACAGTACAGATGGCGCATACATGTTCGTCTCACACCGAAAGCAAACAAGCCCTCTTTTATCAGGGTTAAGGGTGGCTTCACCCTCAGCGTCTTATTGGGTTTTCCTTCACACACCCTGGAAAGATCAATGGGGTTTTGAGCGACTACTACCCAAACTCCATCAGTTATACTGATTACTAGCGGTAGTACAGTGTGAGTTAATATCTCAACCTGGTAATATTCCTCAACCCACTTTGTATTATCTTTAAATAATTCGAGTATACAGTCGGTGCTCACTGGTCACATAAATAGGACAGTGTGGTACGTGTTCCCAAGGCATCATTTCTACACTTTGGAACTTCTTTTGTTGCTAACATCATAAACTTTGTCCAGGCTGCATTCATAGCTATACGCTCTGTTTCAACTTGGTATCTGGCTATTGCCTCGGACCATTTTGTGGTCAGGGATACCAAATAGGTAAATTCAAAGAGAATAACAGAAGCGCTTCCTTCCCTTACCGTGGACCTTGAAAATTAGGGCCTTGCTGCACCGAGTTTTTTTTACTGTTCTGCCTCATAGCAGTTATTCCTCAGAAATCCTGCATTAAGGTACCTACGATACCTATCAACAGTCAAACTTTGGAAAGCATCCATTGGGCAAACAGAATAAATTCAAGTCAACTCCACATAAACAATATTACGTCAAAAATGTTTTATTAACAAGGTAAAAAAAATCTGAAACAAATAAAAAAAATAAAAGAACTAGAAAACAAAAAAACAATTCTGAGCGATCGAGGGAAGAGAATGAGAAATGAGAAGAGAAGGGAGAGAAGAATTAAATCCACGCGGGGTCCCAAAATGGAAGGGAAAAAGTTACAATTTCACAAAATTGTGGCAGGAATGAAATTTTTTTTTTTTTACATGATAGTGTGAATTACAATTGGAGTAGATAGACTAAACTATCGCCCGGTTCACACTCCACCCACGTCTATTGAACAGGTGAAGAGGCTCATCCCTTGTTTCCTGTTTAGGATGCGGTTTCCGGCTTTCTCTTTTCTAATCTTCTCACTTTGTTTTTTTTTCAATTGGAGTAGATAGACTAAACTATCGCCCGGTTCACACTCCACCCACGTCTATTGAACAGGTGAAGAGGCTCATCCCTTGTTTCCTGTTTAGGATGTGGTTTCCGGCTTTCTCTTTTCCAATCTTCTCACTTTGTTTTTTTGTTTTTTTTTTTTCAATTGGAGTAGATAGACTAAACTATCGCCCGGTTCACACTCCACCCACGTCTATTGAACAGGTGAAGAGGCTCATCCCTTGTTTCCTGTTTAGGATGTGGTTTCCGGCTTTCTCTTTTCCAATCTTCTCACTTTGTTTTTTTGTTTTTTTTTTTCAATTGGAGTAGATAGACTAAACTATCGCCCGGTTCACACTCCACCCACGTCTATTGAACAGGTGAAGAGGCTCATCCCTTGTTTCCTGTTTAGGATGTGGTTTCCGGTTTTCTCTTTTCCAATCTTTTCACTCTTTATTTTTTTTTTTTATTCAATTGGAGTAGATAGACTAAACTATCGCCCGGTTCACACTCCACCCACGTCTATTAAACAGGTTTTTTTTTTTTTTTTTTTTTTTTTCAATTGGAGTAGATAGATCTATATATTGCCCGGTTTATTGAACAGGTTAAGAGGCTTGTCTCTTGTTTCATATTTAGATGTGGTTTCCGGCTTTCTCTTTTTCGATCTTTTCACCATTACATAACCCCCTGCACATCAGTGGCATTACCGCCTTGCTCGGGGTGATACGATTAAAAAAAAAAAACTGAAACGAGAGAAAAACAAAGTCTCTGAAGAAACTGAAAGGCAAGGAAAATTAAACACATACCTTGTGGCAGCAATAAGCGAAAGCCCTAATTTTCAAGGTCTGCGGTTTACCTGAGACTGCCTACTTGTTGCCGCTTGTTCTTGTTGACTTTCTGTTACATGAATTAGGAAAATTGTTCTCGAGTTGCAAGTTCAAATTTCTGTATGACATTTATCTCTTTGTAGATGTGTCAGGTGTTACAGATGGTGTGCAAAAAGGAAGGCTTGGTATTGCCTTTGGAACTGGCAAAGAAAATCTCTGAGAGAAGCGAAAGGAACATGAGGCGGGCCCTTTTAATGTGTGAAGCCTGCAAAGTACAACAGTAAGTATGACTCTGACCTTTGCACAACATTTTGTTTTAATCTGCAGAACAAGAGGCAGTCAAACCACCACAATTTTAATAGTTTCAATGAATCTTTTATTGGTTGAGAGAATGGCCCTACACGGTGAGAAAAGAATGGGGTTTTTTATGTGTGTGTGTGTGTGTCTGAGAAAGGAGGTGGCTCTGCATTTGAGAGAGAAAAGAATGTCCCAACATGTGTGCAAGAAAAAAAGAAAATGTCCTTACCTGTGTGTGTGTGTGTGTGTGTGTGTGTGTGAGAGAGAGAAACAAATGTCTCTATAATTTTTTAGTTTGTGATGTGTGCATTGACTTTTCCCAAATATTCCATGCCAAAAGGTCCTGGGTATGATGATAAACTGCATCTGGCAGCAAGGCCTCTGATTATGAAGTTGTGAGGAGCATAGAACTATCTCTTAATTGCTGTTGTTCTCAGGTTCACGCTGACCTGGAGTGGTAGCACCTGTTAGGGTCCCAACTATGGGCAAATAGTTAACCCCCAAACTGGGGTCAAAACTATAAAAGTATAAAAATAGACTTTTATAGAAATAAGTACATAAAAATTGACTTTTATAGAAAAATATACATTTTTGAAGAAAAAAAATTATTACCAGCAATACATTTTTGAATACAAAACTAGAAGACATCTTCCGTTTTCTAAAAAAATAAAAATAAAACTTTTTCATCAAAATCTGACAAAATCAACTTTCTCAATATAATTAAACTTTAAAAAAAAAAACAAGACCTTAAAACCCCACCTTTTTGGCATTAAATAATCTACAGAGATTGATATGCTATTAAACAAAACTCAAACTCAAAATCCGTGCCAAAATTTGAGTACTTCCAATAGACTGGTCTGTAATTCTTTTAATTTTATTTTTATTTTATTCATAGTTAATTTCCACTTTTTATATTTCTTTTCTTAAGATACCCCTTCAGTCCTGACCAAGAAGTAATCGAGGCAGACTGGAAACTTTACCTGCAAGAAACAGCATCCCTGATGGTTCAACAGCAAAGTCCCCAAAGGTGAGGTTAACAAACTCCTCTGGTATTCTTTACTCTTTATCTCACTCCATCACATTACTTTTGTCTCTTTCAGTTAAGTGCTATACATGATAAATGCTTGGGCAATCATGTCTCGAAAGAGACATGACTGACTGGGCAGAAGATTATCCCGCAGTAGGTTGCCATTGCTTTCTGCGGTAGACTGGTTGCCGAACAAGGCTTTAGAACCCAATCTGTCCTGTTATTTGACTCATAGCTAGAAATGGAAGATATGTATTATATTATTATGTAGTAATAAGTGGGGGATCAGTTTATTACTTCATAACAATATAAAACAGATCCCCCACTTTATACCCAGTAGAAGCCTTAATCATATGTTCAACTATTATATTCAGTCAGTCAGTTAAGTGCCATACGTAATACACGCTTGGGCGATCATGTCTCAAAAGAGACATGGCTGACTGGGCAGAAGATTATCCCGCAGTAGGTTGCCATTGCTTTCTGCAGTAGACTGGTTGCCAACCAAGGCTATAGAACCCAATCTGTCCTGTTATTTAACCCATAACTGGAAGGAATAAATGGATTAATACCTTTCCCAAGGGTATTTGCGCATAAGTGAATGCAATGAATTTGGCTGGAATTCGAACTCGGCTCCCCGATTTCTCATTCCTAGTTGATATCCAATGTCTCCTTACACCTAAACAAAAATTATCAACTGCTCCTGGGTCGCAATGAGAAGTCGTTTAACCAGAATCCAGTCGAGTTTGTTAGATTCACTTGTGAACATTGGGAAAGTCATGAATATTTCTCTTCTTCCCCAGCTATGGGTCAAACAGTAAAGCCATTGTTGTCTCACAAAAAATTTAATACAATATTGAAAGAAAAATAATTATTCTTAGAATCCAATACAAAATTTATTTTTTTTTATCAAAGATTATTAAAGTTTTTATGTTTTTATTACTGACTAAAGATTGATAAGTCGTGAAAAATAAAAACGAATAAGTCAGCTGCTCCCCCATCCACATATAATCCGCGACATTTTTTTTTTTTTCAGACTTCTTGAAGTTCGTGAACGGCTTTATGAGCTGCTTACACACTGCATACCACCAGACATAATCATGAAAGTATGCCATTTTTTTTAACATATTTTCTACATATTTTTTGCGACGTATTTTTACATTTGTCTATATTTCTGAGATGAGATAGTATTTACAGTATTTACATTATTTGGACTATTGTCCTCATCTTGGTTGCCATTTCCACAATGTTTCAGTCATTGTACACTTCGGCCTTCCTCAGATGCTAGAAATTTTGAACCCAACTTTTTATTACGATCACTGCAGTATATCTTTCTCAACTTGACCTAGTGGTGAGGGTACTGGGTATGACCGTAAACTGAGGTTGATATGCCTGTAAACCAAACCAAACCTAGTGGTGAGGGTACTGGGTATGATTAAAGAGATTAGAGAGTCTGATTAAAGGAAGATAACTCATGACTACCAGAAGCTGCTTACAAGGAATGAGAACAGCCGAAACGTCGTGGAAACTGCAACAAAGATGAGGACAATAGTCTGAATAATGTAAATACAGCATTTTTATAGTTAATAAATTATTATGGTTCATATGCATACTGTTTCATTTCTGATTGTGAAAAATAGATTCTAATAGTAGTTTTCCTAAAATTTTTATTTATAATAAAACACTAGCAGTATAGCCCGGCATTGCTCAGGTGTAATGAAAGCTTTAAAACTAATCCATGGTCCTGGAGCTCAGACTCTCTGGACGTTGGCATGAAAGACTAAAAAGCAATAGTTGTTTCCAGTTAAAGCGAAGCCATAGACTGAAAGAAAAATGAATGGATGTAAGTCAAATTTTGATTTCCTGATATCGATATCAAATAAGTTTTTTTCGTTGTAAACTGAATTTTGAAGGCTAAATAAGTCCTCTGAGTAAATGGTATCAGGGCAGAGTCTAAGAACTACAATTACACCTACTTAGAGCCAAACCCGAAGCAAAAACTAAAATAAAAGGGCTGAAAAAAATAGACATACAGGCAGATAAACAGACACACACACAAACATCTTGCCTTTTATACATATATATATTATCGATTTTCTGCACTATTGTAAGAATTGCAACCTTGAAACTTCTGAATATTGTTTCTTATGTCTTTGTCTATGAGTGTATGAAATTTGATTAAAATCAGACCACTCCTTCTATAACCCGATTTTTTCAATTTTCGATATTTATTGGGGGTACTTCGACACAAAACCTAGCTAAGAACACTCGCAGACACTTATAGTACATCTGTTTAAATTTTCAAGAAAATCGGTTCAGCCGTTTCGGAGTCTATAGGTAACAGATACACACACAGACACAGACAAAGTTCCATTCATAAATATGTTTAGATTAGATCTAGATAGATAATTCAACAGACTATATTTATGTTTTTAAGTATTTTTTTTTAATTTTTCTTTATTTAGTCATTTCACACCAAGCAAGGCAGAGCCGCCACTAGTACACAGGGGTTACAGTGAGAGAAAATCCTGGGTAGAAAGGGTATTTGAAGAAAGAATAAAATATGAATGGGATTCAAAAAGATAGAAGTTGGCAATTAACGTTGCATTTAAATTTTTGGAGATTGTAGCTATCAAGATTTTCCAGGTTCTACAGAAAATTTTGGTCACGTTTTTCTTTCTTTTCAGGGTCTTCTTGAAGAGCTCATCTCTAATTGTGATGGACAACTCAAAATGGAAGTTGTACAATCAGCTGCTTTTTTTGAACATCGCCTGCAACTTGGACAGAAACCGATCTTTCATCTGGAAGCATTTGTGGCAAAGTTTATGGCCATTTACAAACGATTTCTCGAAGAAGGAATTGCAGAGTTGTTTTAAAATGGATTAGTGTGTGGATCTTCCAAGTATGATTTCTGATATTCTATAAAAGAAAATAATTTTGTTAATGAATTAAATTTTTTTTCGTTTTCTACTTGTTTTGATTTTGTTTAGTTTTCTTGAGTGTATAGTTGATTTTCTAAGCATTGCTTAGATGTGGTACAAAACCGAGAGTATGAGGCACTCAGTGAGGATCTTATCAAGACAATCTTGCTAACCATTACACCATATCAAAATGCCCATCGCTTGGGTATATAGACAGGCAGGTATAATATTTATACTTGAGACTATATGGGCAGCACATGTTAGGTTGTTACTTGAGTCTACTAATGAGCTCAAGGCATGTTCAAACCCAAAGTCTGCAGTAAATATTTTAAAATTCAAATATATACAATTATTATTTTCTAGCAGTATAGCCTGGCATTGCTCAGGTGTAATGAAAGCTTTAAATTAATCCATGGTCCTGGAGCTCAGACTCTTTGGACGTTGGTATGAAAGACTAAAAAGCAATAGTTGTTTCCAGTTAAAGCGAAACCGTAGACTGAAAGTAAAATGAATGGATGTAAGTCATATTTTGATTTCATGATATCGATATCAAATAAGTTTTTTTCGTCGTAAACTGAATTTTGAAGGCTAAATAAGTCTTCTGAGTAAATGGTATCATGGCTGAGACTAAGAACTACAATTATACCTACTTAGAACCAAACCCGAAGCAAAAACTAAAATAAAAGGACTGAAAAAATACAGACATACTGGCAGATAAACAGACACATGCCTTTTATATATATATTATCAATTTTCTCCACTATTGTAAGAACTGCAACCTTGAAACTTCTGAATATCATTTCTTATATCTTTGTCTATGAGTGCACCAAATTTGATTAAAATCAGACCACTCCTTCTATAACCTAATTTTTTCGATTTTCGATATTTATTGGGGGTACTTTGACACAAAACCTAGCTAAGAACACTTGCAGACACTTATAGTACAACTGTTTAAATTTTCAAGAAAATCGGTTCAGCCATTTCGGAGTCTATAGGTAATGGACACACACACACACACACAGACACATGCACATATACACACACACACAAAGTTCCATTTATAAATAAGTTTAGATATATTCTTGAACTAAATTCTTTTTTTTTATTTTTATTTTTTTTTATCATTTCTGTCCAAGCAAAGCAGTAAAGACACTGAAATATAAAGGGGGTTACTGAGTGTTAGGGAATCTGAAAACAAATATACACTATTAACCCTTTCCCCAGCATAGATATGTATATATGTGTTTTTCACTGAAATGGTCTTTTCAGACACACAAATAAACATGCTGGAGACGTGTTTATACATCAATCTTGATTGTTTTTTTATGTCTTTCTGAGCTTGAAACAAACCCAGTTGTCAACTAATACAGCTGATTGAGATATTAGTCATCACTCAGATACTTCAAAGTGCCTCGGGTTCTTAGTTACTATATTTAAAACAAATAAATTTGTCTAGAAATGAATTGTTTTTCCCAAAATAACTGATGGGGAAGAGATTAAGGAGAGCAAATAAAAGACTGAAGATAACAATTATCCTAATCTTTATTGTTTTAATTTTTTTTATAATCAATTCACTTCAAGCCAAGCAAAAAAGATGCAAGGGTCTACTGAGGATGAAAGAGAATAAGACTTTAATAAAGAGAAAGGACAATAAAAGAACAGGGAGACAAAAGATGGCAATTGACATTGCATTTAAATTTTTAAAGATTGTAGTTGGTAGGGAAGCAAGAAACCAGAAGGGAGTTCCACTGGCAAGAAGGACAAGAAAAAAATATTAGAATAGAATGTACGGTTGCATCTAGCTCATTCAACGACAAAATGCCGCCACCTTATAGGACACTTAAATTCATACAGTTGCATCATTAGAGTGCGTTTGATTTCCCTGCCCAACTGGCCCACACACAAAAAAAACATTTCCAGCAATATATTTAAGAAAAAGAATATATATATATCAGCAATAAGTCTGACTCAACAAAACCCTCTTTATAAAAATACGTCAATGAAACCTGATCTACTAACTGATTTCTTACAAAGAATACATATTCTTTTTATAAGAACCTATCTTTAAAATCTTGTCGGCATTAAATAACCTACTGAGGTTGATATATCGTAAACCAAAATACTTTTTTGGAGATGAAAATATTACCAGAAATACATTTATGAAGAAAATATATTACCAACAATAAATTTTTGAAGAATTAACAGTAATATACTTTTGAAGAAATAATATTTATACAGTAAAACATTTGACTCTCAACCAAACCCTCTTTACAGAAATACGTCAATGAAACCTGATCTACAAACTGATTTCTTAAAAAGAATATATATTCTATTCATACGAATCTATTGTAAAAAATCTTGTTGGCATTAAATAACCCATTGAGGTGTTGATATGCAGTAAAACAAAATAAACCAAACCAAACCTGATCTACAAACTGATTTCTTAAAAAGAATATATATTCTATTCATACGAATCTATTGTAAAAAATCTTGTTGGCATTAAATAACCCATTGAGGTGTTGATATGCAGTAAAACAAAACAAACCCGAAATATGTTTTTTTATCCTTTTACCTATCAACCGAAATTAATCAGGCCACATTACATTTGAGGATACCAAGTGCGGGAATGGTTAACAAATTGTAACAATAATCAATTATTATCTCCCTTTCCAAAAAAAAGATTCTTGCATATCTAAAATATATTTTCTGGCTTTAAATAACCTGTAAAGAATTTATAAGCTGTAAAAAAAAAAAAATAATCTATAAAAATTGACAGCTGATTTTAAATGTGACCTAAAATCTGTTAACTTGGGCAAGGAATGGCTTGTTAATTAAAGCTGCTTTCTATTAATCATCTGCTCCTCCCAACCCATCAGCATGTTTAATGCTAACTCCAGGAGAGTGACTTGTTTTGCTTTGTCAGGCTAACATTCTCTGCTTACATAAACTGGAACAATGATTTTCTTTTTTCAATCATTTTAAAACCGAGGTGTCCTTAACATAATCCAACTGAGAATCTGTAATATGATCGATCCCGACTTGGCAGCTCAGATACAGTCACTTTCTCACCTGCACAATGTGGCTTTCCAGTGTTTCTTCTACAAATACTTTCACGGCTTCTGTTCCAATGAACTTACCTCACTGGTGCCCCCTATATATGAATTTACTTGAGCCACAAGATTAGCAACTAGGTCCCACCGTTTTACTGTGAAACCAATAAAATGTAAACGCAAATTCTACTCTAGCAGCTTCTTTTCTCACACTTCCCGCCTGTGGAATTCCCTTCCATTTACTTGCTTCTCTGACAGCTACAATCTTCAAGAATTTAAATGTAAAATCAATAGTCATCTCCTATCTCACTAACTTGAGTCCTCTCTCTCATGCTCATTTCTCCGTCCACTACACTCGCATCAGTATTCTCATCCTTCTCTTACCCACTTCCTGACACCCCCTATAACCTGTCACTCTTTCTCATAACTTTCCTCCTATGTAACCCCCTGCAAAACAGTAACGAAAAAAGGCCTTGCTTGGGGCGATATGATTATAAAAAAAATATTCACTTCGAGCAGGTGGTATCGCCACTGATGGTTAAGGTGCTACATAGGAGACTGAAGAGAAAGACAAACCAGCTACAGGGGGTGAAAGAGAAAGGGCAAGAGAAGGATGTGAACACAGGAGTGAAGACAGTTGTGAAGGTAGAGAGAAAGGAAAAGAACAAGACACACGGTGTGATGTCGAAAGGGTTGGAGTCAAGTGGATAAGAGATGGAAATTGACTTTGCATTTAAATTCCTGGAGATTGTAGCCATCAGGAAAACAAGTAAATGGAAGGGAGTTCCACAGGCGGGAAGGGCAAAAAAAAGAAGCTGCTGGAGTAGAATTGTCACCTGCATTTGGTTGATCTAACTGTAAAAGGGTGAGACCTTGTTGTTAGTCTGGTTGTCCGAGTAAATTCTTGGGGAGAGTAAGCTGAGTCAATTGTTAGGTCTGCTGCTAGGAAAGAGGTTCCACTGTCTTGATCCAATGAATGTGAATACTCTACAGATAGTTCTATATGTTGAAACTTGATCAATAGTTAAGCAATGTCGAGACTGCTCAGTACTTAAATGGGTGACCACTGGGGAGTGCCAACTGCTGTAAGCTTGGGTTGTGCAATGGATAATGGTTTGCAATAGTTAATTGGAGAGCTCGGTTACAATTCTGTGCCTCTTGCCTTCAATCTATCCTGTAAGTATCAGATTTTCCAAACACTCTGTCCTCATTATCTACCTCAGAAATTTCAATTGTCTCTTCTTGATGTTAAATATAACCGTCCTTTTTTTTCCTTAAAAACTTTGTCATTATTCACTACGATTATATATATATATATATATATATATATATATTTGGTTACTGAGTGTTAGGGAACATGAGAAAAACTATTATTGAGGAGAGAGGATGATAAATAGGAATAAGGAAAACAGAAGATAATGATTGACATTGCGTTTAAATTTTTGAAGATCAAAGCTGACCAGAAAATAAGGAGTCGGAAGAGAGTTCCACAAGCAATAAGTGTGAGGAAGGAAATTGTTAGGAAGATTTTTTTTTAATAAAAGTAAAGCAATTACTTTTTGTTTTTTGTTGTTTTTTAAATATAAATAAGCCTTTCAGTGTGAGGTGATGGTTAATCAGCTAGTTTAGTTGAACATGTGTAGTGAGATTGATCCTCAATATGCCCAAAACCTGTGTCAGACTATGCTTATCAAATAATGTCACTCATGATGAATACAGCACTTTGTTGTGGAGTAATGGTTAACAAACTGGTCTTGTTGATATTGAGTAATGAATTTGATTTTCATTGGGTGCACTGTACATGTGGCCTTGTACCAGATTCTTTTACTAATAATACAAACTAAAATCATATTGATTTAACTATATGAAAAAGTCTGAGAATTGTCAGAAATTACAAACTGATGTGCAAAAAAATGAGGAAGGATGATTTGAAAAGTTGACACTTACAGGATATACACTCCCGATCAAAAATTTAAGACCACTTAAAGATCTTTAAAAAGAAATTTTTTTTTCTTTTTTTTTTACGGATAGATTTTAAACTCCTCCAACTTAAGGTTACCAATACTACAATCTAAAAGGTTATGGAAACAAAAAGCTACATTCCAAACATTTTATTTAGAAATTTACATTTTTATAAAATGAGGCGATTTACACATGATCAAAATTATAAGACCAGGGGTATAAATTGTTAGATCTATGGTAATTCCAATGTTTTTAATTCAGTTAGAGATCAGCAATCACTGCATAAAGGTGTTACCATGCCTAAAGCAAGCAAATTTACCAAAGTTGAGCGTTCTCGAATTCTAGAATTCCATAAGCAAGGTTTGTCACAGCGGGCAATCGCAGCTAAGGTAAATCGCAGTAAAACTGTGATTTGCAACTTTCTAAAGAACAGTGAGAATTATGGAAAAGCAAAATCCTCTGGTAGGCCCCAAAAAATTTCTCCTGCATTGAGTAGGAGAATAAGACGGGTTGTTATGAAAGACGGGGGACTTTCTTCTAGTCAAATTAATGCATTTACAGATGCTGATTGCAGACCCGTAACCATCAGACAACACTTACAACAAAAAGGCATGGTAAATAAAAAGCGTAAACAAATTCCTCGGCTGCTTCCACGTCACAAGGTGGACCGCTTAAAGTTTGGTCGTGAATACCAAACATGGGACATTGAAAAGTGGAAGAAAGTCCTGTTTTCTGATAAGAAAAAATTCAATCTAGATGGTCCTGATGGCTTCCAACAATATTGGCATAACAAAAACATGCCTCCTGAAATTTTCTCTACACGTCATAGTGGTGGAGGGTCCCTAATGGTATGGGGTGCCTTTTCTTACAGAGGACAATGGAGCTCCAGGTGGTGCAGGGTCGTCAGACAGTGGCTGGTTATGTTAGCATGCTACAAAAAGCATCTTTGATGACGGAGGGCCATCATTTGTGTGGGGATGGATGATTATTTCAACGGGATAATGCTGCAATCCATGCTGCAAGACGGACCTTGACCTTTCTACAAGAAAATGGTGTCCATCTCTTGGGACATCCTGCATGCTCACCAGACTTGAACCCAATTGAAAATGTTTGAGGATGGATGACAAGAGATGTTTATCGAAATGGCAAACAATATTCAACAAAAAATGAACTTCGTGAAGCCATCGTCAGAAGCTGGAGCAACATTCCCACACCTTAATGGAAACGCTTATTTCTAACATGCCCGACAATTTTTGAAGTCATCAAAAGCAAAAAGAGGTAGAACTCATTATTAAATTTGGTTGTTGAATGTTTTCATGCACTTTTCGTACACTTTTTGTAGTTTCATAGAATTTTTGTCTCTAGTCTTATAATTTTGATCATGTGTAAAAAGCCTTATTTTATAAAAATGTAAATTTCTGAATAAAATGTGTGGAATGTAGCTTTTTGTTTCCATAAGCTTTTAGATTGTAGTATTGGTAACCTTAAGTGGGATGAGTTTAAGATCTATCCGTAAAAAGAAATTTTTTTTAAAGATTTTTAAGTGGTCTTAAATTTTTGATCGGGAGTGTATCAAAGGTGCAGGCGGAGGTCTTGGGCCACCAACTTGACAAGCTTATAAGAATAAATGGAAAAATGAAAATGGCAAAGAGACAAGACAAGAGTTACTAAAAGCTACAAGAAATTGGAAGTCGTGGAGAGATATGATCGAGCATATACTGAAGGCACATAGAAAAAGAAGTATACTAAATTTTTTCACCCTCCACAACTTTGAAAATATCATCATCATAATAATAGAGCCTTGTCTGTTTTCGGATGCGCCCTTTTCTAAAATCGGGATAAGAGAAGTGACGTCCTCTCATCTCCCATTCCCTCACAGGGAAAATCCTTTTAATGTCACAATTGCGACTGACTAACCTGGCTTTAATCAACATTAAAAAATAATATCTCACGGTTGATGTGAAAAAAAAAACAAAACAATGTAGCAGTTCAAGTGTTTTCTGGCAGGCTGATTTTATTTGGGGAGCCGAACTTAATAAATGTGGCTGATTCATATTAAACCAAAAATTAAACAATACATGCCAAATAAATCTATTGAAAAAGGGGTTAAAAAAAACTAGTAGAAAAATGAAACTGACGAACAAAATAGACGAAGTATGGCAGCAAATGCTGGACAATATCAACAAAGATGAAGGGAAAACTTGAAGCAGCTGAAATGTGATCTACAGAAGGATGCTGCGGATATCATGGACATGCATGTAAGCAATGACGAGGTATTGTAAAGAATGGAAACGAAAAGGAAATTAATATTGAGCATCAGGAAGAGACAACTGAAGTTCCTGGGAATGAGGAAGGAGGGCTTGGAGAACCTGATACTAACAGGACTGATAGAAGGGAAAAGAGACAGAGGAAAGCAGCGGATGACATATTTGAAGGGCCTGAGCAGGTGGATGACAGAACGGGGGTTGCGTGGTGTAACAGGAGAAGGCGTGCTAAGAGTCACCAGGAATAGGGAAACGTGGAAAGCCATGATCACCTACGTCCTAAAAGGACAAGGCACATAGAAGAAGAGGAATTAGTAATACGAAAAAAATTAAGCTGAAATTCAAAAAGAAACATACTAAAAATATGGAATTTGGCTTACAGTGAATTGTAAAAAATAAAAATTTAAAAGAATTTCCAAAAGAAAAAAGTTAAAAAATATAAACTAGTGAAATTGAAAAATTATTTTTTATGTGCCGTGTCCTTTCGGGACGTAGGCGATTATGGATTTCCACTTACCTCTATCTCTTGTACTTATTATTTTTCCTCTTGGCCTTGAGTTTCTTCTCGTTTGCAACCTCGCCAGCGCCATGTCGTTGCTCAGATGCTGGGTCCATGGTGTCCTCAGCATCCGTCTGTAAAACCACAATTATGTTGCTTCGAGTCTCTCTCATCCTAGAAGAGATCGTCCAACATTCTCGGCCATATATAAGGACAGATATCACATAGTTTAGTACTCATTTCTTTGTTTCTAATAAGATCCTCCTGCCTTTCAGTACTCTGGTTAGCTTTTGAAATGTGTCTTTTGGCATGTAAATACGTCTTCGACATTAGAAAAACTACTAGTTATAGTTAAAAAGGGTGAAAAAAAATAATAGTAAAAAGTTCAAAATCTCTCACAAAATAGAAAAAAAAGGTAATTAAAAAAAAGTAATTAAAAAAAGGTAATTAAAAAAGTAATTAAAAAAAGGTAATTAAAAAAGTAATTAAAAAAAGGTAATTAAAAAAAAGTAATTAAAAAAAAGGTAATTAAACACAAACTTAACAGGCAAAAAAATAAAAACCTGGATTTTCAGAAGCGCGTCAAAAAGAACTCCACTGCGTGACGAGACTTACACAAGTTTGTACAAACGAAAAATTCTAGTACAAAGTACTACAGAGGAACATTCAACAGAATAATTACCAT
This sequence comes from Ascarosepion bandense, assembly GCA_037127315.1. Lineage (NCBI taxonomy): Eukaryota > Metazoa > Mollusca > Cephalopoda > Sepiida > Sepiidae > Ascarosepion > Ascarosepion bandense. The sequence goes on along the minus strand of JBBBDQ010030800.1, from coordinate 480,006 downwards.
AAAAATATTTATACAAAATGCACAGAGGAGCTACGTAACAACGGTAACTAGAGCCGAGTTGCCTGTACCTATAATATTGCAGATTCTTTTGATTTTATCAAGAATTTCTAAAATAATGACCGGATGTATCAGCAATATTTAATGCATGGGCGAATGGAAAACTTATAAATGACGAAGATCGTTTCTGGAGAAAAAAAATTGTCCAGCACAACACAGGGAAGCAACTTTTCTAGCAAAAAGCCTATGAATTGATTCAGTAAAATCTTACCAATTTGTGTCAACGGAAAACGTTTGCCTGAGATGACGCAATTGCGCGACTCTCTTGAGAGGTTAGCATCAGCCATAGTAATGGAAGGCAAAAGGATTAAAAGAGAGCAGTTCTGTTTTGAAGCCGTTCAAATAAATCGCTTGCTTTCTGACGTATGCAACTTTTACCAAAGAAATAATTGAAATGGGCCCATAAAATTAATGATAATCACAGAAACAATTTCAGCCTGCCCAAAATATCGCCATTGCTGTAGTGTGTGTATGTGTGTGTGTGTGTGTGTGTGTGTGTGTGTGTGTGTGGAGGTTAATCGTGTTTTACGTTGTGCAATTATCCGTACAAAATTTCTTACAAATCTTCCTGGAATTAGTTTTGGCTACAGGCACTAATGTTTAAATAAGATGCCCTGATCGGCGAAGAGAAACGGAGCGATGCGGCCGGCGCCAAGGAAACAATTGATAATCTTCTATTAGCCTCCAAGGATGAGATCCGGACATTTTTAAAACAATGAACACAGTAGTTTGGGAAATAAATAAAAAAATCTTTGCAGAGGTTGGGTTGGTGGATTTTACGATATTGGTACTTTATTTAATGTTCGAAATCAGGCGTTGGTAAATCTATCTAAACTTATTTATAAATGGAAATTTGTGTGTGTGTGTGTGTGTGTGTCCGTTACCTATAGGCTCCGAAACGGCTGAACCGATTTTCTTGAAAATTTACACAGTTGTACTATAAGCGTCTGCGAGTGTTCTTAGCTAGGTTTTGTGTCGAGGTACCTCCGATAAATATCGATAATCGAAAAAATCGGGTTCTAGAAGGAGTGGTCCGATTTTAATCAAATTTGATACACTCATAGACAAAGACATAAGAAACGATATTCAGACGTTTCAAGATTGCAGTTCTTACAATAGTGCAGAAAATCGATTATATATATATATATATATATATATTAAAGGCAAGATGTTTGCGTGTGTATCTGTTTATCTGCCTGTATGTTTGTATTTTTTCAGCCCTTTTATTTTAGTTTTTGCTTCGGGTTTGGCTCAAAGTAGGTATAATTGTAGTTCTTAGTCTCAGCAATGATACCATTTACTCAGAGAACTTATTTAGCCTTCAAAATTCAGTTTACGACAAAAAAACTTATTTGATATCGATACCAGGAAATCAAAATTTGACTTGCATCCATTCATTTTTCTTTCAGTCTCTACGGTTTCGCTTTAACTGGAAACAACTATTGCTTTTTAGTCTTTCGTGCCAACGTCCAAAAAGTCTGAGCTTCATAACCATGGATTAGTTTTAAAGCTTTCATTACACCCGAGCAACGCCGGGTTATACTGCTAGTCAGTCTATAAGCATTTACTTTATTTGAGTTGTTTATTACATCAAACGATGAGATTTTTTTTTAAAGATATGATCAAGAATTTAGAGGTACGTCGGAGAAGAGTAATTCGTCGAGAAAGTTCTAATTTCAACTAAATAAATTAGTTTTTTAATATTCCAGAAACTTTTTATTAATTTCCTTTAAAGTGCGTCATTTCAGGTGTGACAACCTAATTTGTTCGAGTATAATATGGATAAATATTAGTCATTTATATTTGAATCTAAGCATTTAACTGGTTCCGGGATAAGTAAAAACTAGTCGTTTATACAGGGTGTCCATAAAGTCTGTGTACACTTTAAAAAAAACTTTATAAACTTATTTGTATTTGTGATAGAAATAATCTGTAAAAAATGTTATAAAATTTAATATTTCAACAAGATGGAGCTCCTTGTCACTGCTCTGCGTGTTAGACAGTTTCTAAATCAGGAATTTCCTCACAGCTGGATCGGAAGGGGTGGACCATTTTATTGGCCTCCACGTTAGCTAGATTTGACTCCATTAGATTTTTTTTTCATGTGAAAACAATTGTGTATACAACCAAACCTAGTTCATGAGAAGATTTGAAAGCTAAAATAACTAATGTGATTCCAGGCATTACTGTAAATAAGTTGGCTAATGTTTTCTGTGAATTTCAATATCGTATTACCCTTTTGTATTGCTAATGATGGAGGACGTGTGGAAACTTAAATAAAATTTCAATAAAACTTTAAGAAATATAGATTTATTTCTTTCTAATCCTTTTTACAAATTATTTCTATCGAAAATACAAATAAAGTTATAATTTTTTTAAAGTGCACACGAACTTTATGGACACCTTGTATTTTGTTTTGTATTTACCTGTTCAGTGTGCCCTTTTGGTCGGGTCTTCTCTGCCAGGAATACAGTCAACGATTTCTAGGCTCTGTTAATTGGACACGTAAACAACATTATTGACACTGATCTTAAAATAGCCTTATATTTTATTAAATTAAAATATGAAGGAGATGGATTTATGTTATGTGAAACCCCTCAGTGCATTAAAGAGTTGTTGATAAAATGGACTTGTCTAAATTTCTCTGTATAACTCCACTCTGTTAATAATAATTTAAAAGTTTATGTTCACTGAACATTAAATGTTCATCCTTTGATAATGGCTTAAGTAAGCCGAAAGCTCAGACCTGATAAAAAAATCAACAAGTATTGCGATTCCATGACAACACTATCAAGCTAATCAGTTCATACGAACGGATCTTACACAAAATAGACAGAACTTGTCTATATTATTCAATGAAACCTGTATTAATATATATATATATATATATATATATATATATATATATATATATATATATATAATATTGTTTAGCGTTATGTTATATTTATGAGTTGAACTGCGATTATGTAGCGCCAGTCCACAAGGTTAAAGATCGTATGTAAATATAAAAGTGGACAGTGGAATCAACACCCGGCAGCGACAATATATTTCCTGTCTATACGCAATCGTCAGGACAGGGTATGGGATTCAGTGTTCATTTATATGTAACCCTTTTTTTTCACAGGGCTAGTATTAATTTTTTATTAATTTTAAAGGTAAGAAGAGATTTCTCTAAAATTGGAAAATACTATTATTTTTGTCGGCAAAAGAATCATAAACAACGGAAATCAATCGACTATCAATGCGAAATATCTTCAGCGGAAAACCCCAGTAATGTAATAATTTATATAGGCAGTACTAAAAACACTATAAAACAACGCATTTATCAACACATGTCTTCATTTAATAACAAGTACAGAAATCGAACATCCCTATAGAAATATCATTGGTACCTAAACGAAACAAAAATATATGTGTGAAGATACACATCAATATATAAATAATAATCAGGTGTTAATAGTGCTCAATGGTGTATAACAGAACAAAAAAGGGTATATTAATAAATATACATATTATCCTATGTTTTAGAAACTGAGCGTTTCTCTATTTCAATTAGGTGCGCGATACACACATGGGCGATCATGTCTCGAAAGAGACATGACTGACTGGGCAGAAGATTATCTCGCAGTAGGTTGCCATTGCTTTCTGCGGTAGACTGGTTGCCGACCAAGGCTATAGAACCCAGTCTGTCTTTTTAAGTTATGTTATTTAATATGTATGTTATTTAACCCATAACTGGAAGGAAGAGACGGATTAATACCTTTCCCAAGGGTATTTGCGCGTAAGTGAATACGATGGATTCAACTGGAATTCGAACTCGGCTCCCCGGTTTCTCGTTACCGAGCCGATATCCACTGTACCACAACGCACTAATTATTTAAACATTATTTTAATGGATACTCGTATTTGAGTAAATCAATTAACGGTGTCTCCTAAGGGGAGGCTGGTTCGAATACTACCGGAGGGCGTATATTTTCCTAACAAGATTTCTCGATTATTTAGTAGATATAAATAAATATACTGTTTAATTATTAAAAAAAAAAAAAAACAAAAACAGAATATCTATGAAAAATAATGTTTAAACAAATTAAAAATATGTCTGGGCTAATCCAGTCCGTAAAATTTCGGGTATATATATATATATATATATACTCCCGGCCATAATTATTAAGCCACCGCAGTTTTTAAAAGAAATGATTTATTTCATGCTATTTTTATTGCCAAGTGGATAATCTTAAATGAAAATAGAATGGTTCTTTTGTTATTATTACTTTGCAAAATTTTACAAGGCAAAGAAACAAAGATGAACTCGTCCGAATCATCCTAAATTTTCTCCATACTTTTATTGATGAAACTACAATATAGGTAATTATTAAATATTTATAAATTCATTTGATGCACATGCTATTGTGCAATATTAACAAAAGAACCATTCTATTTTCATTTTCAATTATTTACTTAGCAATAAATACTAAAAATAGTACGAAATGCATAATTTTTTTAAATACTGGGGTTGCCTAATAATTATGGCCGGTAGTGTATATATATATATATACTTAATGGTGAACGGATCCTACACAAAATTAATAGACAAAACTTGTCTATATTATTCAATGAAACCTGCATTAATGAAAAAATGCTGCCAAAATACACATAATATATGTATATATATACATATATATATATACATACACATATATATATGATAATATATATATATATATATATATATATATATATATATATATATATATTATCATATATATATAATCTTGAAGTTGAATTAAAAATGAAAGCAGGCTGAATATATATATATATATATATATATATATATATATATATATATATATATATATATTCAGCCTGCTTTCATTTTTAATTCAACTTCAAGATTCAGGCTTCGCAGAATTTTGGTGGTTTCTCGACAAAGAATTATTAAATGTGTTATTTTTTGTGTCATTCAAAGAATTAATATTTTTACCAATGAGATTATTTTTTAAGGACCCGAATAAAATGAGAATCCGAATAAGTAATGCCTAGTGAATACAGCGGATGGGGTAAGACATCGTAGCCACTCTGCAACAATTTTCGCCGGGTCACTAAAGAAAAGTTCTGTCATTATCCTGATGGAAAACAACATCTTTCCAGTTAACCATTTCTAGGATCGAATTGCAGCTTTTAATTCTTTCATTCGTCCAGTTGCAAGCGGTAATTTTCAGAATCATTTGACTGGTTACTTGGCGAAAGCTCATAGTTTCCAATCCCACAAGATGCACAGCTTGACTTTCTTAGGATGAAAACCTGCTTTAAGTAATTTTAAAATTTCTATCGTATCCTTTAAAGAGATTACAAACAGATGAGGTGGTACTCGAGTGAAAGAACAGCAACAAGTGCGTAGATGAAAGAAGAGAGGTTTATTGTAAAGAGAATACACTATGACTAGACAGGGAATTTGGTGGCAGTCTAGTAATTGCTGAAGCAAGTCACAGGTATCTTTTGTGCTCACTATATATGGCTACTAATATAGTCAGTCCACATAGACGATAGTGAGTATGGGACATTCCATTACAACACTTTCTCGCTCAAGAGATAGTTTGAAGTGTGCTTTATTAGGAAATGTAAGCATATTATATCTGTCGATGAATTTGATGTGTTCTAAAGTGCTGAATCGGCACGAATATTCCGGGCAACTCCACACACACACACACACACACACACACACACACACACACACACACACACATATGCATATATATATATAGTGTATCGGGATAGCAGATAATTTTCTAAACATATACTGTAAAATATAAGAGACAATGAATGTCTATTATGTTTAATCATGAGCCGTTCTAAACATCGTATTTTGGCTTTAATTTCAGGTGAAAATAAAGACAAAAATTCACCAGCATTTGGATAATTTTTTATTAAGTTGGTTCTAAGCTCACATGAGTCATCTTCAGAGAGTTTACAAGGATGTTAACATAAAAACATCCACCATCAAAGACGTCATAGAACCGCATCACAAATTTACGAACTGCGTTTGCAAGTTTTGGTAACTGTTATCATTGCTTAGCGAAGTTTTATGTCAACACAAGATAAAATCGTCGCTGATGGTGGATGTTTTTATGTTAACGTCCTTGTAACCTCTCTGAAGATGGCTCATGTGAGCTGAAAGCTTAGAACCAAATAATAAAAAATTATCCAAATGTTGGAGAATTTTTGTCTTTATTTTCACCTGAAATTAAAGCCAAAATACGATGTTTAGAACGGCTCATGATTAAACAAGATAGACATTCGTTGTCTCTTATATGTAACAATATATATATATATATATATATATACATACATATATATATGTATATATATACATATATATATATATACACACACACACATATATATATATATATATATATATATATATATATATATCCAAACTGCAAACCTCGTGATTATTATGTGTTATGATCAATAGAACTTCTTGTAACATCAAAGATGAACTGAAGGCAAGGATTATGGCAGCATTCAAAAAGTTAAACAAGAAAAACACCCAGAAGAGGTACAGGGGATTTCGATGTCGTCTGAAAGCTGTAGTTAAACCCAATGACAATTTTATTGAATACAATTACTATTTAGTATTTCGATATACTTTTGCGTAACCTTGGTAAATATATGTGTTAAAATGAGATGACAGTGTTAGTTTTATTTTTTGCGTAATTTAGACAACAACTTATCCATCGCTCTCTTTCTCTCTCTCTCTCTCTCTCTCTCTCTCTTTCTCTGTACGTGTGTGTGTGTGTGTGTGTGTGTAAAAGATATTAGTTTCTGTGTTGAAATCAGCTAAGCAGAATGAATGTCGATATACGCACACACATTAAATGCTTTTACCTACTTATTAAAGTTGACGAGAAAATTGTCTAAAAAAGAGTGGCAAGGTCACCGAATCTGCTTGGGGGGGGGGGGGGGAACATTAGCAGAAAACATGATATGTGAAAAGCAAGGACAGGGATAATGCCATCACAGAAATGCAATGTCCCGCATGGAAATAATACACCCGGTGACTGCTGATCAGAAGATCGTCTCAACTCGACGGACGTTTGTTCTGCATTATCCTTAAACTCATCCCGGAGATTATCTGAGATTAAAATGGATTAAGTCTTTCGAATTAAAAGACTTAATCCTCCAAGTGTCAATCTGCCGAGAGGTCAAAAACCGCGGTTATTCTACACGTATCTTAATAGTCCAATGTTACGAGTTTTACTTGGATGTCAACAGGTAGCGAGGAGCACACACATTCGAACCTTGGGGACTAGCGCTACAGAATCGCCAAGACCTATACCAAATAACAGAAATCACATCACTTGAAGACTACCAACAGCAGAAACAACTAAAATGGATATCACATGCAAGTCAAGGAGAAAATAATAAAGCCTGAGTGTCTTGGCAGAGATCATCCTTCTTTGAACTTTGTGGATTGGTGCTACATAATCACAAACAAACTGTACCAAATAACAGAAACCACATCACTTGAAGACTACCAACAGCAGAAACAACTAAAATGGATATCACATGTAACTCAAAGAGAAAATTTGGCTGTACCTCCTCTCTTATTTTTCTCTTCCAACTGCATTTTCCTTTACGTTTTGGGTTGAGATAGATAGATAGATAGATAGATAGATAGATAGATAGATAGATAGATAGATAGATAGATAGATATTTACGGATTGACAGACAGACAGATAGATAGATAGATAGATAGATAGATAGATAGATAGATAGATAGAAAGTTTGAGATAGATAGATAGATAGATAGATAGATAGATAGATAGATAGATAGATAGAAAGTCTCAGATAGATAGATAGATAGATAGATAGATAGATAGATAGATAGATAGATAGATATGAACAGACATAGATAGATAAAAACAGACTGAGATAGATAGATAGATAGATAGATAGATAGATAGATAGATAGATAGATATAGAAAGTCTGAGATAGATAGATAGAAAGTCTGAGATAGATAGATAGATATCAACAAACATACATCCTTGTGCAAATTAATGGTAATAAAACAAAGAATGTGATCTTTCACACTTTCCCTGATCACGTATATATTACTGGCTCTTGTAGGGGTACAGGACAGCACGAGGAGCCAGGTACTTACTCGACTGGTACAGGGAACCGACCATTTTTCCTGTATCTTTAGCAATGTGTCGTATGGGCGAATTCCACTTGAGGTCAGGGTTGGGTTTAACACCCAGTAGTCTCTCAAGCCACGTAGGCTTCCCGAGGGGATGGTGACTTCTATTCATCTTGACTAGTGCTAATTCGGGGTCCGGGGCAGTTTTGAAGGTGTACCCGTATAACAGAATATCGACTTGGAACGACAAATCGGCAAGCCGATTTCGAATTCCAGTTGAATTCCTTGCATTCACTTATGCACAAATACCTTTGGGAAAGGTATTAGTCCGTCTCTTCCCTCCAGTTATGGGTTAAATAACACGACAAATTGGGTTCTATAGCCTTGGCTGACAACCATTCTACTACAAATAAGCAATGGCAATCTACTGCGGGATAATCTTCTACCCAGTCAGTTATGTCTCTTTCGAGACATGATCGCCTAAAGCGTGTATTACGTATGGCACTTAACTGACTGACTGAATATAATAGTTGAACATATGATTAAGGCTTCTACTGGGCATAAAGTGGGGGATCTGTTTTATATTGTTATGAAGTAATAAACTGATCCTCCACTTATTACTACATTATAATATAATACATCTCTTCCCTTTCTAGCTATGAGTCAAATAACAGGACAGATTGGGTTCTATAGCCTTTGTCGGCTACCAGTCTACCGCAGAAAGCAATGGCAACCTACTGCGGGATAATCTTCTGCCCAGTCAGTCATGTCTCTTTCGAGACATGATCGCCTAAAGCGTGTATTACGTATGGCACTTAACTGACTGACCCGTATATCTTCGTATCATCGGCGTAGATAGCTGATTAGCTACACATGCATGTCATTTAAACTGATTTATATTCTCAGGAATATAAATGTATAGAAACTATTATAGCCCCAAAGTGAGGGATCAGTTTATATGTCGATTGTAATATAGAAGTGATCCCCAAATTTATGCCAACATTGTAAGTTTTTATTAAGATAATAAAACAATAAAAAAAAACAGCAATTAAAAAGACGGAAGATTTTGGTAAGAATTATCCTGAGGCAAATTTGTTGATTTAAACCCGGAAATTTTGGAGTACCCGTTGGACTTTATCTTTTTGATCACAATCGGTGAGACGCCACACACAAAGCACGACCACTCGACTCGTTAGCTTTTGCAGCCCACCGAATACTTATCGTATAAAAGTATAAAAACACCCCAAGGGCAAAATGTGAATGGCTGAGGCTGGTCTTTACTCGCCTTACCAATAACTTAGTTAGCCTCAATCACCGGCCCAATCGTTCGTATATTGTTCCTTTCACCAAAACATCTCATATACACAACAATGCCATACACAGACACCATAATACCACATTTACCTAATCCCATATGAACAATACTTTTTGGAGGGCTGAAGTGATAAAAAAATCTGAATAAAATAATTCCCCAATGTCCATGATGTAAAAAAAATAGGTTACCTACAAAACTAAACTAGTGTTACTAAGGGCAACCAATCACAGACTAATCATGGAAAACATAAGAGTTAACTAGACGAAAACTACTGTAAGATTCAGCCAGTCAAGTGACATACGTGATACACGCTTGGGCGATCATGTCTCGAAAGAGACATGACCGACTGGGCAGAAAATATTTCCGCAGTAGATTGTCATTACTTTCTGCGCTAGACTCGTTGCCAACCCAAGCTATAGAACCAAATCTGTCCTGCTATTAACCCATAAGTGAATGGAAGAGAATGATTAACCCTCTAGGGCCATTCGTATCATATTTGATACAGTATTTCCCTATAAGGAAACATTTGGTATTTCCCTATAAGGAAACATTTGGTATTCATTGACTGAGCAGTCAGTACTGCTTTCATTTGAAATTTATAAAATATTTCTCTTAAAAATTTTTTCAGGAAAATATTTCTTTCAAGGCTTGTTTTCATTTTATTATATTATTAAGTAGTAATTAGTGGGGGATCAGTTTATTACTTCATGACAATAGAAAACCGATCACCCACTTTATGCCCAGTGGAAGCCTTAACCCTCTAGGGCCATTCGTATCATATTTGATACATTATTTCCCTATAAGGAAACATTTGGTATTTCCCTATAAGGAAACATTTGGTATTCATTGACTGAGCAGTCAGTACTGCTTTCATTTGAAATTTATAAAATATTTCTCTTAAAAAATTTTTCAGGAAAATATTTCTTTCAAGGCTTGTTTTCATACTGTATCAAATATGATACGAATGGCCCTAGAGGGTTAATACTTTTCCTAGGGGTATTTACGTGTAAGTGAATGCAACGAATTCAACTGGAATTCGAACTCGGCTCTACAATTTCTCGTTCTGAGTCGATACCCACTGCACCACAACACACATCCTACTGTGTGTGTGTGGGGGGGGGGTTATAATTCTACAATCACTCACACTATCTTTCATACATTTAAATAACAATTACGAAAACTCACCCTCAAAACGAGAGACATCCTACAGTTACCAGAGAACTGAATCCGTGTCTCCTAAATTGATATGGGAAGAGGCATAAACCAAATATAGAATAGGGAGCAAAAAATAAAGGGGCCGATGACCAGCCACATCCTAGCTAAGTTAATATCAGCGGCCCAAACCAAAAGAAAAACGACGCTACACTACACTATCCTAACACGGGACTCACACAATCCTCTTCTTCTTCTATGTGCCCTGTCCCTTCAGGACGTAGGCGATCATGGCTTTCCACGTTTCCCTATCCATGAGCACGTCTTCTCCTGTTACACCATGCAAACCTCATTCCGTCATTCACTTGATTAGGTCCTTCAAATATGTTATCCGTTGCTTTCCTCTGTCTCTTTTACCCTCTATCTGGCCTGTTAGTATCAGGTTCTCCAAGCCCTCCTTCCTTATTTCGTGTCCCAGGAACTTCATCATTGCTCACATGCTCGATCCGTGATATTCGCAGCATCCTTTTGTAGAACCACATGTCAGTTGCTTCAAGTATCTCCTTCATCTTTGATGATATTGTCCAGCATTCATTGCCATATTGAAGAACTGACATCACATAACAATCCAGTCATCTCTTCTTTGTTTCTAGCGAAATTGTACTGTTTCTTAATACCTTACTCAACTTCTGGAATGCTTCCTTCGCCATGCCAATTCGCCTTCGGATCTCTGTGTCGCACTTTCCGTCTTCTGTTATAACGCTTCCCAAGTATCTAAATCTTTGTACCTGCTTGATTCTGGTATCCCAGACCTGTATTTGGCATTTTGGGTTGCCCATTTTACTGATGACCATGCATTCAGTTTTCGTGCAGTTTATTTCTAGTCCTTTTTTGTTACTTTCTTCTGCTACCTTCTGTAGGGGGTCTTGTACTTTCCTTTCTGTGTCTGCTATCAGCAGTGTATCATCTGCGTACCTTAGGTTGTTTAAATTGTGGCCTCCGATTACGAATCCAGGCATAACTTCTAGGGTCCTCAAAATATTCTCGCTGTACAAGTTGAACAGATCCGGTGAAAAGACACATCCTTGTCTTACGCCAGGCGACCAATATCCTTAACCCTAGGTTCACCTCCAGATGGACGAAATTAGCCCCTTTCAAGCGAACCAAATGCGTAATATTCAACAACATTTCGCCAAATTTTACTGACGGGAGTTGCCTCCTTTCAGTTCTGATTTTGATTTAATTTGTTATTTAAAGAGCAAAAATAGTTGAGAAAAAGAAAACTTCTCATGTTCATAAAATTCCTTCTATCGCGTCGTTCAAATGACGGCTCTGATAATGTCAATTAAAATGTCAAGAACACAAGAAATAATGCTACATTGCTACAGACGGAACTGGCCTTGAGGACAAAAAATTCCTTCGCAGCATGCGAACCATGTAATCTTGAATCAGTTCGCACAACGGCCGCCCGACGCTACAGTGAAAGTAGATGTGCCCTAAGGACTCCACCGGCTCACCGTAACGTACTTTGGCGTACATGAACAGAATTTTTGCAGACCCAAAGGACCATCCGTAACACCAGCCTCGTCGTTATTAAGACACCTCCACACGGACACCCACGGCAACAAAGAGCAAAATCCACACTCGTCAAAAGGAGCTCATCCCTTAGAGCAACTCGAGAGCCACCAAAACTCAACCCCACTAACACATGATAGGAGAAAACAACCGGGTGTCGGAGAGTCTTTCAGAGCAAGTCGACACTTGCGATAGAAAGATTATTAGGGTCGAAGATTACGGCGGTCCTCCTCCTCACCATCATGCACACAACTGAAAAACGGAAACAAGACGCCGTTACCCTCATTTTGCAAACACATTCGATCCAGGGTTACCTTACACGGGATGCCCATGCACGTAAACAAAGACCATTTGTTTTTTGGGTTTTTTGTTTGTTTTTTTTTGCGAATTATGGGCAGGTCAAGGATATCTCCTCAGTGAAAAGCAAAGTGGGCATTGCTAGCGGTGGTTTTTGTTGTAATGGCCACAATGACCAGAAAACTTTTTATGCATCCCCAACGTACTTAACTGGTACCGGTCCATCTTCGTTACCGTCGAAGGCCGTCGACCCCACTGCTGGTCCTGAGGGTCATCTTTCAAAATTGTGTCCCGAAATGTCACCGGCACGCTCAATCATCAACAAGCAAGGAAGCTGTAGGGAAGAAAATACCCACAAAGCCCCCTAATGTGATCTGTGAATGGGCGGAGGTTATGAGAAGGAGAACTAAGTCAGCAAACCTCTCCCTCCTCAGCAGGATGTTCCACTCTAGAAAGTTCAGTCAGTCAGTTAAGTGCCATACGTGATACACGCTTGGGCGATCATGTCACGAAAGAGATATGACTGACTGGGCAGAAGATTATCCCTTCGTAGGTTGTCATTGCTGATTGCCAGCCAAGGCTATAGAACTCAATCTGTCCTATTATTTGACTAATAGCCAGAGGGAGAAGTGATGTATTATATTATTAAGTAGTAATTAGTGGGGGATCAGTTTATTACTTCATAACAATATAAAACTGATCCCCCACTTTATTCCTAGTAGAAGCCTTAATCATGTTTTCAACTGTTATATTCAGTCAGTCAGTTAAGTGCCATACGTGATACACGCTTGGGCGATCATGTCACGAAAGAGATATGACTGACGAAGATTATCCCGCAGTAGTTTACCATTGCTTTCTGGTTGCCAACCAAGGTTATAGAACCCAATCTGTCCTGTTGTTTGACCCATAACTGGAGGGAAGAGACGGGTTAATACCTTTTCCAAGTGAATGCAGGGAATGCAAATGGAATTCGAACTCGATTCCAAACTTGAATTAAGAAGGTAGAATAAAAAAATTGCTATTGCACTCAAATTTTGAAGATCAAAGTTGACCGGAAAGCAAGAAGCCAGAAGAGAATTCCACGCATAAAAAGTGTGATAGAAGAAACTGTCAGTATAAAACTTGCGGTTACATTTAACCATTTCAATTGTAAACTGACGAGACATTACCGCCAATCTAGTACTTAAATTCGTTAAGTCGAGATACCGTAGAGTAAAATTCATCAGAACAACTACCATGAAAATATTTTCGCCATTCTTTTCAACCATGCTTTACCTTTACAACAGAGATGGACTGGAGCTACTACCCAATGCTCAATTTTCCGCCTTGATATAGTTCAAACTCCCCTACACGGTTTTATAGAACGAAGACATTCTCCACCTTGAAGCCGAAAAAAATGCTTTATTCTTTTAACTTTTTTTTGATCGTTTCTCCCCAAGCAAGGCGGTACCGCCACTGATGTGCATAGGGGTTACATAAGAGTAAAAGTTTAGACAGGAGCAGAGTGAAGAGAAAGACGAACCAATTACTGGGAGTGTCAGAGAAAGGGCAAGAGAAGGATGGGAACACAAGTGTGAAGACAGTTGCGAAGGTAGAGGGAAAGGAAAAGAACAAGATACACGAGGTGATGTAGAAAGGGCTGGAATCAAGTGGATAAGAGATGGGAATTGACATTGCATTTAAATTCCTGGAGGTTGTAGCCGTCAGGAAAGGAAGTACATGGAAAAGAGTTCCACAGGAGGGAAGTACGGGTTATATGTTTAAATAACTATATAATATCGACGTATCATTCATGAAAGGCTAAACACTATACTTCTTTCTTAATAAAATCGCAAAATCCTGGCGATTATTTGCAATTCTTCTATGTGCCCTGTCTCTTCAGGACGTAGGCGATCATGGCCCTCCACGTCTCCCTATCACTGGTGGCTCTTAGCACGCATTCTCCTGTAACACCACGCAACCCTCGTTCTGTCATCCACCTGCTCAGGCCCTTCAAATATGCTAACTGCTACTTTCCTCTGTCTCATAAGAGAATTGAACTATTAGACAAGTGGAGAGTGAAGAGAAAGACGAACCAGCTACGGGGGGGGGGTGAAAGAGAAAGGGCAAGAGAATGATGTGAACACAGAAGTGAAGACAGTTGCGAAGGTAAGAGAGAAAGGAAAAGAACAAGCTACACGAATTGATGTAGAAAGGTCTAGAGTTAAGTGGATAAGAGATGGGAATTGACTTTGCATGTAAATTCCTGGAGGTTGTAGCCGTCAGGAAAGGAAGTACATGGAGTTCCACAGGAGGGGAGTACGGGTAAACAAGTTGACGAAGTAGAAAGACTGCCGGCATTTGATTGATCTAACTGTAAATGGCTGAGACGTTGTTGCCATTTGGGGGGGGCAAAGAAAGGGCAAGAATATGATGGAAACACAGGTGTGAAGACAGTTGCAAAGGTAGAGAGAAAGCAAAAGAACAAAATATAGGGGGTGATGTCGAAAGAACTCGAGTCAAGAGATGGTTATTGACATTGCATTTAAATTCCTGGAGGTTGTAGCCGTCAGGAAAGCAAGTATATGGGAGGGAGTTCCACAGGTGGGAAGCGTGAGAAAAGAAGCTACTGGAGTAGAATTGTCGGCTGCATTTGGTTGATTTAACTATATAAATGGGTGGGACCTTGTTGCCAGTCTGGTTGCACGAGTAAATTCTTGTTGCGGGGACACCAGTGACAAGTTCGTCAGAGCAGAAGCCATGAAAATATTTGTAGAATAGACAGAGGGAAGCCTCATCCTGCCGGTGAGAAAGTAGCGGGAGTCGAGCTGCCAAGTCGGGACCTATCAAATTACAGATTCTCTATTGGAGCCTGTCGGGAACACCGAGGCGAACAAATTGATTAGTAGAAAAGAACTGTGTCGAGGGTAATTTTCTTGATTTGCTTGTCCCTACAATAGTTTAAATCTCTATCAGGAATAAGGTAGAGGGATGTGAAGGTGTGAAGGGCATTTGGGAATGTGACTTGGATAAAAGTTTGTTCAGGGAGTCTCGGGTGAATTGTTAATGATAATCTCTGCTTAGAAACTTATTGGATCGATTGCGTTTACAGCATCCTTTCGATCGAAACTAATTGACTGCATTTAAATCCCCTTAAGGTAGGTAAGTGCTTACTTACTTAAATTCAGAGACATACACACAGATATATACGCAAGTATGCGTTTACATAGGGATAAACTAGTCTAAGACTTCAGACATGTAAATGGAGACAGTAAAGTTTATCAAATTAAAAACTCAGAGACGCACGCACATACAGCCAGCGCGTATTCAGACTGACACAAGCTAACGATATTGATATGAATAGAGATAGACATATAAACTGGTTTATATATATATATAAAATGATAACCTCGAATATTCAGGTTGGTAGATGAAAATAAATAAATATAGTGCTTAATGAATAAACGGTACGTCTACTCAAATACGGCTGTCCTCATCTTTGCCTTGTCATCGTCTTCGTTGCCATATTCACGAGGTTCCGACCTTTGTACACTCGGCGCTTCTTCAGGTGATTCTAATTTCGAAATGAACCCGCGGTTGATTGTTCTAGTTCCAAGAGTCATTCCGCTTCCAGATGTCTTAGTATTAGTTATCTCCTTTTAACTCAACTCTCTAAGTTTTATTCGTCCTTGCTGTAGCCAAGTAACAATTTACTGGATTCAGCAAACAATTTTATCCCCTGGACCGTGTGTCCTTGAGGAGATCAATGCGTGAATTTTAGAACTTATAAACCTGTCTAAGCAACCTTTTTCTGTTTACCATAGCTCATATTACAATTTTGTTGTTGTTTTTGTTTTTCTCTAGCACTCCGTATTACATATTTTATTCATTTCTATGCTTGACCGATTTTTTTTTGGCCTAACATATGCCCTGATTCCTTAAGTTTTCGTATTTTCCAGCGGTGTTCTTTGTCTATGTTGTGGCGAGTCTTCGTCACCAAGTTGTTGTGGCTTATTTGGGCCAGGAAGAAAGACACGGAAAAGGTAGGTTTCACCAG
The DNA here is from genome assembly GCA_037127315.1 of Ascarosepion bandense. NCBI lineage: Eukaryota > Metazoa > Mollusca > Cephalopoda > Sepiida > Sepiidae > Ascarosepion > Ascarosepion bandense. The sequence continues at coordinate 463,430 of JBBBDQ010030800.1, read as the reverse complement.
TGTTTTAGAATAACAGGACATATTTACAAGTAAGAGTAATCAGCAATTAGAAGTGTAATCCGAACGGTATAGTTACGCGACGTCTCGACTGTCTCACGACTGTTTCTTGACTGCCTCACAGCTGCGTCCCCGGAAGTCACGCAGGTTAGTATTTATTGACAGAGGAAGAGTCCATTCCTATAGATAGGGCACCATAACAGTCTATTAATTCATTTTCATCCATCTTCCCTCCATATGTGGTCAGATTTTTCTATTACCCCCTTTAGAGTGTTTTTGCAGTTTTATTTTAAGGGGGCAACCCGTTTTATCTTTATATTATCTACCACAGCTGCATGGGACGGTGTGCATACAGTCTTTAATCATGCTCTCATCTATGGGATGTCTTACTTGGAAGAGGCGTCTGCAAATGGCTTACAAAACTTTTGTATTGTTTCGGATAATCCTTTCACGTAGGTTAGGGAGACTGGTGCTGTTTTCTGAGTCTTTTTTTCCTCTTTTACCCTTCTATCCGTGTTTGTTGAAGTTACCGTCATGTACTCCGGGTAGATGTTACATTGTAGGGTACTACTTATACTAACGCTTTCTTGTTTATATATATCTGGGTCGCCACTTACGACTTTTGCTCGATGCTGCAAATAGCAGACGATCCGTTTCTTTAAACTGTATGAGTGATGGGGGGATAGTGAACAAAACAAGATCTAGATTTAAAATTCAAATGCTAAACACTGACTCATTGATTTTGTTAGAAATAAAAAAAAAAACTTGAACACACGCAAAAGCGAATCCCAAACAAATTTCCCACCTCGATGCGATATGTTTTTCACCCAATAGAAAACTAGGAAATATTAGTAGCTGTAGTAGTAGCTGGACTTCTTCCTGGGGTGGACAGAGTATGAAGGGGTCATCTGCGTTCTCAGCCCTAGAGTTGGCTTTAGTGATGTGGATTCTAATGTCATCTCTTCGCAGTGTTTCATGTATATGTTAGCAATTGCTGGTGATAATGGCTTACCGATTATTCTTCTTCTATGTGCCCTGTCCCTTCAGGACGTAGGCGATCATGGCTCTCCACGTCTCCCTATTCTTTGTGACTTTTAGTATGTTTGCTCCTGTTGCTCCTGGCAACCCCCGTTCCGTCATCCACCTGATCAGACCCTGCAATATGTTATCCGCTGCCTTCCTCTGTCTCTCCTTCCTTCTATCTGACCAGTCAGTATCAGGTTCTCCAGGCTCTCTTTCCTCATTGCATGTCCCAGGAACTTCAGTTGCTCAGCATCAATTTCCTTTTTGTTACCATTCTTTCTAACACCTCATCGTTGCTTGTATGCTCAGTCCACGATATCCGTAGCATCCTTCTGTAGAACCACATTTCGGCCGCTTCCAGTTTTGTCCTCATTTTCGATGATATTGTCCAGCATTCACTGCCGTATTGAAGAACTGACATCACGTTTACTAAATTTTAATCCTGCCGATATAAGTCTGACACCATTCTGAAGTGGGTTGTTTGTGTACAGGAAGTCAGCATCTTCATCAGGTTATCTATTGGTATACTGGTAATATAACGGTTGACAATTTGCTTAGCGTTTATTAGAACGTGAAAATTATCCAGAATGCAATTTTTTTAGATGTTGTAATGCCATGGTCATGTACGTAATAAAACATGAAAAAACTGTACTTTTTACAAACATTTTAGAATATTACTACAATAATGTTTGTAAAAAGAACAGTTCTTTCATGTTTTTAACACGTGTATGACCGTGACATTACAAGATAGGCAGTTTGCCAACCGTTATATTTGCAGCAGAAAAAAATTTACAGTAATTTTTAGAAACAGTCTTGCGTTTATTTTTTGTTGCCATAACTTACACTCATGAAGATAACCTCGGAAAGGAGATTGAAAGTATTTGGGTACATTATGAAATGAATGATAATAAGATCTGTCAACGTTACGGTTCATTTCTGATATCTTTCAATTATAATACGCGAAAGATTATCCGTGAGTATGAAAAGATTTTATTAAAATGAGCAGACACAATGTTTGCAATTTATTTAATCTGACATGCCTAAGACAAACTTTTATAACATTAAACAGACACTCATCAACAATAATTTTCCTAACTACATAGTTGATGAACAAATACGACATTTCCTTACAAACCTGAACACGAAAAAACAGCACATGGTAATAGCCCAACCAACCCCAAACATATCACTCTCTTACATCGTAGCCAAATGCACACCAACTACCAACTAGATGAAAATATCCTAAATAAAACTCATAAACACTAATATCTCTCCGACAGACCCCAACAAAAGAAATAAATTTATCATATATTACGCTAAATCCACAACATCCAACTCAATCGTCCACAACGACTCCTCCCCCACCGTTAACGATTTGCAAAAAAAACAATGTAGTGTATAAATTGAAATGCCCCTTTCGAGATTGTATCTCTAACAAACTAAATAATACCTACATTGGACATACTACTAACTCGCTTTCGCGGAGGCTTACATTGCACTTAAATGAAAATTCTGACATATTCCGACATTTAAAACACCACGGCTATCAACACACACTTCTTAGGAAAACACTTGTTGAAAATACGCATATACTTAGACAAGAAAATAATAAACGAAAACTTAAAATTCTAGAAGCTATCTACATCAAACAGTTTAAACCTAGCCTAAATAAAATAAATTTCAACACCTCCACTAACATACTTCAATGCCTATAATCGACGGGAGAGGTCATAGTTATTATACTTACCCCCTACACCCATAGTAGTAGCAGTTCCAAGACCAATCCCTCATGCCACTATACACTCAATTGAACAAAAACTCACTACCACCATTCCTTCTCGGCCTGCAGCCATGTGCGGCACAAAAAATGGACCTGTCTAATTTTCTCTGTATAACTCCACTCTGTTAAAAAATAATTTAAATGTTCTATGTTCACTGAACATTAAATGTTCATCCTTTGATAATGGCTTATGTAAGCCGAAAGCTCAGACCTGATAAAAAAATCAACAATTATTGCGATTTCTTGTCGTCTTTCCATGACAACACTATCAAGCTAATCAGATCAGACGAACGGATCTTACACAAAATAAATAGACAGAACTTGTCTACATTATTCAATGAAACCTGTATTATTGAAAAAATGCTGCCAAAATACGCACACACACACACACACACATATATATATATATATATATATATATATATATATATATATATATATATTATAGAGTTATAATTTATAGTAATTTTTGTACCTCGTCATATATATATATATATATATATATATATATATATATATATATATATTATGGAGTTATAATAATTCGGCTGAAGATACCAAAAGTTTAAAACCTAGGTTGTGGAAATAACTAATTTTCAAATGAAAAATATTCAGATTTTCTACAATATAAATGTATTGAACACTTTTTAATACAACTGTGTAGCGGTCTTATTTAAGCACGACCAAAAACTAAATAACTGACTAACTATATATATATATATATATATATATATATGTGTGTGTGTGTGTGTGTGTGTGTGTGTGTGTGTGTGTGTGTGTGGTATCAACAATTTCTAATGAATGTTGTGTATCGCAGAAAATTGACTACACTGGTGGCCCTTTGACAATAAATTGGAAATGCATGTGCAACAAGCCCACTAAACACTTTGGTCTCCGTTGCTCAAGTAATAGTTCACCGTACAAATAAATGCCTGGAAGCTAAAGGCCACCATTTTCAACACCTCTTGTGATTTTAAACTCGAAAGGTAAGTTGTATTAATCTCCTTGTTTCTGAATAACTTTAGTATTAGAATAGCTATCCAATTTTTTTCTTTACAGAACGGTGTATACATTTTTCCCGAATTCTCTCTCCCACTCTCTCTCTCCCTCCCTCCCTATATATATATATATATATATATACTACAGTCATCCGCAGACAGATCTGTTTCGCTGTATTACAGCTCATCAGTACGGCTTAGACTCCGGTCACTTCCTAACCCAGGACTGAAAAAGTACGTCACACGCTGTTTTCCCTGTCTCTCTATCCACCCTGTGAGTATTAGATTCACCAAGCCCTTCTTCTTCATTCAATCAGTAAAATGTCATACGTAATACACGCTTTGGGCGATTCTGTCTCGAAAGAGACATGACTGACTGGGCAGAAGATTATCCCGCAGTAGGTTTCCATTGCTTTCTGTGGTAGACTGGTTGCCAGCCAAGGCTATAGAACCCAATCTATCCTGTCATTTGACTCATAGGTAAAGGGAAAAGAAATCTATTATATTATTATGTAGTAATTATTGGGGGATCGGTTTCCTATTGTTATGAAGTAATAAACTGATTCCCCACTTTATGACCAATATAAGCCTTAATCATTATTCCAAATATTATATTCAGTCAGTCAGTTAAGTACCATACGTGATACACGCTTTGGGCGATTATGTCTCGAAAGAGACATGACTGACTGGGCAGAAGATTATCCCGCAGTAGGTTGCCATTGATATCTGCCAACCAAGGCTATAGAACCCAATCTATCCTAGTCGTTTTGTACACACTGAGAAGATAAAAGAGGCTGAGATAATTTTGATGACACTCATGAGGTCTTTACGAAAAATCTGAAGTGTTACGACAAGCGCATTGAGGCCAGAGCATCCTACTTTGAAAGTGATTAGTTTTGTATTTCTTTGAAATTATCTTGAACTAGTCTCGAAGTTTCTTTATTGCACTTCATGTATAACATGACTCCCTACACTCTACCCTGTTATTTAACCCATAACTGGAGGGAAGAGACGGATTAATACCTTTTCCAAGGGTATTTGTGCATAAGTGAATGAAAGGAATTCAACTGGAATTCGAACTCGGCTCCCCGATTTGTCGTTCCGAGTCGATATCCACTGCACCACAATGCACATCCATCTTCTTCATTCAGTCAGTTAAGTGCCATACGTGAAACACGCTTGGGCGATCATGTCTTTTTCGAGACATGACTGACTGGACAGAAGATTATCCCGCAGTAGGTTGCCATTGCTTTCTGCGGTAGACTGGTTGCCGACCAAGGCTATAGAACCCAATCTGTCCTGTCATTTGACTCATAGGTAAAGGGAATAGAAATCTATTATATTATTATGTAGTAATTCGTGGGGGATCGGTTTCCTAGTGTTATGAAGTAATAAACTGATCCCCCACTTTATGACCAATATAAGCCTTAATCATTATTCCAAATATTATATTCAGTTAGTCAGTTAAGTGCCATACGTGATACACGCTTGGGCGATCATATCTCGAAAGAGACATTACTTACTGGGCAGAAGATTATTCCGCAGTAGGTTGCCATTGCTTTCTACAGTAGACTGGTTACCAACCAAGGCTGTAGAACCCAACCTGTCATGTTATTTAACCCATAACTGGAGGGAAGAAACGGATTAATACCTTTCCCAAGGGTATTTGTGCGTAAGTGAATGCAATGGATTCAACTGGAATTCGAACTCAGCACTCCGATCTCTCGTTCCGAGTCGATATCCACTACACCACAACTTCTTCATTACGTGTTTCAAAAACTTCAGCTGTCTGTTTCTGGTGTTAATTTTTCTTTTTTCGTTTTCATTCTCTCCAAAACCTTGTCGTTGCTCACATGCTCGGTTCATTGTATCCACAGCATCTTTCTATAGAACCACATTTCTTTTGCTTAGAGTTTTTCAGTCATTTTATGTGAAATTGTCCAGCATTCACTGTCACGAAACTTGCTCAGTCCACGATATCCGCAGCATCCTTCTGTAGAACCACATTTCCGCTGCTTCCAGTTTTGTCCTCATTTTCGATGATATTGTCCAGCATTCACTGCCGTATTGAAGAACTGACATCACATAGCAATCCAGCACTCTTTTCTTTGTTTCTAGTGAAATTTTCATGTGGGTTAGTACTTTACTCAGCTTCTGGAACGCGTCCTTTGCCATGCCAATTCGCCTTCGGATCTCTGTGTCACACTTTCCATCTCCTGTTAGAACACTTCCTAGGTATTTAAATTTTTGTACTTGCTTGATTCTGGAATCCCCTACCTGTATTTGGCATTTGAGGTTGCACCTTTTGCTGATGACCATGCATTCAGTTTTTTTTAAGTTTATTTGTAGTCCTTTTTTGTCACTCTCCACCGCTACCTTCTGTAGGAGGTCTTGTAGTTTCTTTTCCGTGTCTGCAATCAGCACTGTATCATCTGCATACCTTATGTTGTTCAAGTTGTGGCCTCCAATAACAAATATCTGCCGATAATGTACAAGTGCTTACGCTTGGCTGCTGTTCAGCCATTTCAAGCAAGTTCTCATTTTCCACAACAGAAGGTCTTCCTGACCTTGATTTATGTTCGAAGCTGGTGTCGTCTTCCTTGAAACGTCTAGACCAGTTTGGGACCAAACATTCGTTTGCAGTTTATAGGTCTTCCACACCATTATTTTTTGTTTGTTACTGCCTTTGCATTTTTTTCTTTTTACACAGGGGCGTTAAAAGTCCATAATTGCAATTTTTTCGCCACTCATTATCAAAGCTATAAAAAATAAACAATGTTTATATTAAATATATAAACAAAGAATAAACAATTCAGCAACGATTGCCTGAGAAAAGTAATAACAACAACAAAATTTTAATATGAGCTGTAGTAAAAAAACAAAGATTGCTGAGATATCTATAAATTCCCAAAATTCGTAGACTGATGTCCTCAAATAGATAAAAGCGTTGGTTGGATCCAGTGACTTGAGCCAAAGTGTTGTGAGTTCAATACCTGGCAACGATGGATGTATAAAAAGAAGAGAGTTGAGTTAAATGGAAATAGGGGAAGTGAGAGAATGAATAACTTTACAATCACAAGGGATGCTCGAAATGGTGGCTTTTAGCTTCCAGGTATTTATTGGTACGCGAACTACTGGTTAGGCAATAGTTGCCAAAGTGCCCAGTGGAATTGCTGCACATGCATTTTCAATTTTTGTTGTATGACATTAATAGGATAACAGATATTCTATAGTCCTGGGTTTAACGATAAACTACATCCGGCAGCAAAGCTTTTAATCGGGAGCTTGGAGGTTTTGAGGAGCGTGGAGCTACATCTTAATTGCTGTTGTTCCCAGGACCAACCTGCCTCTTAATTTCTGTTGTTCCCAGGTTCACCCTGACCCAGGATGGTAACACCTGTTAGGGTCCCAGTTATGGGCAAATATTACCAGCAATACATCTGTCTCTCAACAAAAAACACTTTACAAAAATACGTCAGTAAAACCTGGCTTGAAAACTGAATTTTTACAAAAAATAGGTATTCTATTCATACGAACCTACTACCACAACACTTGTCGGCATTAAATAATATTTCGGGTAATAAAACAATGAAAAATATTTTGGAGCCAAAGAGAAATATGTTTTGGTTCAGAAACAATGATGTAAGGACGCATTTGCGTCACCGTGCCGAAGTTGGGAAAAAAATTTGGACACTGAAATAGCAATAACGTGTTTAGGGCAAATTGCAACTAACCAAATACAACAATTGGTGATTAGGCCTGCCCGGGAACAACGTAATTGGTTGAAGCTCGACAGAATGTGAACTTATATATAAGACCGGGTTTTTCCAGGTCCGGAGAAGCAGAGAAAGAGAGCAGGCAAGCTCAGACTCGAAAAGGACTAAAAAAAAAAAAAACTCCAGCTGTCACTCTCTAGTTTGTGCGTGTCCTTCTAACCATTCCTCTACACACGGCTGTCACGTTCATTGCAGAAAAAAAAACAGTGAATATACTTTTACACACTCGTTGTATTTATTTATATTTCAAGCCGATCATTGACATTTGTCCTTGGCTCCAGGTATAAAAAAAAACATGTTTTTTGGGTTTTTTTTTTTAATCGTGTCACCCCAAGCAAGGCATTCCACTGTCACTATAGCGCAGGGAGTTACATAGAGCAATTGGGTATGGGAAATGTCAGAAGGAGGGTGGTAGACGACTTAGGATGTACATAGGGAGAGAGTTGGAGAGAGTGGGTGTGAGTTAGTGTGTTAGGAGGTGTCTATTGACCTTACATTTAAACTCCTGGAGGTTGTAGCCGTCGGGGAAGCAAGCATGCGGTAGGGAATTCCACAGGCAGGAAGTGCGAGGAAAGAAGCTGTTGGAGTAGAAATTGCGGTTACATTTCATCAGTTTCACTGTAAAAGGGTGGGACCTAGTTGCCAATCTAGTATCTCGTGCAAATTCACATCTAGGGGGCACCAGTGATTTAAGTTCGTCAGAGCAGAAGCCATAAAAGTATTTATAGAAGAGGCACAGGGAAGCCACGTCACGCCGGTGAGAGAGATACTGCAGGCGATCAGCCAAGTCGGTATCAATCACATTACAGATTCTTCGCTGTATTTTGTCAAGAACCCCGAGGAGAATAGAAGGGGCACCCGACCAGATGTGGCAGCAATACTCAATACACGGGCGGATGGTGGATTTATATAAGTGCAGGATAGATTCAGGCGGAAAGAATTTCCGGGTCCTGCACAGAGAGCCGACTTTCATAGCTGCGGATTTAGCAATGGATTCGACGTAGTCATTCCACTTGAGGTCCGCTGAGAGTGTCAGGCCAAGCAGGCGTAGTGTTTTACTCTCTGGGAGGCAAGCCTGTTCCATGCTAATGGGAGGGAAGTGCGGTTGTCTGTGGTGGTCAATTGACAGCAGCTTCGTTTTGGAAGAATTGAATATCAACGATATATAACAGCGGTGGGCACATCTTACCAGGACATCTCGAGCAAAGTGCAGTACTAGATTGGCAACAAGATCTCACCAATTAACAGTTAAGCTGACTAGATATTTCTAGGCTAGCGGTTTCTTTTCTGGCACTTTTTGTGTGTGAAACTCTCTTCTGGGTCTATGCTTTTCAGTTAACTTTAATTTGCAAAAGATGAAATACAATGTCAATTGCAATCTAATGTCCTCCTGATTATTCTTCTTTGATACTTGCTCCTTAGCAATGTTTCTGTTTCTAACTCTTCCACGCCTAATAACCATTTATGTCTTAGTGACTTTATTGCCTTGCTTAAGGTTTTAAAAACGGCTTAGATTGATAAATCCTACTAAAGCAAGACTGAATCTGTATACTTTTTTTTTTTTTTTTTGCATAGGGAAAAATCTCTTTTACACAAAGCGTACTGTTACTTCGGTCTAAGTTGATTGTTATGAATTCCATTGTTTGAGAAAAACCCATCAGAGAACAAAAGCAGGAGCAGCATGTCAAGCACGATTACGCCTTCCACCAAAAAACAAAAAAACATTTATTGTAATAAGAAAAACAGGTTGAGTGTCCCTTATCCGAAAACCACCAAAATCCGAAAGGTTTTCATGTACTGACAGGACTTGCCACAAATGGTTAATTTCAGAAAACACTGGCAAGGTTCGTAAGTAATACGCAGCTGTTGTAAGTAGCATCGTTTGCATTGGTTCGGAGATTCGCAGCTCAGTTACGTAACCTACGGTGGTGCCAGAATTATGTTAGCGATCGTTACAGCAACACCTTCGTTTCGTGCTCAATAAAGATATTATTCAAAATGTCAAAATGTCTTGCATTTATATATATGTTTTATAAATAGTAATCAGGTTTTTTTGTACACGTACAGAAAGTGCAGCACATTATTTTTATGTGAAATTTTAATTTCACAACTTAAAAATCTTAATTTTACCACAAAAAATCTCAATTTTACTAGTAAAAATTCTTGAGTTTACCACTTAAAAATTTTAATTTCACCACTTAAAAATCTTAATTTCACAACTTAAAAATCTTAATTTTGCCACTTAAAATCTTAATTTTACCACTTAAAAATCTTAATTTTACCACAAAAAATCTTAATTTTACTAGTAAAAAGTCTTGAGTTTACCACTTAAAAATCTTAATTTCACAACTTAAAAATCTTAATTTCCCCACCTAAAAATCTTAATTTTACCACATAAAATTCTTAATTTCAACACTGAAAAATCTTAATTTAACTCCTTAAAAATCTTGAGTTCAGCACTTAAAAATCTTAATTTTACAATTTAAAATCATAATCTCATCACTTAAAAATCTTAATTTCGACACCTAAAAATCTTAATTTTACAACTTTCATAATTTCATTACTTAAAAATCTCAATTTCACTACTCAAAAATACGGATGAGCGCCATTACTTGTATTTGTATGTGTTGTGACCTTGTGGTGATACCGACCGAGCAAAAGCGATGGACCGGATGTTTGCACCCTCACAACCAAAAAGCAAATGACCAAAAGTCATCGGTGCGCAGCCGGGTTCGCGCAGATATTCCGGTTGAAAACTAAAAATTAATTAAATATTAAATTTCCAATTCGCGAGCCTACGCGAATTTTATTTATCGGCTAATGGGAAGCCCAGAATCAAATACAATTGTGAATTCCCAAATGATCTGCTGCGATCCAAAAAGAAGATATAAAAAGCCGATACAGAAAGCATTGCCTGACAGACAGACCGACGCAGACACACATGAACTGACTCGAGTCAATTGGCTTACTATGCTCGTCGCCTTCACCTCCCTTTTCCTTCGTCCCTGTCTCAAAACTACTTACTGACCTAAGGAGCGGATACATCAAAGACATTCTTTACTTACAACGCTCCCACATTTCTAAGTATTAATTCTCTTTCAGCATTTTATTGCCATGAACATTTTAACGTCCGTTGGACCTATACTCCAAATATTACTTTAATTGTAAAAACCTTAATTGATATGTGTATATATAAAATGTTATTTTTCAACTCAATTTGCTTTTCTTGATTTATAATCATTTTATGACTTATAGTGGGCTATCTACCACAAGGCCAAATTCCGTTAATCTTCAACAATACACGACTACCCTTCACTAGAACGGACTCTCCACTATAAACGGGAAAAGAATGGATAATCCGCTATAACCCCGTCACCCCGTTGTTGTTCTGTTGGAGCCAAAAATAAAGACACAAGGACGGGATGATATTAAACAAATATATTACAAAGACAGTAGTACAAACATATACCAATGAGCGATTATATGAGCGATTGACAGTAAGACTGGCGGTTAAAGTTATCTGCTGGAATAGTTTCTGCTCTCACTCTTCGCTATCTATATTTTACTCTTACTCTGATCTCTACAAAGCAGAACTGCTACTTATATATCGCTGGGACGAGTTAATGTGTCATATGGGTAAATTCCCATAACAGTATGTACACAAAATTTAAAAATTTTATTTTATAAAACTACTTTCAGAGTATATATTTGGTCGGTTGTTTTGTTTTTATGGCAAATCAACCTCGGCGGGTCATTTATTGCCAACTAAACTTAATTTATTTATTGATGGTAATACCTTTTTCTTTCAACAATTTATTGTTGTTTTTATATAAGTTTTGTGTCTAGTAATACATTTTTCTTTTCGAGTATCAAGATTCATTGGAATTTGTTTTTAAGGGCAGGGTCCCCAAGTCCTACTCCTGTTATTTAACCCATAACTGGAGGTAAGGGACGGATTAATATCTTTCCCAAGGGTAGCAGTGCTTAAGTGAATGTAGGGTATTCAACTGGAATTCGAACTCGGCTCACCGATTTCTCTTTCCGAGCCAATATTCACTCCACCACAACGCACATCCGTCACTAAACGCTTACAGCACCTGGTATTCCCAAGAGGTCATCCATCTAAGTACTGACCAGGCTCAACGTTGCTTAACTTCGGTGATCGAGGGAGAACGGGTGTTTTCAACGTGATTGGCCGTGAGCCTCAGAGTATATGCATATATTGTTTTATCAAATTTAAAGAGATATCGGGCTTATACTTTGGTTCCATCGAAAAGCTGCCCAAATTTATCGATGCTATATACAAGTTAAATAGACTGTGTTTCAAAATCCGGAAAAATACGAAAACCGAAGCACTTTCGGTCACAAGAATTTGGAATAAAATATTTTCAATATATATATGGCTTGAATAATCTGTTATTTGAGGTATTGGCAGGGCGTAAAGTTCGTGCAAAAAAAAAAAAAAAAAACGAGACTAAAGAAGGGAGAGAGACATAATTATTATACAGATGGGTTTATAGCATATATTTCCCTCTTTTATCGCAATTATTGAAACAACTTTTAATAAATCAAAAGACTGTAACTCAATTTTTAAAACGTTTGTTATTTCCCTACCTTATTAAAAAGTACATATGTTTCAGATGAATAGGAACTGCGAACTTATTATGATGTAAAAATTTTCTAAGAGCTTTGTATTATATTTCAAGAGTGTGTATGCATCTACTTGTTCATCTAAGCGAGTACGTGTGGTGTCAATGGCAATAAAAGTACGGTTCAACCTTTCAGTATCATTTCGTATGCGGTTAAAAAAGAAAAAAAAACGAAAAAGAGGAAAGAAAGTCGTAATGACTTTTACTGACCATTTGAATTCGGTGGGTTGACCTTCGGCCATTATCTCGAATTTGCGTTCAGAGAAAAGATTAATTTCATCGCAAAGAGCCCGAAAGAAAACATTGTTTCCGAATCCCGAGTATCTCTACAGAGGTTTGGCTGAGCGCTGCTGCTGGCTGTAAATCTTCGCGACAGATCCCGAAAGAGTTCAGTTTCAGAAGCAGCAAATACGTGGCCAACTGCAAACAACTTTGCGGCACGGCCAGCTAACCGAAAATGAGACGTGTAAATTGTAGAGGACAAAATCAAACAAAATTTCAATATCTAAGAAGTGTTTTAACGGAGAACGGAAAACACAACACGGAAATCAGAAAGCACATTGGCACAGTGAAAGATGAAATTCAAAAGCAGAGGATGAAAAAAAAACCGTCAGTAGAAACAAAGAAAACAGGACGGAACTGTTACATAATATCAGTCCTCCTATATGGTAGTGAATGCTGGACAATCTCCACACAGATGAAGAAGAGACTTGAAGCAACAGAAACAAAGAGTACTTAACAGTTACGTAATATCAGTCCTTCTATATGGCAGTGAATGTTGGACAATCTCCACACAGATGAAGAAGAGACTTGAAGCAACAAGAGTACTTAACAGTTACGTAATATCAATCCTTCTATATGGCAGTGAATGCTGGACAATCTCCACACAGATGAAGAAGAGACTTGAAGCAACAGAAACAAAGAGTACTTAACAGTTACGTAATATCAGTCCTTCTATATGGCAGTGAATGTTGGACAATCTCCACACAGATGAAGAAGAGACTTGAAGCAACAAGAGTACTTAACAGTTACGTAATATCAGTCCTTTTATATGGCAGTGAATGCTGGACAATCTCCACACAGATGAAGAAGAGACTTGAAGCAACAGAAACAAAGAGTACTTAACAGTTACGTAATATCAGTCCTTCGATATGGCAGTGAATGCTGGACAATCTCCACACAGATGAAGAAGAGACTTGAAGCAACAGAAACAAAGAGTACTTAACAGTTACGTAATATCAGTCCTTCTATATGGAAGTGAATGTTGGACAATCTCCTCACAGATGAAGAAGAGACTTGAAGCAACAGAAACAAAGAGTACTTAACAGTTACGTAATATCAGTCCTTTTATATGGAAGTGAATGCTGGACAATCTCCACACAGATGAAGAAGAGACTTGAAGCAACAGAAACAAAGAGTACTTAACAGTTACGTAATATCAGTCCTTCTATATGGAAGTGAATGCTGGACAATCTCCACACAGATGAAGAAGAGACTTGAAGCAACAGAAACAAAGAGTACTTAACAGTTACGTAATATCAGTCCTTTTATATGGAAGTGAATGCTGGACAATCTCCACACAGATGAAGAAGAGAATTGAAGCAACAGAAACAAAGAAAAGAATACTGAACTGTTACGTAATATCAGTCCTTCTATCTGGCAGTGAATGCTGGACAATCTCCTCACAGATGAAGAAGAGACTTGAAGCAACAGAAACAAAGAAAAGTGTACTGAACTCTTACGTCATATCAGTCCTCCTATATGGCAGTGAATGCTGGACAATCTCCTCAAAGATGAAGAAGAGACTTGAAGCAACAGAAACAAAGAAAAGTGTACTGAACTGTTACGTAATATCAGTCCTCCTATATGGCAGTGAATGCTGGACAATCTCCTCAAAGATGAAGAAGAGACTTGAAGCAACAGAAACAAAGAAAAGTGTACTGAACTGTTACGTCATATCAGTCCTCCTATATGGCAGTGAATGCTGGACAATCTCCTCACAGATGAAGAAGAGTCTTGAAGCAACAGACACAAAGAAAAGAGTACTGAATTGTTATGTAATATCATCTCTTTTATATGGCAGTGAATGTCCTAACAGAGTAAAGGAATTAACACATATGACATATTTAGTTGGCTTTATTTAATGAGTGGCAGAACAGGGGCTTAAGAAAAATCACAGAAAGACAAAATTTATTAAGATTTACAAAGGGCAGGATATTACGTTCTGTGGTAGCACAGTACATCAAGAAGAACCAAAATGTCCTTTCAACATTTGCTGTGTAATCAGAATAACGTCTGTTGCTGGCTTGTATGTGTAACATCCCAGTGGAGGCCCGAACAGTTTCTCCGGCGGCTGTTCTCCACGCTGTGAAGTTGCCGGGGGTTGATTGAAAAAGTAGAAGTCTCAAGCTGGGGGGTACAAGATAAACTATAAGGAACGAACTTCCACAACTTGGATGAGTTAAATCGATGCTTTATTTCGTTCAGAGTTAGTCTTGCAGTTGGCGCAGGCGATGTGACACTCAGCTCAAACTCTAATTAATGGAGATCAAATGCCGAACCGACCGACTCAGACGAACGGAGCTTCCCCTCCTCGGCGCGCCCGACACACGCAGCGACTTCAAGCACACGCCCGGCTGAACTGAACTGATCGGCTCGGAAAAATCACTTGTATTTATATTGAAATAATCGGAAGTTCACTAGACGATTGGCTTAAAACAAAAGATAAGCATTGGTGACTGTAAGTTCAAAATTTCAACGTACTTAAATTTTGCTTCCTTTGATGTGTAAACATCTCGCAGGCATCTCGTCTGAATTCAGCCTCCAAGTATTCTTCAGGGTTTTTTTTTTTTAATCTTTTTATCTTAATAAAGCTTCGTGTGAAGGCCGTCGGATGTTTTAATAGCCCTGACACTTTACCCGTAACCAGGCGTTTTTTTTTATTGCATGGAGAAAGGGAAAATTCTATTATCTTTTCTTTATTTTCTTAATGTGTGGTCAAGATACAGTAAAGACAGTTTTTGAACTAGTCACTCAAAAACTTATTTCCTAAACTTTATTTTGATCACATCAAATCACTTAGTCAAATATTTATTGGAAGACTGGTAGGATTTAACAGTAATCTGATACCCTTTTTCTCTTCCACAAATTTACTTATAAAAGAAAAAGCGTTTATTTATTTATTTTTTCCTCTTCTTTTTCACTTTTGTTAAACGAAACATGTTTTTAAACGATTTTTCTATTCTTAACCATTTTCTATTCTTAGTCTATTATAATAAAATACATATTTTACAAATCCATCTTAATATACGCCTAGTTATCGTGTCACATATGTAACAAACACAAACGCTTGTTTTAAGTAAACATTAACTCCGTTGAACTTCGTCTATCGCAGAATCACACCGTACTAAAAATAATAATGAAGATTATGTAGCGTCAAACTTTCTAGTTAGATATACTGCAGTGAAAATTGTCATTTGAAACCTGATCAGTAGGGCCAGTGCATGGGTCACGTGCCCCTGCAAAATCTATGACTATGCACCCCTACCCTATTACATCTCAATTTTCATTAGTTTTCATTGTAACCTAATGATGTACAATAATGGATGAAATGCAATATGGGTGAACAATTCAACTAGAAATATTGAAAATAAATACAATGTATCTAAATATAAATTAGAGACCTGTCATAATAGATCATTCCAGCCTATGTACAAGAATGGATCATATCTAATCTTATTTATAAATGGATCTTTGTCTGTGTATGTGTGTGTGTGTCCGTTACCTATAGACTCCGAAATGGCTGAACTGTTTTTTTTTTAAATTTACACAGTTGTACTATAAGCGTCTGCGAGTGTTCTTAGCTAGGTTTTGTGTCGAGGTATCCCCAATAAATATCGAAAATGGATAATCGAAAAAATCGGGTTATAGAAGGAGTGGTCCGATTTTAATCAAATTTGATACACTCATAGACAAAGACATAAGAAACGATATTCAGAAGTTTCAAGGTTGCAGTTCTTACAATAGTGCAGAAAATCGATAATA
The DNA here is from genome assembly GCA_037127315.1 of Ascarosepion bandense. NCBI lineage: Eukaryota > Metazoa > Mollusca > Cephalopoda > Sepiida > Sepiidae > Ascarosepion > Ascarosepion bandense. The sequence continues at coordinate 447,163 of JBBBDQ010030800.1, read as the reverse complement.
TATTTATATATAAGGTAAGATGTATGTGTGTGTGTCTGTTTATCTGTCTGTGTGTCCTTTATACAAATCCACAATTTTATCCGATTCTCACCAAACTTCAAAATTTGACTTACATCCATTCATTTTTCTTTCAGTCTACGGTTTCGCTTTAATTGGAAACAACTATTGCTTTTTATTCTTTCGTGCTAACGTCCAAAGAGTCTGAGCTCCAGGACCATGGATTAGTTTTAAAGCTTTCATTACACCCGAGCAACGCCGGGCTATACTGCTAGTTTAGTATAAAACAAACACCAGAATGATGTCAAAATCCACGCAATATTTTCATTCTTTAAAAATCATTTGTACTTCGTTTAATTTGTAACGTATATAAATCTAGGTAGAAAAAAGAATATGTGGATAAGGTAGCGGTGTTCAAAAATCACCTTTGGCCGGGGAGGGTCGGGCTTTACTACGGATTAAACCTGCTTAGCATTTAGAAAGAGGATTGTATTATATGCCTGATCCTTCAGCAAAGCCTTAACAGATATTGGGATAGTGGGAGTAAAAAAAAGGAAAGCACTCAAGTCCATAACCGAAACACCGGAAAGAACAGCCAATTGGTTATGGATCGGGTCGGCGCGGTGAGGGTGGTATGATGTTGAGAGACCCGAAACCCCCTAGTGATCCACGCAAAGACATCACTGACGACACCCTCTAGTACCCCCACTACGGTGCGTATGTTTAAAAATAATTATGCGTAAATATACAGCGGGTCATACATACAGATTTTCACTGACTAGACAAATTACCACGAGGATGCGTTTTGATTCCCGTTAGCGTCGGTATGAAATGGGAAACACACAAGTTGAACGATAACAAGTAAAAAAAAAAAAAATTATTAGGAAAAGAGAAAAGGAATTAAGAAGACAGAAAATAACGATTGGCATTGCATTTAAAGTTTTGAAGATCAAAGTTGACTGGAAAGCAAAAAGTCAGAAGTGAGTTCCAAAAGCGAGAGAAGAAACTGTTAGCATAGGACTTATAATAATATGAGAAGAAGAAAACATAATTAAGGAGAGAGAACAATAAAAGGGTAAGAAGATAAGAGATAACGATTGACATTGCATTTAAATTTTTGAAGATCAAAGGTGACTGGAGAGTAAGGAGCCGGAAGAGAATTCCACAAGCGAGAGAAGAAACTGTTAGCTTAGGACTTATAATAATATGAGAAGAAGAAAACATAATTAAGGAGAGAGAACAATAAAAGGGTAAGAAGATAAGAGATAACGATTGACATTGCATTTTTTTTTTGAAGATCAAAGTTGACTGGAGAATAAGGAGCCGGAAGAGAGTTCCACAAGCGAGAGGAGAAACTGTTAGCATAGGACTTATAATAATATGAAAAGAAGAAGATATATTTAAAGAGAGGGAAGAATAAAAGAACAGGAATCCAGATGACAGAAGATAATATTTGGTTTTGCAGTTAATCCTTTGAAAATAGAAGTTGACTGGAAAACAAGAAACCGTAAGAAAACTTTAAGTATAAGGACTACATCTAGGTAAATTACAATTATGCAAATAAGGAGGATATACATCTAAGTAAATTACAATTATGCAAATAAGGAGGATATACATCTAGGTAAATTACAATTATGCAAATAAGGAGGATATACATCTAGGTAAATTACAATTATGCAAATAAGGAGGATATACATCTAGGTAAATTACAATTATGCAAATAAGGAGGATATACATCTAGGTAAATTACAATTATGCAAATAAGGAGGATATACATCTAGGTAAATTACAATTATGCAAATAAGGAGGATATACATCTAGGTAAATTACAATTATGCAAATAAGGAGGATATACATCTAGGTAAATTACAATTATGCAAATAAGGAGGATATACATCTAGGTAAATTACAATTATGCAAATAAGGAGGATATACATGGTCCGCCATTAGTAACTATATTTTTTGTGTACATTTCTGAGATGAGGTAGTATTTACAGTATTTACATTATTCGGACTATTGTCCTCATCTTTGCTGCCATTTGTACGACGTTTTGGCCGTTGTACGCTCCGGCCTTCTTCAGGTGCTAGGAATTTCGAACCGAACCCTTAAAGACACATGACCCAGTGAATATAGAGGTTGATTAGTTCCTGGCTTGACTCTTAGAGTTGTGAGTTCAATACCAGGCTACAGCGGTGGGAAACAAGTAACTTGCAGGGTTAGAGGGAGATAACTCATGACTTCCAATTGAGGCTTTTCGCAAGGAATGAAGTTCATATCGCCCAGTAATTGTAAAAAAAGGGTTCGGTCCGAAATTCCTAGCACCTGAAAAAGGCCGGAGCGTACAATGGCCGAAATGTCGTACAAATAGCTACAAAGATTTGGACAATAGTCAGAATAATATAAATACTGTAATCCATAGGTGTTTTTACTTCTAGAAAAGTTAGGTTATTATGTCGGGCGAGAAAGTTTTTCGCCTCAGAATTCATTTTGACAATTTTAAAATTTACCATTTCTCTGTGCATTGAATACTGTTGTCATAGTCGGCTGGGTGCTCCTGTTATTCATATCGAAGTTCTTTACAAAACCCAAAGAACGATCTGCAATATATGCGGTGCTGACTTGACATCTCGACTTCAGTTACTTTTTCATCGACATTGTCATGTTATCCCTTTTTCTTTCTACAAATATTTTCATGGCGAACAAGTCTGGCGAGCTTTTTGCCGGGTGCCCCGACTAAATAAAATTAATCGTGCTATTAGATTGGCAACTAGGTCCCACCCTTTAGTCGTTGAATTAATTAAGTGCGACCGGCGCTTCTACTCTAACAGCTTCTGTTCTTGCAGTTCATGCTTGTGGAACTCATTTTGGTTTATTTGCTTCTCCGATAGCTATCATTTCCAAAAATTTAAATCAGTCAGTCAGTTAAGTGCCATAAGTATTTCTTTCATCTTATATCTCTTGCTTCTTTACAACTAGTAGTAATAAGATGTAATAGTCTTATGTTGTGTGAATCCCTTAGATGAAGCATTGTCATTATTATTCATTTTTGACTCGTATTTCTTTCATCTTATTTCTCTTGCTTCTTTACAACTAGTAGTAATAAGATGTAATAGTCTTATGCTGTGTGAATCCCTTAGATGAAGCATTTTCATTATTATTCATTTTTGACTCGTATTTCTTTCATCTTATTTCTCTTGCTTCTTTACAACTAGTAGTAATAAGATGTAATAGTCTTATGCTGTGTGAATCCCTTAGATGAAGCATTTTCATTATTATTCATTTTTGACTCGTATTTCTTTCATCTTATTTCTCTTGCTTCTTTACAACTAGTAGTAATAAGATGTAATAGTCTTATGTTGGGTGAATCCCTTAGATGAAGCATTGTCATTATTATTCATTTTTGACTCGTATTTCTTTCATCTTATTTCTCTTGCTTCTTTACAACTAGTAGTAATAAGATGTAATAGTCTTATGTTGTGTGAACCCCTTAGATGAAGCATTGTCATTATTATTCATTTTTGACTCGTATTTCTTTCATCTTATTTCTCTTGCTTCTTTACAACTAGTAGTAATAAGATGTAATAGTCTTATGTTGTGTGAATCCCTTAGATGAAGCACTGTCATTATTATTCATTTTTGACTCGTATTTCTTTCATCTTATTTCTCTTGCTTCTTTACAACTAGTAGTAATAAGATGTAATAGTCTTATGTTGTGTGAATCCCTAAGATGAAGCATTGTCATTATTATTCATTTTTGACTCGTATTTCTTTCATCTTATTTCTCTTGCTTCTTTACAACGTAGTAATAAGATGTAATAGTCTTATGTTGTGTGAACCCCTTAGATGAAGCATTGTCATTATTATTCATTTTTGACTCGTATTTCTTTCATCTTATTTCTCTTGCTTCTTTACAACTAGTAGTAATAAGATGTAATAGTCTTATGTTGTGTGAATCCCTAAGATGAAGCATTGTCATTATTATTCATTTTTGACTCGTATTTCTTTCATCTTATTTCTCTTGCTTCTTTACAACTAGTAGTAATAAGATGTAATAGTCTTATGTTGTGTGAATCCCTTAGATGAAGCACTGTCATTATTATTCATTTTTGACTCGTATTTCTTTCATCTTATTTCTCTTGCTTCTTTACAACTAGTAGTAATAAGATGTAATAGTCTTATGTTGTGTGAATCCCTAAGATGAAGCATTGTCATTATTATTCATTTTTGACTCGTATTTCTTTCATCTTATTTCTCTTGTTTCTTTACAACTAGTAGTAATAAGATGTAATAGTCTTATGTTGTGTGAATCCCTTAGATGAAGCATTGTCATTATTATTCATTTTTGACTCGTATTTCTTTCATCTTATTTCTCTTGCTTCTTTACAACTAGTAGTAATAAGATGTAATAGTCTTATGTTGTGTGAATCCCTAAGATGAAGCATTGTCATTATTATTCATTTTTGACTCGTATTTCTTTCATCTTATTTCTCTTGTTTCTTTACAACTAGTAGTAATAAGATGTAATAGTCTTATGTTGTGTGGATCCCTTAGATGAAACATTGTCATTATTATTCATTTTTGACTCGTATTTCTTTCATCTTATTTCTCTTGTTTCTTTACAACTAGTAGTAATAAGATGTAATAGTCTTATGTTGTGTGGATCCCTTAGATGAAACATTGTCATTATTATTCATTTTTGACTCGTATTTCTTTCATCTTATTTCTCTTGTTTCTTTACAACTAGTAGTAATAAGATGTAATAGTCTTATGTTGTGTGGATCCCTTAGATGAAACATTGTCATTATTATTCATTTTTGACTCGTATTTCTTTCATCTTATTTCTCTTGCTTCTTTACAACGTAGTAATAAGATGTAATAGTCTTATGTTGTGTGAACCCCTTAGATGAAGCATTGTCATTATTATTCATTTTTGACTCGTATTTCTTTCATCTTATTTCTCTTGCTTCTTTACAACTAGTAGTAATAAGATGTAATAGTCTTATGTTGTGTGGATCCCTTAGATGAAACATTGTCATTATTATTCATTTTTGACTCGTATTTCTTTCATCTTATTTCTCTTGTTTCTTTACAACTAGTAGTAATAAGATGTAATAGTCTTATGTTGTGTGGATCCCTTAGATGAAACATTGTCATTATTATTCATTTTTGACTCGTATTTCTTTCATCTTATTTCTCTTGCTTCTTTACAACGTAGTAATAAGATGTAATAGTCTTATGTTGTGTGAACCCCTTAGATGAAGCATTGTCATTATTATTCATTTTTGACTCGTATTTCTTTCATCTTATTTCTCTTGCTTCTTTACAACTAGTAGTAATAAGATGTAATAGTCTTATGTTGTGTGGATCCCTTAGATGAAACATTGTCATTATTATTCATTTTTGACTCGTATTTCTTTCATCTTATTTCTCTTGTTTCTTTACAACTAGTAGTAATAAGATGTAATAGTCTTATGTTGGGTGAATCCCTTAGATGAAACATTGTCATTATTATTCATTTTTGACTCGTATTTCTTTCATCTTATTTCTCTTGCTTCTTTACAACTAGTAGTAATAAGATGTAATCGTCTTATGTTGGGTGAATCCCTTAGATGAAGCATTGTCATTATTATTCATTTTTGACTCGTATTTCTTTCATCTTATTTCTCTTGTTTCTTTACAACTAGTAGTAATAAGATGTAATAGTCTTATGTTGTGTGGATCCCTTAGATGAAACATTGTCATTATTATTCATTTTTGACTCGTATTTCTTTCATCTTATTTCTCTTGCTTCTTTACAACGTAGTAATAAGATGTAATAGTCTTATGTTGTGTGAACCCCTTAGATGAAGCATTGTCATTATTATTCATTTTTGACTCGTATTTCTTTCATCTTATTTCTCTTGCTTCTTGACAACTAGTAGTAATAAGATGTAATAGTCTTATGTTGTGTGGATCCCTTAGATGAAACATTGTCATTATTATTCATTTTTGACTCGTATTTCTTTCATCTTATTTCTCTTGCTTCTTTACAACGTAGTAATAAGATGTAATAGTCTTCTGTTGTATGAATCCCTTAGATGAAGCATTGTCATTATTATTCATTTTTGACTCGTATTTCTTTCATCTTATTTCTCTTGCTTCTTTACAACTAGTAGTAATAAGATGTAATAGTCTTATGTTGTGTGAATCCCTAAGATGAAGCATTGTCATTATTATTCATTTTTGACTCGTATTTCTTTCATCTTCTTTCTCTTGTTTCTTTACAACTAGTAGTAATAAGATGTAATAGTCTTATGTTTTGTGAATCCCTTAGATGAAGCATTGTCATTATTATTCATTTTTGACTCGTATTTCTTTCATCTTATTTCTCTTGTTTCTTTACAACTAGTAGTAATAAGATGTAATAGTCTTATGTTGGGTGAATCCCTTAGATGAAGCATTGTCATTATTATTCATTTTTGACTCGTATTTCTTTCATCTTATTTCTCTTGCTTCTTTACAACTAGTAGTAATAAGATGTAATAGTCTTATGTTGTGTGAATCCCTTAGATGAAGCACTGTCATTATTATTCATTTTTGACTCGTATTTCTTTCATCTTATTTCTCTTGCTTCTTTACAACTAGTAGTAATAAGATGTAATAGTCTTATGTTGTGTGAATCCCTAAGATGAAGCATTGTCATTATTATTCATTTTTGACTCGTATTTCTTTCATCTTATTTCTCTTGTTTCTTTACAACTAGTAGTAATAAGATGTAATAGTCTTATGTTTTGTGAATCCCTTAGATGAAGCATTGTCATTATTATTCATTTTTGACTCGTATTTCTTTCATCTTATTTCTCTTGTTTCTTTACAACTAGTAGTAATAAGATGTAATAGTCTTATGTTGGGTGAATCCCTTAGATGAAGCATTGTCATTATTATTCATTTTTGACTCGTATTTCTTTCATCTTATTTCTCTTGTTTCTTTACAACTAGTAGTAATAAGATGTAATAGTCTTATGTTGGGTGAATCCCTTAGATGAAGCATTGTCATTATTATTCATTTTTGACTCGTATTTCTTTCATCTTATTTCTCTTGTTTCTTTACAACTAGTAGTAATGAGATGTAATTGCCTAATGTTGTGTGAATCCCTTAGATGAAGCATAGTTATTCTCAGGGCCGCGCTTAGGGCCCCCGCAGTCTCCGCAATTGAGGAGGGCGTAAGTCTCCTAGTGGCCGCAATTCCCCGGGAAGCCACAAGGGTCTTTTTGGGTCTTTTCTATCATAATATATATATATATATATATATATATATATATATATATATATATATATATATATATTTGATAGAAGCCTTCTGGCGGGGGGTTATAGATATCTGTTTCAACATACAAGTACGTAATTGGTATATTCAAACTTTCAGGATGTCGTAAAACGTTTAAGAAAATTTAGCGACATTTGGATCGTGACATTTGTTTTTGTTTCTTATTGTTAATGGATTTGTGAAATAATCACATTTCAACGAACCTGTTGAAGGTTGCAGTGCATTAATTATCTTTGAAGTAAAATATTTTAACCAGATAATCGGGGATTTATTTCCGCTGTAAAAGTATAAGATAAATTTTTGTTAAAATAAAAAAAAAGAAAACTTCACGCATTTTCTTTATAAGTTATCAACTTTGTATTCATCGCACCGTAGTGGGGGTGTAGGGGGCCTTCTTTTAGCACTTAATGACTTTCTCCTTCTTCGTGACATTTCAAAATGACTTTGTTACTTTTAATGTTTTGATTTAATTCGTTTTTTTCTCTGCCGCCCCTCCCCATAGCAACGCTTTCTGGCACCCCTCTCCATTTTTAAAATAAACTCCTGAAGTTTAATTTTGGACAGTATATCAAATTATCGAAAGAAATAGTGCATGTGGATTGTATATGAAGACCGATAACGAAAAAACAGAAGAAATCGCAGAATTGGGGTTTTGAAGCTAACGGTTCCACAACTGATATTTGGCGTGCTTCGCGTAAATGCCGAATTTTGTATCCAATCTGGTCTTTTAGCGGGTCCCACGTAATTGTTAAATCTTGGTTGTCAATCTGTCATATTGGCGGATCCCACGTAAGTGCAAAATCTTTGTTGTCAATTTGATTTATTGGTGTACCCGACGCAAGTGCGAATTCTTCGTCGCCAAACTGATATATTGGCGGGTCCCCACGTAAGTGCGAATTCTTCGTCGCCAGTCTGATATATCTCGGGAGGGGATAATCAAGAAAAGAACAGTGCAAGAATAATACTTCACACTGATATATATTAATAGGAATTTATTGTACCACAGTACACGAACACCAACGAATAGTAACAGGCATAACAATCAAGGAGACAATGTCTCTGTCTGGGACGTATGCGTCCGTCTAGTGAAGAATTCTCTCGTCTAGTGACGTATGATTCCGTCTAGTGACATATGCTCTCGTCTAGTGATGTATACTCTCGTCTAGCGTCGATGACGGTATTTACCAACCTTCCCACGTAAGGTGAGATGTGACACAAGGTCTTTTTATTGTGGGTCTTAGCGGCCATATAGCCAGGCCAAAAAATGTATGTCTATTTTTCCCCAGTCGTGATTCTACCCTTCGGCGGAAGCACGACTGGGTTAGTGCCCTGAGCTCGGAAGTAGAGAGCGCTCTCTACCCGAAGGCAGAGAGGTGACAGTGTCATAGAGTAGTCAGTCTAGCCGCGATGACGGTATTTACCAACCTTCCCACGTAAGGTTAGATGTGACACAAGGTCTTTTTATTGTGGGTCTTCCCGGCCATATAGCCGGGTCAAAAAATCCTTGTCTATTTTTCCCCAGTCGTGATTCTACCCTTCGGCGGAAGCACGACTGGCTTAGTGCTCTCTGCTCGGAAGTAGAGAGCGCTCTCTACCCGAAAGCAGAGAGCTGACAGTGTCATAGAGTCGTCAGTCTAGTGACGATGACATTATTTAGCTGTCCCTCCCAGTAAGGGCAACATATGACACATGGTCAGTTTATATCTGGGCTTTCCGGGATATATGGCCCGGCCAAAAATTGTCTGTCGTGCTTCTACCATTCGGCGGAACCACGACTGGGTTATCGCTCTCTGCTCGGAAGCAGAGAGCGCCCTCTACCCGAAGGCAGAGTGCTGACAGTGTCATAGAGTCGTCTGTCTAGTGACGACGACACTCTAGTTCGCTCTAGTCCCAGTCTTTTATAGACCGGACCATATCCATTCCGGGGTAGGACATGATATTCCTCTACAACATCTTCATTTTTGACTCGTATTTCCTTTATCTAATTTATGGCATAGATGTGTAAAAACAAGATAAAAATCTGTTTAATCTTGCAAACATTAAGTGAGGTCTTATCTATCAATGTCTCATCAAATGATAAATAAAACTTTTGTATTTAACAATTGGCTTCCCTTTTCTCATCATATCTTTTTTTTTACTTTCGATCTGATGCGTCAATTTTATTTTTAAGCGAAAATGATGGAAATGTAATAGAAGCCATTTTTTCCGAAGAATTTTCTGGCGCTTGGTTCGTCCGTGTTCTCGAAGAAGCATTATATCCGCTAATGCCATTAAGCGAGTCGCGGAAAATAAAATCGGTCTGATCAGTGATTCTACGTTCGTTAATGATGAATTGACCCTAACCCCCACAAACTACAGTCGACTCGTATATTCTCTAAACAAACCCCAACGAAACAGATACAGAAGTTTTGGCTCATTTCATCTGGGATTACAGCCTCGATATTTTTCATTCATGTTTATCACATATGAAAACACACACACACACAAACACACACATATACACAGGGTATCCATAAAGTTCGTGTGCCCTTTAAAAATTTATAACTTTAATTGTCTTTGCGATAGAAATAATTTGTAAAAAGGATTAGAAAGGAGTAAATCTATATTTTTAAGGTTTTATTGAAATTTTATTTATGTTTCCACATGTCCTCCATCATTAGCAATACAAATGGTAATACGATTTTGCAGTTCACGGAAAACATTTGCCAACTAATTTACAGTAATGCCTGAAATTACATTAGTATCAATTGCTACACTTCAAACTAGGTACATTAAACTTTATAACATTTTTTACAGATTATTTCTATCAAAAAACAAATAAAGTTATATTTTTTAGTGCGCACGGACTTTATGGACACTCTGTATATACATTTATGAACATGATAGATAGAGCGGAAAAGAGAGATCAGAAAAATAGATAGACATTGATATGAATTGTCTGAGATAGATAGATAGATAGATAGATAGATAGATAGATAGATAGATAGATAGATACGAACAGGCTGAGATAGATAGATAGATAGATAGATAGATAGATAGATAGATATGAACAGGCTGAGATAGATAGATAGATAGATAGATAGATAGATAGATAGATAGATAGATAGATAGATAGATAGATATGAACAGACTGGGATAGATAGATAGATAGATAGATAGATAGATAGATAGATAGATAGATAGATAGATATCCGCGAACATTGCCATTAAGATATCTACGGTTTAGTCTCTGTAGCATTCTTCTTTTTCTTCTATGTGTCTCGGCTCTTCAGGACGTAGGCGATCACGTCTCTCCACATCTTCCTATCTCTTGCAGCTCTTAACCTTTCTCGTGTTACTCCTCTCGAACCCTACTCTGCCATCTATTAGCTCAAGCCCATCAAGTACTTCATTTGTTACTTTACCCTGTCTCTGTCCTGGGGGTATCAGATTCTCCAAGCCCTCCTTCTTAATTAAATGTCCCAGAAACTTCAGCTGTCCTTTCCCGATGTTAAGTATAAGTTTCCTTTTCGTTTCCACCCTCTCCAAACCCTCGTCGTTACTAGCATGTTCGGTCCATGGGATTCTCAGCATCCTTCTGTAGAGCCACATTTCGGTTACTCTCCTTCACCTTTGGTGAGATTGTCCAGCATTCGCTGCTATATTGAAGGATATATATCACAGAACAATCTTGTACTCTCATTTCTACTTCCAAAGAAATTTCCTGTATCTTAATACTCTACTCAGCTTCTGGAATGCATCTTTAGCCATGCCAATACGCCTTCGGATCTCAGTGTCACACTTTATATCTACCATCTATATGTGAATGTGTCATGGCGGCATCACCCACAACGGAATGGACTCTTCCAACTATTACATATACCTCTCCTCACAAGAGGTGAGAATATATAGCCAGGTAGGTAGCCTAAGTAGCCTGAAAGAACCATGAGTGAGTAGCCTGAGGAGAACACCGAGAGTTGTCTACGAACACTGCTACCGTAACGATCATCACTAGTCCCAGTTCGAGGGTCGAATTATAGTATTACACACTAACCCGTATTATCGTTCTACTAACAAAGTTCCAAGTGTTGTATTTTGCCGTGTTTAATATATATTCGTTATTTCCTATTTTGGTTGTTCTGGTGTTATTCTTGCTGGAATGAGAATCGACAGCTACAAGGAACATTAATTCCTGGAAGAGACCTGCATAATCCACTTGTGTACTCTCTGTCAGGGCCTATCAGGCTCACTGACAAGGATGTAGCGGAGCCTATGATAGATTTGTTGAAATGCGCTTTCTTGGGGCAAAGATGAATTTGAGTGGCTCGTGGTCATTCACAAGTATGAATCTGTTATTTCTAAGATAACTAAAAAGCTTTTTTACTGACCATACAATTGCGAGGGCATCCTTGTTGTGTTGTAAATAACTGGATTCTGCTTTGTTGAGTGTATGGGTCTCTCTTCTCCATTGATGATATGTGACAAGACAGAACCGATGCCATATGGACTTGCATCGCACACAAAATGTACAAGGAGTTTTGGGACGAACTGTACCAAGACCATGGCTGATGCAATTGTAATATACTACCTTGACCAGCAAAAATATAATTAACAAAAAAATTGACGGGGCCCAACATCAAAGACATATACACAAGCAATAGCCGACAAAGATATGATTGACATCAAAGGCAGAAAACACAGGCGACAATAAAAGCTTGAAAGGCAATAGCTGACAAAGATATGATGGGCATCAAAAGCAGAAAACAGAAACAACAACAAAAGATTAAAAGGCAATGGTTGACAAAGATATGATTAAATATCTGAGATCTCTCTGTAAGGCTTGCCAGTGTGTTCGTGCAGCGTTACAATTTTCGTATGT
>JBBBDQ010030800.1:360000-430000 GCA_037127315.1 Ascarosepion bandense | reverse complement strand
CCGGCGTTGCTCGGGTGTAATGAAAGCTTTAAAACTAATCCATGGTCCTTGAGCTCAGACTCTTTGGACGTTGGCACAAAGACTAAAAAGCAATAGTTGTTTCCAGTTAAAGCGAAACCATAGACTGAAAGAAAAATGAATGGATGTAAGTCAAATTTTGATTTCAATCGATATCAAATTTTCTGCACTATTGCAAGAACTGCAACCTTGAAACTTCTGAATATCGTTTCTTATGTTTTTGTCTATGAGTGTATCAAATTTGATTAAAATCAGAACACGCCTTCTATAACCCGATTTTTTTGATTATTTATTTTCGATAATTATCGAGAGTACCTTGACACAAAACCTACCTAAGAACACTCGCAGACGCTTATAGTACAAATATGTAAATTTTCAAGGAAATCGGTTCAGCCGTTTCGGAATCTATAGTTAACGGACACACACACACACACACACACACACACACACACACACACAGAGATAAGTTTAGATTATAAGAAAAAATCAAATTACTTGTATGTAAAAATTATTGTTTTACCCTTTTGAAAACCTTGCTAATTTGGCTTTATTTTTTATTTTTTATTTTTTTGCAAGACCTTAAATTTGGCAGAAAATTTTATTTTTTATTTTTTGACCCAATGATTTAGCAACGCCTGAGGAATTGACAATATTGTCGGATTTTAATGAAGCTCTCAGAACTGATTCAGAAATTAATGAAGAATATTTTGTTTTTACATCTATTAACTACCACCACGATATTTATTTAATTTTTATTTAATTTCGAGAAATCCATTTTTTTTCTTTATAAATTGAATCGGGGAGATTATACTTACAATCGAAAATAAGTTCCGGCTCAAAAAAGATGGATAAAATTTTATTTTAGTCATTTGTTCGGGAATTACATTTTCTATATCAATTTTTGTATCCGCTGTTTGTATCAATTTGAGGCTACGTAAAGGTCAAAAGGCATATTAAGATTCCGTAAATGTCAAATGTTTCAATCCGCCCTTCGTTATTAAGTGTTCCAGAATGTTTGGCTTTCCTTAATTCGAATCATAAAAAAAGGCAACTGAAATATATGGGGCAGATAATGAGGAACTAGGGCTTGGAAAATTTGACTCGCAGAACATTTCAAAGCAAAAAATAAAAAAAAAGAAAGAAACTCGACATAGGGTGGCAACGGGCCATCTACCGGAAGTATTTATGTGAATGTTTCGCAGAAGCGGTCGTGGGGGGATGGTAAAAAGTCAAATTTTGTAGAGCAATCGTCAATTGTTAAATGTTATTAGTAGAAATGCCCAACAAAGTGAACTGCCAAAGTTTGTAATAAACAATAACGAAAGAGAAAAAAGACAAAAATAATATTAAGCAAAGACTATATGCAAGACAAATGTAGGCAGAGCAAAAATAATGAGGTGGAAAGTTCACAAAACACATACAGACAGGAGATCGAATCGTTCTGACTTCAAAACAAGAAATATGGCGAATAAAACCGAGTAGCCTTTATCAGTAGATCCCAACCTGTTCAGAATCACCACCCACTCTTCATGACAACAGCTTATAGCGACCCACTCAAATTTAATGGGAAAAAACATTTTAATTATCAACATATATATTCCTGGGAGAAATGGCTAATTATCAATATATATATTCCTCGTGGCAATAACTATACAACGGATTTAATATCGAAATTTTTGTTTTATCATATATATATATATATATATATATATATATATATATATATATTCATTTTTAAACGAGTTATTTTGCTACCTAGGTTTCTACCATGAGTGGCATCTTCAGGCGATTTTTAATAATTATTAAAATGATGAATAATAAATTAATAGCTATTAAAAATCGCCTGAAGATGCCACTCATGGTAGAAACCTAGTTGGCGAAATAACTCGTTTACAAATGGAAAATATTCAAAAGTTCTACAATATAATTGTATTGAACACTTTTTAATACAAATGTGCACTGGTCTAACCCTATTATGATCAAAACCGAAATATTAAACAATCAATCAATCAATATATATATATATATATATATATATATATATGTGTGTGTGTGTGTGTGTGTGTGTGTGTGTGTGTGTGTGTGTGTGTGTGTGTGTAACTCATCTAAATAATCTTAAAAGAGTCACAAACACTTCCAAAAACCATTACGGATATACTCAGATCCTCAAACACTAATAAAATAATATTTCTGAAGCAGGCATTTATAAATAGATTCCCGAAACTGTTCCTCCCGATATATTGGAGAAACTAGTAGAAATAAAAAAAACGCATTTATGAGCACAAAAGAAACCTCAGAAATAACAACTTAGCTAATGAAGTTGTCATACACAGAAATAAATTCAATAGCAATTTTGATTTTAAAAATACTACACTCATAAAAGAAGGAAATAACTCACTTAGAAGGAAAATCCTCGAGAGTGCCGCCATTGAATATTACCCAAATATTAATCTACGCCCAGGTTTTTCCCTATTTCGCCTTTTTTTAACAGAATTACTACTCCTCCAAACAAACGTAGACAACAGTATCAAGAAATCAAAAGAAAATGATTGAATCCGTCAACACAGCAATAAAAACAATATCTCCACACGTGACAGTATTTGACGTAATTTTCAGTTAACAGTATAAAAATAGCGTTCTTTAAATTATTTCAGTTGCTAAGGATATTTTGTTTTGTTATTATTAGTTACTTAGTTTTTAATAAATTCATTTAGTTTTTTGCCTTTAAAAGCTCAACATTGTATGAAACACGTTGGCAACTAATACAGTTTTCCCATTGTCTCTCTCTCTCTCTCTCTCTCTCTCTCTCTCTCTCATATATATATATATATATATATATTGTAACAAAGTTGTGGAACTCGTAGGTTTTTAACCTGCTGTTCGTGCATTTACTTTTATAAAGAGTTCTTGATACAAACGTAGAGCGTTATATTGTACAATATATATATATAATAAAATAAATTGTACAATATATATATATATATATATATATATATATATATATATATATATATATAATAAAATATATTATATATATATCTATAATAAAATAAATTCCCATGTTCAAATCAGTTGTATGCCCATTTCTACATGAAATCTCTAAGAGAAATTTCACGCGATATCGGCAACTTCTTTATTTCCAAATAAACCAAGATATTTTACCGGCGGAAGTTCAAAAAAAATATATATATATACATAACAGAAAAATTAAAGGGGTGGGATTAATAAGAAAGTAGACAGAAATCAATGTCTATTTTCAGATTTTTGGAAAACCTTACTTTTAAACTGAGTTAAGAGTTGTAAGTGAAAATTTAGCCTTGTCTGGCTCTAAGAAATGGAAGGGGAAAGATAAAGGAAAGAAAGAAAGAATTGGCTCTGTAATTTAAATATTAATTGCATTGTTTAAATGTAAGGTCAATAGACACCTCCTAACACACTAACCTGCTCCCATTCTATCAAACACTCTTCCCATCTGCCCAACCCTCATCCTCGCTATCCTTACTCATCTGTCACCTTCCTCCTGACATTCCCTATGTCTAATCACTCCTTCTCTTTACCTTCCCCTATGTAGACCCATGCGCAATAGTGGCAGTGGAATGCCTTGCTTGGGGTGAGATAATTAAAAAAAAAAAAAAACATTGAGCCCTCCACCTGGATTATTTTTTAATATTAAAATATTAATATTAATTAGGATCGGGTCTTTGGGATTTCCCTTCTTGCTTTTCCTTTCGGATTAAAGTTTTAATATATATATATATATATATATATATATATATTCTTTGTTTTATTTTTATAATCATATCGCCTCAAGCAAAGCAGTTTACTGTCACTGGTGCGCAGGGAGTTACATAGGAGGAAAGTTATGAGAAAGAGTGACAGGTTATAGGGGATGTCAGGAAGTAAAAAAAATTCTAACTTTTTCGTCACAGAATGTGGAAATGGGATGCTAGCCAATCGCCAGCAGAGAACATGAAGGCCTAGCAAACTAAGACAATATTCCAGGCAATGAAATTTCTAAGAAAACAAAATCAATCCTTCAATTAAGCATAAAAAGTTTTAAAATCAAGCAAAAATTAGGTAAAACGAACAAAAGAAAAAAAAAAGATAATGGCTCACCCAGAACAGAATTCAACAGTATTAAAGACATTTTAACTCCAAGCCTAAAACAAAGCTACTGAACTTTGAAAAAATATTTCTAACTTTTTCATCAAAGAATGTGGCAATGGGAGGCCAGCCAATCGGCCAGCAGAGAAGAGGAAAGCCTAGCAAACTAAGACAAGATTCCAGGCAATGAAATTTCTAAGAAAACAATTCCGGTTTTCTCTTTTCCAGTCTTTTCACTCACTTTTATTTTTTTCCAATTGGAGTAGATAGACTAAACTATCGCCCGGTTCACACTTCACCCACATCTATTGAACAGGTGAAGAGGCTCATCCCTTGTTTCCTGTTTAGGATGCGGTTTCCGGTTTTCTCTTTTCCATTCTTTTTACCTTTACGTAGCCCCTTGCGCATCAGTGGCGTTATCGCCTTGCTTGGGGTGATATGATTAAAAAAAAAAGGGGGTAAGAGAAGGATGAGAATACTGATGAGAGTGGAATGGACGGAGAAAGGAGCATGAGAGAGAGAGGATGCAGGTTAGTGAGGTAGGAGATGACTATTGACTTTACATTTAAATTCTTGGAGGTTGTAACTGTCGGGAAAGCAAGTAAATGGAAGGGAATTCTACAGGCGGAAAGTGCGAGAAAAGAAGCTGTTGGAGTAGAATTTGCGTTTACATTTTATTGGTTTCACCTAAAACGGTGGGATCTAGATGCTAATCTTATGGCTCGAGTAAATTCATATATAGGGGTCACTAGTAAGCTAAGTTCATCGGAGCAGAAGCCGTGGAAGTATTTGTAGAAGAGATACAGGGAAACCACATTGTGCCGGCGAGAAAGAGACTGTATCTGAGCAGCCAAGTCGTAAGTTGTAAGTAGATATCTAACCTTTGGTCACAGAAATGTAACTTTTGATTGAAATAGCATTGGGTTAGGAGCAGGGGACGTATTATATCTACGTATAATCAAAGGATACTAAGAAATATAAAAAAAAATCAAAGATATCTATAATCGAAATTGATACAATAGCTAAGGTATAGTACGAATAGGTGAAAATAGATTTTCTTTTTACGATGACGAATAATTAAATTCAGAGTATGACCAACCCTTATTCTTTATGATCGTCAATACAGGATACTGCTGAATAGAACAAAAGTCTGGCAATGACAACCCGAGTCTTGAACTATCTCAACTGTCATGGCAGCAACGGAATGAACTCTTCTAACCATTACATATACCTCCCCTCACAAGAGGGGAGAGGGAGTAACTTGGGAGTAGCTAGAGAGTTGTCTATGTATTTAAACACTGTTTAAATAGAAAAATATTCTGCAGTTGTACAAATAAACATTAACGATAGGTCCAATCCCATCCCTCCCCACCCTTTACACTTAATAAAAAAAGAAGGAAAGAATGGGGCAAAGAAAGGGAAATCGGATAAGTAGTGAAAGAAAGAAAGAAAGAAAGAAAGAAAGAAAGAAAGACTAGGCACGTGAAGACAAATGGATAAAAGAAAGAAAGAATGAAAGAATAAATAAGTAGGAAAAGAAAGAAAGAAAGAAAGAAAGAAAGAGGTAAACAGTAAAGAAAGAAGGAATAAAGTAAGCCAAGAGAGAAAAGAACGGCGGTTGTGAAAGAAAGAAAGAAAAAAAGAAAGAAAGAAAGAAAGAAAGAAAGAGGTAAACAGTAAAGAAAGAAGGAATAAAGTAAGCCAAGAGAGAAAAGAACGGCGGTTGTGAAAGAAAGAAAGAAAGAAAGAAAGAAAGAGGTAAACAGTAAAGAAAGAAGGAATAAAGTAAGCCAAGAGAGAAAAGAACGGGGCGGTTGAAAGAAAGAAAGAAAGAAAGAAAGAAAGAAAGAAAGAAAGAAAGAAAGAAAGAAAGAAAGACTAGGTGTAATATAACAATCTGGCCCCACCCGAGGAAGGCTGATGCAAGCGGGGGTGTTTCCGGTCGTTGAAAGGAACGGATGTTTGTTTGACCTTATTTCCGGCAGTAGCAGAAATGGCTACAGAGGCAAACAGAACAGGTGTCTCTGAGAATTACGTGGGCGTGCGTGGGCGAGGCAAAACCGGAAGAAAAAGTCCCGGTTTGGAGATTATAAAAAGACCTCGGCGCACGGATTCACCAGACCAGAGTAGCAGTAGAGAGAGAGACACACAACAGATACGACGACACTCCCGTCAACCCTTAGAAGCGCGCTCTCTCACTCTCTGTTCCCTAGGCTACACGGTTCATCGTCATTAATAAAAATATAACTTATATTTTTATATATATGCGTGTTTGTTGTTTGTCGATATACAACAGACTTTTATTTGGTGCCTAAGTGACTTGCTGTTTTGAGACAACAAAACAGATAGATACGAGCTGGTTACCACGGCGACGATTGAAAATTCAACGGACTTAAAACTACCAGATAGAAAGAAAAAAAGAAGACGAAAATATATAGCAGCCGCGCGACTATAGACATCAGCCAAGGTAGGTGACTCTTTGATTTGATAGTGTGTGTGTTTTCTGCTCGTGTTTATAAGTCTAGTTAGAAAAAAAAAATGCATACTTTTGCCGATCTTACCCTAGAATTGAGAAATATGGATTGTTCGGTGTCGAACACATTTAGGATAGAAAGGAGGGGGTGCAGGACTACAGGCAGAGAGTAGTACGCCTAGCGGGAGCGCATAGGTTTGGGGTTGACGGGAGGAATAAAGTTGAGATATTTACCTATCTGTAAGTATAAAACATCTGAGTTAATGATTTATTTTTTTTGTTAATATTTTACCATATATGTGAAGTGAGTTTACTGGTATGTTGCTTAATTAATCTTACTTTTATTGAGTAAGTGAAATGTAAAATCATGTAAAGGAAGTTTCTTCTACTTTTTAAAGTGGATAATTGGATTAACTTGTTGATAACAATGTTTTCGTTGGGTTGTGCAGTGTTAGGTTTTCTTTTTTTTTGGATTTCTTTTCGATGACTGTACTCTACAAAATGATTTACATTTCTATGTTTGTGAGTTATGCTTTTGTGCAGGTTCCCGTCAATTCAACATCCTCTGTGAATTTTCATTTATGTGACTTGGGAAATATCTTTTGAAGATATATTAATTTCTGAAAACTTTATATTGACACGGATAGACCTGCAGATTCCACAGTTGATCGAAACATTGATGAATCATGTAAATGATGAATTTAAGCAAATTGTAATAGAACGTGAAAGGCTGTTGTTAAAATACAAAGATTATAGGTCTATGATTCGCAGAACTAAGCGGTCCGTGTTGCCCTTTGTAGGGAAGCTACAGCTCACACCCATAAACGTCTCTGGTTCAGTGGTTTGGTCCCCAATTACGCAGAAATTTCCCAATTTTTCAGTGGACACCATGCCGGTAGAATTACGCGATATGGAGGAGATTCCTATCCGCAAACTAGTAAATACCTTGGAACAGATAGATATGGAGAGATTTAGTGAAGGATGTGAGGAACTCCCGAGGAGGTTGACGATAGGGGTCATTGCTGGCGTGGTCGGCGTTATGATAATCCTTGGAATAATAGCTAGGAAGCGGATTTTTAAGTGTGAAAGAAGCAACAGTGCTTCGGGAAAGGAAAGGGAGTTATCCGTTGTGAATAGTACTCCGGGGTCAACGGGTGTTCAACACTCAAATGTCTCTGCGTTAAACAGAGAGATGTCAACAAATCAGATATGCTTGGATTCGAATCCAGAGGAAGTAGTTCAGGGAATGGAAAACGTTGTACAAACTAAGGAACTACGAGTCACGGGTCCATTGTTTTAGACTAAATTAATATAGATGAAACCTCTAATCCTCCACAAGTAAATTGCATGCGGATTAACGTTGGAATCAGGGTAATTTTCTTCATTTTCTATTGAACATTTCTCGGTCAGACTATGAATGATATGTACGGCAGATAATGGCCATTTTTCTGTGTTCAAACATAGTATGTTTGAAATTAAATTAAATTAAATTAAGTTACATGTGTAACAATAAACTCGAGCAGAAACACGCATGATGTTGGTCAAAGGTCATTTACTCGATGTCGGTTTAGAAACTGGGGCGCGGTTACCGCCTATAATCATGTGGTTATGCATCGAGGCGTGTACGCTTATGGACAGAATCGAGAAAGAAAATGAACATTTTTAAGAACTTTGCCCAATTCTGTGAAAATGGATATTAAAAAAAAAAAGGAAAAAGGGGAACAATGAAACATCGAGCTAGTAGAACAATTTTCACGATGGACACGAACATTGTTGGGTTGCCGATGTAGGCTCCCCTATATATTTTTTTTGTTGTTTTTTTTGTTTCGACATGCACATGTTTTGTTGTTTTGGCGTGCACATGTTTTATACAATTGTCGGGCTTGTGTGGCATGGGGAGGAGAGTGGGGGTGTTGCGCTTAAAATGTTCTTAGGTGAACATTTTGGAAAATGGGAGGGCGAGGAATGTAATATAACAATCTGGCCCCACCCGAGGAAGGCTGATGCAAGCGGGGGTGTTTCCGGTCGTTGAAAGGAACGGATGTTTGTTTGACCTTATTTCCGGCAGTAGCGGAAATGGCTACAGAGGCAAACAGAACAGGTGTCTCTGAGAATTACGTGGGCGTGCGTGGGCGAGGCAAAACCGGAAGAAAAAGTCCTGGTTTGGAGATTATAAAAAGACCTCGGCGCACGGATTCACCAGACCAGAGTAGCAGTAGAGAGAGAGAGAGACACAACAGATACGACGACACTCCCGTCAACCCTTAGAAGCGCGTTCTATCACTCTCTGTTCCCTAGACTACACGGTTCATCGTCATTAATAAAAATATAACTTATATTTTTATATATATGCGTGTTTGTTGTTTGTCGATATACAACATAGGCACGTGAAGACAAATGGATAAAAGAAAGAAAGAATGAAAGAATAAATAAGAAAGAAAGAAAGAAAGAAAGAAAGAAAGAAAGAAAGAAAGAGGTAAACAGTAAAGAAAGAAGGAATAAAGTAAGCCAAGAGAGAAAAGAACGGCGGTTGTGAAAGAAAGAAAGAAAGAAAGACAGAAAGAAAGAAAGAAAGAAAGAAAGACTAGGCACGTGAAGACAAATGGATAAAAGAAAGAAAGAATGAAAGAATAAATAAGAAAGAAAGAAAGAAAGAAAGAAAGAAAGAGGTAAACAGTAAAGAAAGAAGGAATAAAGTAAGCCAAGAGAGAAAAGAACAGCGGTTGTGAAAGAAAGAAAGAAAGAAAGAAAGAAAGAAAGACTAGGCACGTGAAGACAAATGGATAAAAGAAAGAAAGAATGAAAGAATAAATAAGAAAGAAAGAAAGAAAGAAAGAAAGAGGTAAACAGTAAAGAAAGAAGGAATAAAGTAAGCCAAGAGAGAAAAGAACGGAGCTTGTAAAAGAAAGAAAGAAAGAAAGAAAGAAAGAATAGGGTAGAAAGTGTGATCTAATTTAAAGTTTTATAGAAAAAGTGATTTCCTAAATTCAAAATTAAGGTTAAATATACAAAATTAGATTAAGTATAAAAACAGTTTAAATACAAAAATATTCTATAGTTGTACAAATAAACATTAAAGATAGGTCCAATCCTATTCTTCTCCACCCTTACACTTCCTTACACTCCCCCTCTACTGAACCCAAAGAATAAAGTCTTGCCATGAGGCCATAAACCTATACCCCATCTTCTAATGTTAAATCTGTCTACAAAATTCCCGACACTTTCATAGCCGAGAGTCGTCTATGAACACTGATATCGTAACGACCATTACGAGTCCCAGTTCGAAGGTCGAATTACAGTATTACACACTAACCCGTATTATTGTTCTATTAAACAAAGTTACAAGTGTTGTATTTTGCTGTGTTTAATATATATTTCTTATTTCCTATTTTGGTTGGTTTTGTATTATTCTTGCTGGGCCTTTTACCGGGTCCACGACATCAACAGAACATTTAATCGAAGCTAATACGTAATTCTAGTATAACTTTTATGAACCCCTAACATCCCGCTTGCTACCCACCAGTGGTTTGCGACCCATAGTTTGGGAAACACTGGCCTATTTGATTGGCTAAGAAGAAATCCCAGAATGCATCTGTACGTTCTCATGTACCTCATTTTTGAAAAGTTCATTTCAAGATCGTTGTATTTTGATAGTTTTTTATTTATTTATTTATCACGATGTCTGGGTGATTAGCTTTGACTGTTCTGTCTGTGTGTCCCATGAAATTGTTACAGGTCCGATTCTCTGTAACCGGGTCTGGGTGGTGTTCGTACGAGTTTCTTGCAGTTTACTTGCCGTCAAAGTTGCATATATTTCAACGCAAATATTGGGCCCACACTGTCATGCCGAATGAAACCAAAACTGAGCGTATGCCAATGAACATTGGCAGCAATCATGAAATTTAAACTCTCTCAAATAACATTCTTAAACGCGTTGAAGACTACAAATATCTAGGATCACACATCAAGAATTCTAAAAAAGACTTTGATATCAGAAAAAGGCATAGCATAGACTGCTTGTAACAAAATGGATAAGATCTAGAAATCGTAAGATCAAAATCCAAGTTTTCGCGCACTTATTGAACCAATCTTACTCTGTGGATCTGAAACTCAGCAAAACAACAGCGCTGTTTAGATGGATGTTATACTCGTCTTCTCAGAAGACTACTTGATCCTTGATGGCGAAACCACCCAACACATTGTGCACGTGCCGCAGATGAACTTGTTTCATCGTTTGTATTATGGAGGCACCCATCATCTCACAATCGATCTTGTAAGTTAACCTTTCCAGATATAGAGATACATCTATCGCCAAGGAAGACCTTACAGGAGCTATGACAAATAGAAAATACTGGAAGGGTGTAGTGAGTTCTATCTCAGCCGAGGCCGCAGGATGATGATGATGATGATGAGTGTTATATTCAGTGGGTGCAAAAACCGTGATACAAGATGGTCTGCATAATCAAGGAATCTGCATTTCAGATTAACACAATTTTTCAATATGTGTTTTGGGCAATTTCTAGTTAGCAAAATTGTGACTTTTATGTGACACAATTATTAGTTCTTTTTTCTTTTAGATTTTCAAATTCTTTCAATTTCACTGAAGGAAGTAAAAAGAACAGATGTTTGGAGAGATGGTTGAGTAAAAAAAGAAAGAAAGAAAGAAAGAAAGAAAGAAAGAAAGAAAGAATAGACGAGTATAAAAAATATAAAGAAAGAAAGAAAAGAGAGCACAAAAAAGAAAAAAGAAAGAAAGAAGGAATAGACGAGTATAAAAATATATAAAACGAAAGAAAGAAAGAAAGAAAGAAAGAAAGAAAGAAAGAAAGAAAAATGTATGAATGATTAAAAATAAGAAAGAAAGAAAGTGGAGCACAGACAGTAAGAAAGAAAAGAGAGTAAAGAAAGAAAGAAAGAATAGACAAGTATAAAATATATCAAAGTAAAAAGAGAGAAAAAAAGAGAGAAAAAAAGAAAGAAGGAATAGACGAGTATAAAAATATATAAAACGAAAGAAAGAAAGAAAGAAAGAAAGAAAAATGTATAAATGAGTAAAAAAAAGAAAGAAAAAAGAAAGTAGAGCGCAAAAGAAAGAAAGAAAGAAAGAAAGAAAGAATAGACGAGTATAAAATATATAAAGATAGAAAAAAGAGAGCAAAGAAAGAAAGAAAGAAGGAACAATCGAGTATAATAATATATAGCAACAAAGAAAGAAATGACTGATAAATGGGTAAAAGAAAGAAAGAAAACAAATGGAACACAGTCAGTAAAAAAGAAAAAGGAGAACAGAAAGAAAGAAAAGAAAGAAAAAAAAAGAAAGAAAGAACAGACGAGTGTCAAAAAATAAACAAAGAAAGAAAAAGAAAGCACAAATAAATGTTAAAAAAAGCAAAGTAGCTAGCAAACAAGCAAGCAAGAAAGAAAGAAAACAGATTTGTAGCAAAAGAAAAGAACAAACGTCTGCAATGAAAGACAAAAAAATGGTTAAACGAGTGAAATATAGAACAGACGATTGCTGAAAGAAATAAAGAAAACTTATTAAAAATAGAAAGGCAGAAACGGACACGTAATAAGAAAATAATAAGCAAAAAGAAACCGTGAAAAACCTTAAATAAAAGAAAAACGAAAAAAGAAACATCTAATAATGAGGCCAAAACAGACAAAAACAACAAGAACAACAACATTATTAAAATTCTCTTTTTACCACTGGTTCTGTAGAAAACTTTTATAGCATCGTTCGTCTGAAGTCATGGCTTACTGGTGGGCGTTAGAAAACAAGCAATTTGTATGCGTCGACAGTCGTAAGCAAAGAATAATTCACTAGGGAAGGGAGTTGAGGTTCTCCAGGAAGACTAGTCACACACAATGTTATCGCTCATACTTCCTACGCCATTTTAATTTCACCTTCAATTCTATAATTTTGTATAGAGAACCATTTTTACAGGCCACTGTATAGGACGCCATCATTCCCCATAAAAAAAGTTACTGCGGAATTTACGTCGTGTGGAAGTCATTTTTTCAACAGAAGAAAAGCACGCATAATATTGTTGTGCAATATTATCTCATAATAAGGAAACTTTAAGAGCAAGTTGGTATTTGGTTGACTGACGATACGCTTCGGGTTGAAAGAAACTTTAAGCAAAGGGAAAACAAAATGGATTAAAGAAGAAAAGAATGAAAGAATATATGAAGAAAGAAAGAAAGAAAGAATAGGATAAAGGAAGACAATTTCGATAAATAGCAAAAGAAAGAAAGAAAGAAAGAAAGAAAGAAAGAAAGAATAGGTAGGTATCAAAAAAGAAAGAAAGAAAGATTAAACAAAGGCAAAACAAAATGGAAAAGAAAGAAAGAAAGAAAGAAAGAAAGAAAGAAAGAAAGGGCGTGATCAAAGAGAGAGAGAGAGAGAGAGAGAGTGCGGGCGGGCGGGCGGGCGGGCGGGCGGGCGGAAGAACAGGAAGGACAGAAAACTGATAATAGCAAAAGAAAGAAAGAAAAAAGAAAGAAAGAAAGAAAGAAAGAAAGAAAGAATAGGTAGGTATCAAAAAAGAAAGAAAGAAAGATTAAACAAAGGCAAAACAAAATGGAAAAGAAAGAAAGAAAGAAAGAAAGAAAGAAAAGGTAGGTACAAAAAAGAAAGAAAGACTAAACAAAAAGAAAACAAAATGGTAAAAAGAAAGAAGGAATGAAAAATAGATAAGTAATAAAAAAGAAGGAAAGAATGGGGCAAAGAAAGGCAAACTGGATAAGTAGTAAAAAAAAAAAGAAAAAAAAGAAACAAGAAAGAAAGACTAGGTAGTATAAAAAGAAAGAAAAAATGAAAGATTAGGTACGTGAAGACAAATGGATAAAAGAAAGAAAGAATGAAAGAATAAATAAGTAGGGAAAGAAAGAAAGAAAGAAAGAAAGAAAGAAAGAAAGAATAGGGTAGAAAGTGTGATCTAATTTAAAGTTTTATTGAAAAAATTATTTCCTAAATTCAAAATTAAAGTTAAATATACAAAATTAGATTAATTATAAAAACTGTGTTTAAATACAAAGTTATTGTATAGTTGCACAAATAAACATTAAAGATAGGCCCAATCCTATTCCTCCCACCCTTACACCTCCTTACTCCCCCCTCTAATAAACCCAAAGAATAAAGTCCAGCCATTAGATCATAAAGCCACACCCCATCTTCTAATGTTAAATTTGTCTACAAAATTCCCGACACATTCATTAATCAACTATATTCACTGTCCACCCCAGTTTCTACAAACTTCTAACGGACAATTTACAAGACTTATTCCCTAATCGCTAACCCCCACCAACATCCCTCACACAACTCGCCAAATATAAGAAAAGAGGCTTTCCATTACTTTTCACACCACCTGATGAGACATTGTCATTTTAATGTCGAAACAAACTGTACAGTTTGTAGTGGATAAAAAATTGTACATGTTTTATTCTGTAATGAATTAAAGCACTCTGGCTATTGGGCGTGTATAATGATAATATACACGCTAAAAAGTCAGCCTTCTTCTACCGAGCGCCCATAGCCCAGAGGTAGAATCGCCGACTGACGCCAATTCGTTCGAGTTTCAATCCTGGGTTAAAAGCAATCGGAGTCTAACCGTACTGATGAGCTGTGATATAGCGAAACAGATCTGTCTGCGGATATATATATATATTATCAAATTACCTCGTGCATGGCAGTAAAGCCACTAAGACACAAAGAGGTTGTCGACTGTGAACGAATATGAAAAAGTGAAATATTATTAAGGATTGGGAACAATAGAAGGGTAATCAGGAAGACAGTACACAGCGATTGAGTTTGCATCTAAAATTTGATGGTCAGGGTTGGATGGGAATCATGAAACCAGAAAGGGTCCCCAAGCGAGAATTACGGACAAAGAAAATGTTAGCATAGAGTTACACCAAGTCAATTCAACTGTGAATTAAACTTTTCGTCGGGGACCACTCAACCCGACTTCTTCGCAAAAACTAGTTTCACATACTCATTTCATAAACTTCTTTTTCATCTTATCTGTCCTTCGCCGTCAGTAACAACAAATACAATTTGCAGCAAACACCTCCGACTAAAACAATAGGACCAGACCTATATGTAAAATAAAATATAAAATATATTTTTTCCCTTTTTCATACAAAGACATCTTTGATGACATGCCATGGATTAGGGGGTTGTTTGGTCAGAGTTGTCAGCACCCCCCTATCGGGGAGACATCGATTTTATTCAACCGTACGCTTCAACGGTTTTGTCCAGACTTTTCAAAATCAAAATTATCACTAAAGATTTTCTGTCAGCTTGACATAACTTTCGCGCCATTGACAACTATCTTTCGGTAAAAACTTAAATGTTAGACATGAACCTCTGACCTCGCTAGACAAAATAAAAATTCAAATGCGAAATAGTTTCTCTTTTGTGCACCTGGCTGACATTTTTCAACAAAATACATTTCACTCAAATCTCAAAATATGTCACCAAACTCAAATACACTTCATTGTAAAAAATCCATGATTCTCAAAAATATAGTCTAACTAATATTTAACATTCATTTCTCTCCATTCTTTGAAAAAGTTCATTAAACTGTTCATCAAATTGTCAATTTTAAGCAAATTTATAGAATAAACAAAAGAATATGCAAAGTTCTTTTCGATGTTCCTGTAACAGTAATAATGTAATGGATATTGGATCAGAATGAGAAATCAGGGAACCGAGTTCAAATTCCAGTCGAATTCGTTTCATTCACTTACACACAAATACCCTTAGGAAAGGTATTACTCCATCTCTTCTCCCTAGAACTATGGGTTGAATAGCAGTAAATATTCAGTAGCTTTGGTTGGCAACCAGTCTATTGCAGAAAGTAATGGCAACCTACTGCGGGAAAATCTTCTGCCTAGTCAGACATGTTTCTTTCGAGACATGATTCATCGTAAGACATGTTTCTTTCCAGACATGATTCATCGTAAGACATGTTTCTTTCCAGACATGATTCATCGTAAGACATGTTTCTTTCGAGACATGATTCATCGTAAGACATGTTTCTTTCCAGACATGATTCATCGTAAGACATGTTTCTTTCCAGACATGATTCATCGTAAGACATGTTTCTTTCCAGACATGATTCATCATAAGACATGTTTCTTTCCAGACATGATTCATCACGTACGGCACGTATGGGATTAAGTGAATATAATAATTGGAAACGTGAGTAAAGCTTCTGCTGGGCATAAAGTGGGGAGTCGGTTTTCTATTGTTATGAACTAATAAACTGATCCACCACTAATTACTACTTATTGATATAATATAATATAATCCATTTCTTCTACATCCAGCTAAATAGAACAGATTGGGTTCTATAGCCTTGGTTGGCAACCAGTATACCGCAGAAAAATCTACAGGAAAATCTTCCGCCTAGTCTGTCATGTCTCTTTCAAGACATGATCGCCCAAGCGTGTATCACGTATGGCGCTTAACTGACTCATAAGATAATACAGAATCTATATTTGGAGTAAATTTGAAAAAATAGAAATAGGTGTACGACAAGGGTGTGTCTTCTTACCGGACAAGGGTGTGTCTTCTTACCGGATAAGGGTGTGTCTTCTTACTTAGAGATAATTCTAAAAGAGTTACAACTTCTAGCGGGATTATGGATTTGACTCGGTGCTTATAAAAGAAAGAGTCATGATCGCCCAAGCGTGTATCACGTATGCAACTGACTGACTGTTCCTTTAGGACATGGGCGTCTATGGTCCTCCACAATTGACATTTCGTACCTCTAAGCAATATTTGTCCCATTTGTTATCGGTTTATCATTGGTCGTTACGTATATCCAGGGCTTTCCACAATCACCTCCAAAGTTATATAGATCTAAGGAAAATTTCTCACATTTGTATTTAACCCAGTAAACGCGTTGTCATCCATTTACACAAAGTCGTTAGGTATAGCCCATGGTCTTCCAAAATCTCCCCTTCAGTCAGTTAAGTGCCATACGTGATACACGCTTGGGCGATCATGTCTCCAAAGAGACATGACTGACTGGGCAGAAGATTATCCCGCAGTAGATTGCCATTGCTTTCTGCGGTAGACTGGTTGACGACCAAGGCTATAGAACCCAATCTGTCCTGTTATTTAACTCATAGCTAGAAAGGGAAGATATGTATTATATTATAATGTAATAATAAGTGGGGGATCAGGTTATTACTTCATAACAATACAGAAAAGAGCCCTCACTTTATGCCCAGTAGAAGCCTTAATCATATCTCCAACTATTATACTCAGTCAATCAGTTAAGTGCCATAGGTGATACACGCTTTGGGCAATCATGTCTCGGAAGAGACATGACTGACTGGGCAGAAGATTATCCCGCAGAAGGTTGCCATTGTTTTCTGCGGTAGACTGGTTGCCGACCAAGGCTACAGAACCCAATCTGTCCTGCGATTTAACCCATAACTGGAAGGAAGAGACGGATTAATACCTTTCCCAAGGGTATTTGCACATAAGTGAATACAATGGATTCAACTGGAATTCGAACTCGGCTCCCCGGCCACTGTACCACAACGCACATCCAATCTCCTTACCAGTTGTAATTCTAAGAAATATTTGTCTCCACTTAGTTAATGGTCTGTCAACTATATACACGTGGCCGTTTGATATGGCCAGCGCATCCCATAATTTCCTCTTACACCATGTCAGTCAGTCAGTCAGTTAAGCGCCGTACTTGATACAAGCTTTGGGCGATCATGTCTCGAAAGCGACATGACTGACTGGGCAGAAGACCATCCCGCAATAGGTTGCCATTGCTTTCTGCGGCAGACTAGTTGCCAGCAAAGGTTATAGAAACCAATCTATCTTGTTATTTAACCCATAACTGGAATGAATAGATGGATTAATACCTTTCCCAAGGGTATTTGCGCGTAAGTGAAATGCAACGAATTCAACTGGAATTCGAAATCGGCTCCCCGATTTCTCGTTCCGAGCCGATATCCACTCCGCCACAACGAACATTCTTTATACCATGCAGCAAAAAGTGATACTTCTCCTCCTGATATTTTTCCTAGTGAATTCTCTGTCATCATTTTACACATATGCGTTATCTATAGCCATGGCTTTCTACAATCCCCTCCAAATTTTTGTAGATCTAAGCAAAATGTTCCTACTTATTATTTATCCTCGTCAATTCGTTGTTATCCATTTACGTATGGTTATTAGGTATTACAATGAAATTCCTCTTAGATATTTAACCTCTAAGTGTTATGGTGCCCTCCTACGAGGAATGGACTCTTCCTCTTGTTATATATAGTTACCTGCGTGACTTCCGGGAGGACAATTAAGTACGACAGTTTCTGCCGTGCGCATTTTCGAATTAATAACCCAGTCGAAACTCCACCGAATGCTAGAGTCTCGTCCGGGAAAAATCAGACATAAATGTTTGCCCGAGCTATATGGCCCGGATTGCCCACATTAAAAAGGCCTTGTACCACATTTTGTCTTAAGTGGGAATGCAATTAAATATTGTTAAGTACGGCAGTTAACGACAGCTAATACGCAGCTTTAAGCCAGCTACAATTCAGGCAATACACAGCGTAACTGTACCGTTCGGACTTAATTATTTATATATAGTTATTATTAACACTTATTTTGTATATATTGTTTTTGTTATAGTAATACCCTGTTTTTAACTTACTTTCTGTGTTCCGTGTCTCACTTCCGTCCGAACCGGTCACTGCAACTTTGCGGAAATGTTTCGCCACAACAACTCCACGACAAATTGCCGTTGAAGATTTGCGTTAAGATTTTCCACAATAAATTGGTGACGAAGATCCACAAGCAATAGTTGTTCGGTTGTATTTCTCTTAGTCAATGCTCTGTCATCCATTTACACAGGTCATTATGTACGGCCATGACCTTCCAAAATCTATCATTTGCTTTTTTAAGCATTATTCCTTCATTTTGCATTTTTCCTAGTCAAAGCTTTGTCATCAAGTTAGACATTGTCTTTAAGTATGGCACCGGTCTTGTACAAGATACGCTTACCTCTTTTATTACAAAGATATATTTGTCCCCTTGATTCCCCCAATTGGACGCTTTGTCGTTATGTATGGCCATGACATTCAACATTTTTCTTCTACTTTTTGTAGTACTAAACAATATTTGTCCCCTCTTAGTCAATGCTCTGTAAACCATTTAAACACTCTCGTTAGGTATGGCCATAGTCGTCCAAAATCTCCTCCGACATTATCTAACACAGATTAATAATTATTAACTTGATATTTTCTTAGGCAATTCTCTGTCATCATTTTACACATGGGCGTTATCTATGGCCATGATCTTCGACAATATCTTGTCTTTTGTAACTACTAGTAAAAATTTGTGTTTATCCGAGTCAATACGTTGTCATCTATTTACACAGTGGCCTTCCACAATCTCCTCTTTGTCGGTGTAAATAATATTTGTCCCCTTTGTATTTTTCCTAGTCATTTCTTTATCATCTATTTACACATCGGCCTATGTTGCCGTCATGTTCTTCTACTAACACTTCATTTTTGTAGCTCGAAACAATATTTGTCTCCTTTGAATTTATCCTAATCATTGTTCTGTTATCCATTTAAATAGTAGCGTTTCTATGACCATGACCTTTTACAATCTCCTCTTGCCTTTTGTAGTTGTAAGCAATGTTGTTCACTTTTGTATTCTTCCTAGTTCGTGCCTTGTCATCAATTTAAACATGGCCATTACGTATGGCCATGGCCTTCCATAATCTTCTGCGTCTTTTAATTCTAAGCAATATCTATCCCGTTTGTGTTTCTCATAAACAATGTTCCCTTATCCATTTACCCATCAGCGTTAGGTGTTCGTATTTTGCCTTCAGCACGACATGTGAGTGTCATTTTCACTAATCGTATTGTGTCCTTCAAAAGTTAATCTCTTTCTAATCCAGAACGATGGTATCATTTTATCCTCCGTTTCTCTTCGAACTTCCTCGATGCTTACTGTTATGGTGCCCTCCTACGAGGAATGGGCTCTTCCTCTTGTTATATATGACTAGCAGTATAGCCCGACATTGCTCGGGTGTAATGAAAGCTTTAAAACTAATCCATGGTCCTGGAGCTCAGACTCTTTGGACGTTGGCACGAAAGACTAAAAAGCAATAGTTGTTTCCAGTTAAAGCAAAACTGTAGACTGAAAGAAAAATCAATGGATGTAAGTCAAATTTTCATTTCCTGGTATCGATATCAAATAAGTTTTTTCATCGTAAACTGAATTTTGAAGACTAAATAAGTCCTCTGAGTAAATGGCATCATGACTGAGACTAGGAACTACAATGATACCTACTTAGAGCCAAACCCGAAGCAAAAACTAAAATAAAAGGGCTGAAAAAATACAGACATACAGGCAGATAAACAGACACGCACACAAACATCTTGCCTTATATATATATATATATATATATATATATATATATATATATATATATTATCGATTTTCTGCACTATTATAAGAACTGCAACCTCGAAACTTCTGAATATCGTTTCTTATTTCTTTGTCTATGAGTGTATCAAATTTGATTAAAATCGGACCACTCCTTCTATAACCCGATTTTTTCGATTATCAATTTTCGATATTTATCGGGGGTACCTCGACACAAAACCTAGCTAAGAACACTTGCAGACGCTTATAGTACAACTGTGTAAATTTTCAAGAAAATCGGTTTCGGAGTCTATAGGTAACTGATACACACACAGACACACACACACACACATACACACAGACACATTTCCATTTATAAAGTTTAGATTACCTGCGTGAATTCCGGAAGGCAGTGTACGGCAGTTAAGTACGACAGCCAGTACGCAGTTAAAGCCAGCTACGATTCAGGCAATAAGCAGCGTAAATGTACCGTTCGGACTTACTTATTTCTATTTACTATTACTAACACTTACTGTGTACATATGTTCTTGTTAAACTAATACACCGTTTTCAAACCTACCTGCTCTGCTCCGTGTCTTACTTCCGGCACAAACCGATCACTACAATTTTGCGGCGAAGTTTCGCCACAGCAAATTGGCGACGAAGATCCACAACACTTACATATTATGTCCGTGTGGATGCAAAAGTCTAAGTATTCCTGAAACAGCAACATGAAAAAGGACCGACATTATATTTCTAGTTGTATGGCATGCGTTGTATGAGTCTAGATAAGATACAGCTCGGATCGAAACCGCTATCGCCTTTTAATGAGACCAATATCTTACTACTGTAATTTACAACTGAGTTTGCAATTGCCTCGTTCATGTCGGTTAGCTATCAAAATGACGACGTATGAATAACGAAGATTTTGTTTACACGAATTGAATGTGGGATTTTCAAGTTTTTGTCCTTAGAATAACAAATATCTTGGGGAAACAAAACAGACATTCAGGAAGTGATAAGACGGCAATGAGACAAAGCCTTCTCCCACTTTTACACCATCTACCAGCAACTTCAGTCAACTTCTCTTAACAGCCGATTGTTCATGGCTGTAAAGACGAGCAGGCTTTCTTGTTCAACACAGGTTTAAGTAGACTCAGACATAAAGTAAATATGTATTCATAATCGTTTAAAATTATGAATAGAATGAAACCAATTTCGAGAAAGCAACTGTGGCTTAAAAAAAACTCTAATGCATAATGAATTCTGTTAATGTTTCGGTGTTTATAGACATCCACTTCAGAAAACAGCTACACATTATAGAACCTGAATTAAGAATATGCATCTTATATTTTTGGTGAATACGGAATAAAAATGAATCTCTTTTTTTCACTGTTTAAAAGTTTGCGAGTAAGGTTGAAATCTAAAAAAATAGAAAAAGGGGTTGGTTCCGAGCTGAAGAAAAGACTAAGGCAAAATTTAACGAGCTTGTGTGAAATGTATTCTGATCAAAAGAAGAAGGGACTGATTAAAAAACTGAGAAAAGTAACAAGCCGATGTAAAATATCTTTTTGATATAAAAATGAATCAAACAGAGACAAGGGAGCAAATAACTGTCACAATGAAGCAAGAGAATTCTCAGCAGCCGTTCGGACACAAATATTCCAGTGACTCGCATTCGCAATCCTTCACTTTCTCTCTTGAGTTGTTTTATTTATCTCTCTTACTTTCTTTTCGCCCACTGTCTACAAAAAGAAAGAGAGGAACAAAAATGTTGCTACTACTTGTTGATACACACAGCCAGACATAGACTTATCTTTTTCTGCACAAATCACATTACGCTACAAGAAACGAACTCTGAATTCTTTAAACTCTTTATTGCTCTAACTTCCTCTAAGACAATTTTCACAGTTTAATAAATTCAGGCATACAATTTACATGTTATGCTGTTCAATAAATAAATTTAAACTTTTTTATAAAAACAGGAGAGATTTATCTTTTCAACCTTCTGGTAACTTTTAATTTGTGGGGACTTCGGGCATGATTGGCACAAGGCCAATTTGATAAACACAATCGAGATCCCTTCATATTCTTAGATTATCTTATGCTTCATCTAAAGTATCCACATAACATAACACTCTTACGTCTTATTACTACTAGTAGTAAAGAAGCAAAAGAAATAAGATGAAAGAAATACGAGTCAAAAATGAATAATAATGACAATGCTTCATCTAAGGGATTCACACAACATAAGGCTATTACATCTTATTACTACTAGTTGTAAAGAAGCAAGAGAAATAAGATGAAAGAAATACGAGTCAAAAATGAATAATAATGACAATGCTTCATCTAAGGGATTCACACAACATAAGACTATTACATCTTATTACTACTAGTTGTAAAGAAGCAAGAGAAATAAGATGAAAGAAATACGAGTCAAAAATGAATAATAATGACAATGCTTCATCTAAGGGATTCACACAACATAAGACTATTACATCTTATTACTACTAGTTGTAAAGAAGCAAGAGAAATAAGATGAAAGAAATACGAGTCAAAAATGAATAATAATGACAATGCTTCATCTAAGGGATTCACACAACATAAGACTATTACATCTTATTACTACTAGTTGTAAAGAAGCAAGAGAAATAAGATGAAAGAAATACGAGTCAAAAATGAATAATAATGACAATGCTTCATCTAAGGGATTCACACAACATAAGACTATTACATCTTATTACTACTAGTTGTAAAGAAGCAAGAGAAATAAGATGAAAGAAATACGAGTCAAAAATGAATAATAATGACAATGCTTCATCTAAGAGATTTACCCAACATAAGACTATTACATCTTATTACTACTAGTTGTAAAGAAGCAAGAGAAATAAGATGAAAGAAATACGAGTCAAAAATGAATAATAATGACAATGCTTCATCTAAGGGATTCACACAACATAAGACTATTACATCTTATTACTACTAGTTGTAAAGAAGCAAGAGAAATAAGATGAAAGAAATACGAGTCAAAAATGAATAATAATGACAATGCTTCATCTAAGGGATTCACACAACATAAGACTATTACATCTTATTACTACTAGTTGTAAAGAAGCAAGAGAAATAAGATGAAAGAAATACGAGTCAAAAATGAATAATAATGACAATGCTTCATCTAAGGGATTCACACAACATAAGACTATTACATCTTATTACTACTAGTTGTAAAGAAGCAAGAGAAATAAGATGAAAGAAATACGAGTCAAAAATGAATAATAATGACAATGCTTTAACTAATCGATTCACACAACATAAGACTATTACATCTTATTACTACTGGTTGTAAATAGCAAGAGAAATAAGATGAAAGAAATACAAGTCAAAAATGAATAATAATGACAATGCTTCATCTAAGGGATTCACACAACATAAGACTATTACATCTTATTACTACTAGTTGTAAAGAAGCAAGAGAAATAAGATGAAAGAAATACGAGTCAAAAATGAATAATAATGACAATGCTTCATCTAAGCGATTCACACAACATAAGACTATTACATCTTATTACTACTAGTTGTAAAGAAGCAAGAGAAATCAGATGAAAGAAATATGAATCAGAAACATCGATTCGCTTGAATTAGTTATTTTGTCACATAGTTTGAATAGGATGATTTCATCTAGAAATCACATGATTTCTTCTCAGATCACATGATTTGGTTTTCTGGTTTAGAATGTCTTTTTAGATTTTTGACCTTCGTTGGATGATCCTGTCTGATTTTTAGGATCGTACGATTTGGTGCTGAATAAGAAATTTAGCTCCCCCAATCTAGTCGAGATGAATAGATCAATCAATCGACGTGCGATGATCTGACTTGGATTTTGTCTCCGAGATTTTTTTTATCTGGATTGGCCGTTTGGACCGCAATCATAGATCTGACACGCTTATATGAATTCAGGGATTTGATTTTTTTTTTGTCTAGATTGTGTAATTTGGATTTCTGTCTTGAGGTCAGATGATTCGGTCCCAAAACCTGTGTTGGGTAATCTAGACCTGTCGCTTATATTTGGGTGTCTGATTTTCTTATGGGTATTCGAGGATTTTATGTCCTAACTGGAAATGGGGGATCCGGTTTTCTAACCTTGATTGGGTGATTTGGTTTTCTGTGTAACACCGTAAGTATTCCTTATGCACATACGTTAAACTAAGAATCGATGGACACAGGATTCGAACCACGGAATAGATATTTGGAGAATATCTCTGCGTGTATATTTTTTGTCTTTTTTTTTTTTTAGGAAGGGATGAGAGAGAGAGAGAGAGAGAGAGAGAGAGAGAGAGAGTGAGAGAGAGAGAGTAGAGAGAGAGAGAGAGAAATAGCGCTGGAGTGACCGAAAGATAGGCGAAAGGCAAAACATAAGGCATTTACAAAATGGCATCGACTGATTTGATAATTTAACAAAGACCAGCTGGCCCTGCAAAGGGAGAGAATTCTGTTACTTTCTTCCTCGTTATCATTCGTTCTCTCCCTTTCTCTCTCGGAGAAAGACATAAAGGTTCAACCGAAAGCAGAATTATCGGGTGGTTTTGGAAAAGACCACCCACCTAAGGATGGATATATAATCAACGCTGACAGGTGAATGTAGCAAGTCAACTGAATATTGTCTCCAAACTCCCAGAATGGCGCACATCCGTGAAAACCGTAAGTGGATGATGTAAGTGGATGATGAAGCTGACGTTAGATTTTTATGGAGAAACATTCCGATCACTCACCACCCCACACCATATTGAAACGGTTTCAACAAAAAGACAACGGATTTGAAAATGAAGCCAGAACAGAACGTCACAGATACGTCAGAGAGACGAGCGAGAGAGACTCGCAAAGATCGCATGAGGGGAAGACGCGGAAAGATTCTCCCTCTCTGTCCCACCACGATAGTAACACATACACCGCTTCCAAGTAGAACCCAAGGGAAGGGGTGCATAAAGACTGTATTACTTCTAACAACGAACTGACATAATAGCAACCAGTAATTTGTGGACTCTGAAAAAATTTGGATTGTATTTTCGCCATCCACAAACAATAGTCAATCCAACATTTGATGGTTTTTAATTTCTGTGTTTCATCGCAGAAATTTAAATTGTTAATTACAAATAAAAAAATTAAAAGCGAAAAAGTCTATATTCACTGCATTATTCACCACCCGACAGTGCTTACATCTTCTGTTTGGTCTCCATAAACGTTCAGAAGGCGTTTAAGAAAATCAATGTTTACTATTTCTTCGTATAGAGGAATTCAGTAACGTACTTCTGCTTCATACACACTTTCATATCAGATTCCATTTTGTCAGTCTGCAGTTTAACGGCTCAAAATGGTTATGAGCTATTGGTTGTATGTTTTCCGTTCCTGCTGTCCGATCATCGAATGCAGATTTTTTATTCTTTTAGATTGCTTTGCCAATGTTCTATTTAACCCATATCTATAAGGTAGATATTTAACCCATATCTAAAGGGTAGATATTTAACCCATGTCTAAAGGGACAAGAGGTAGATTCCTGACTTTCTCAACATTACTTATGCGAAAGTGAACACCAGAATTTGAACCCAGCTAACCGATTCCAATTTAACCCGGATTACCGTCACGCTACCCGCATATCCACATATGTCGGCTGTTTGGACACATCAACATGGTGTAATGGTTAGAAAGACTGTCTCTCGAGATCAATTACTACTGAGTACGATCCTTACTGGGTTCCCCCTATGTTCGGCCTTGTGCCACATCTAAGCTGCCTTGAGGAAGTCACCATATATATATAATGTCGTAATGTCATGTTGCTAACAATAATAGCATTTGCTGTGCAATGGGAACTGGGTTCTAATTCAAGTTGAATTCAATTACTCGCATATACTCTTGGGTAGGTATGAATCCATCTTCTTCCTCTAGCTATGGATTGAATAGCAGAACAGATTGGGATAAAAAAAGACATGATCGCCCAAGCGTGTATCACATCTAGATAAAAATATTGACTAAAAGGATAAATTGGGTTCTATAGCCCTGGCTGGAAACCAGTATTTCTTTTTTAATCCTATCACCCCGAGCAAGGCGGTAACGCCACTGATGTGCAGGGGGCTACAAAGAGAAAGGGATTAGAGATTCAGGAGAAGGACGAACCAGTTAGAAAGGAGCAAGAGAAGGATGGGAGTACAGGTGTGATGACAGTTGCAAAGGTGGAGAGAAAGGAAAGGATATACAGGGTGGTGAAGAAAGAACTAGAGTCAAGTGGTTAAGAGATGAGTATTGACCTTGCATTTAAATTCCTGAAGGTTGTAACCGTCAGGAAAGCAAGAATAAGGAAGTGAGTTTCTCAGGCGGGAAGTGCGAGAAAAGAAGCTGAAGGAGTAGAATTGTCGTCTGCATTTGGCTGATCTAACTATGAATGGGTGAGACCCAGTTGCCAGTCTGGTTGCACGAGTAACCACCTGTTGCGGAGGCACAAGTGACTTAAGTTCGTTGGAGCAGAAGTCATGGAAGTATTTATAGAACAGACACAGGGAAGCCACATCTCGTAGGTGGGAAAATGGCTGTAGTCGAGCCGCCAAGTCAGCACCTATCACATTACTGATTCTCTTTTGGAGCCTATCAAGAACACGGAGATGAACAGCGGGGACACCAGAATGAAATGGCAACCTACTGCGGGAAATTATTTTCCATAGTCGGCCATGGATCGAAAAAGACATGATCGTCCAAGCGTGTATCACATATGGCACTTAACTGACCGATATGGATAAAAGAATTGAATAGCAGGATAAACTGAGTTCTATAGACTTGGCTTTTTTTCTGTCTACTGCAGAATGAAATGGCAACTTACAGCGAGAAAATCTTCTCCTTAGTCAACTAACGTAAAAATTTTATTTTTCGATTTTGTTCACATTAAAATGTTTTTTCCCGAAGAGCATCATCGGGGTACACATCCTTCACACTTGACTAGCCTATGAGCTCGAATTTCCTGCCATTTCTCAATTGTGAGTGATGGCTCCGACAACGAGACATTAATTCACGTTATATGAAATCCGTTGTCGGAGATCCGCATTTCAACGAACTGAATTAAAATCTTTCAAAAATTAAAATTAAGGATCTGATTTAAAATCCTTGAATTTAATCTGAATTCATTAATTAGGAACTTATTCATTTTTTTTTTAAATAATTTTTGTTTTTGCTTCCACGTAGATCAAGGATCATATTTGGAATTCTTAATAATAGAAGTATTTTGTCTTATTTTTATTTTTATTTTTTTCGGTTATCACGTCTCAATAAAAAATTGAAAAAGAACTGATTGAAAACTTCCGATCTGATTCTATATCTTTTTTTAACGAAGAACGCAGTTAGCTAAAAAAAAATATTTTCGTAGAAATATTTTGCTAACGTTTTCTTTTTTTTTTAAATGATTTCATAATTTAAATAAATCGAATGACGAATAAAAAAAAATGTGTAAAAGCAAATCTGAAAAAAATTATTTCGCTCTTAATCTTTTATTTGTAATTAACAATTTAAATTACTGCGATGAAACGCAGAAATGAAAATCCATCAAATGTTGGCTTGAATATTGTTCGTGAAAGTAGTTTTAATGTTCGATGGAGAAAATGTCGTCTGAATGACGTAAAAACGAAAACAACACTGACATCTTATTTTAGGTTGACAAGAAAGTTCTTGCGGTTTTTAACTTTTAATTTCAGATGAACATATCTCGGCTCAAACAAAGATTTATTGATTGAAATAAGCACCATCAGAATCAACGCACTTCTGCCAACGCAAAACAAGTATATTTATGGCAGCAACGTAAAAATCTTGTGTTCTGGTGGCGATGAGGTCGATGAAAGCGTTTTTGATATCGCTTAGGTTTTTGAAGCATTTCTCACGCAGAAAGTTGTCGAGATACTTGAAAAAGTGGTAGTCAAAAATGTGTGTCATTCGGCATATATATATATATATATATATATATATATATATATATATATATGTGAAAAGTGTATGTATATAATTATAAATATCAATATATATATATATAAATATGTAATTTGTTATGCATATTATATTGCTTACATATTATATATGCATGGTAGTTATTTAAAAGCGCTCAATATCAGTGATAGAGCAAAAATATTCATATAGATAGGTGTGAGTTTGTAACCCTGGGTTGTCTGACGATCGCAAAAGCTTGAAACCCAGGGTTACAAACTCACACCTATATATATATATATATATATATATATATATATATATATATATATATATATATATATATTGTTAATCAACTCTTGGTCATAATTAAAGTAGACCAGTACACAGTTGTATTGAAAAGTGCTCAATATATATATTTGTAGAGCTTTTGAATATTTTTATATGGAAATGAGTTATTTCTGCAACCTGGATTTCAACCTTTCAGGTGATTTATAATGACTGATTTTCCCACGCTTTCAAATATACCAGAGATTTTTACGAACGCGCGACTAGAATTTTTAAACAACAGAAAATTTCAGAATTAGGGAGAAGTTACTCAAGGATCTTAAAGACTTTCATCCATGTCTGTATGATCCTAAGAGGCATTTTTGATGTGATTACATCTGAACATTATTTCTGAACTTTCATTTAGTAAATTTTAGATCAGAAAGGTTTGAAGAGTATGGCGGATGAGGCAGAGTTTCGTAGCCCAATTCGTTCAACTTCTGCAGGGTCGGTTTAGCAACGTGCGGTCGGGCATTGTCGTGGAGGAAAATTGGGCCTTTTCTGTTGACTAATGCTGGGTGTTGTTGTCGAAGTTTCTGATGCATTTCATCCATTTGTTGACAGTACTTTTCCGCTGTAATGGTTTCGCCTGCATTCAAAAATCTGTAATGGATGGGACCGGTCGCAGACCACCAAACAGTCAGCATGACCTTCTTCTGGTGCAACTCTGACCTCGGGAAATGTCGTGGAGCTTCGTCGGCGTCTAACCACTGAGCTGAGCGTCGGCGGTTGTCGTAAAGAAACCACTTTTCATCGCAAGTCACAACCCGATCGAGAAACGGGTCGTTCTTGTTGCGTAAAAGAAAGGATGATGATACTTCATAACGGCGTTTCTTTTGGTTGTCGTTCAATTCGTGTGGCACCCTTTTATCAAGTTTTTTTCTTTCCAGTCTCTCTCAAGTGGTTGGAAATCGTCGTATACGTTACGTCTAATTCAGAAGCAAGTTCTCGAACAGTTGTGCGTGGATTGGCTTCGACTAAGGCTCTTAACTGATCGTTGTCAACATCCGATGACCGACCACTACGCTCATCATCTTCAAGACTCTCATCGCCGCCACGAAATTTCTTAAACCACCATTGTGCTGTGCGTTCAGTAGTGGTTCCTGGGCCAAACGCTTTGTTGATATCGGGAGCTGTTTCAGCAGCTTTTCGGTCTAGCTTGAATTCAAATAAGAAAATTGTGCAAATTTGCTTTTTTCTATCTTGTATTCAGTCAGTTAAGTGCCATACGTGATACACGCTTGGGCGATCATGTCTCTCTTGAGACATGACTGATTGGGCAGAAGATTATCCCGCAGTAGGTTGCCATTGCTTTCTGCGGTAGACTGGTTGCCGATCAAGGCTATAGAACCCAATCTGTCCTGCTATTTAACCCATAACTGGAAGGAAGAGACGGATTAATACCTTTCCCAAGGGTATTTGCGCGTAAGTGAATACAATGGATTCAACTGGAATTCGAACTCGGCTCCCCGGTTTCTCGTTCCGAGCCGATTCGTTCTGAAAAAGAAGACATAATTGTTTTAAAACGATTGTAATGTAAACGATTAGATAGAGCGAAAAACTCTCTTTCAAATTATAAAGTAAAGGTATTATAACGAAAACTTATTTGAAAATACATCATTTGAAATCAAAATTAAAAATTCCGCAAGAACTTTCTTGTCAACCTAATAGATGTATTTACCATAATCACACAAAAATATTTTCAAAATACGAAAGAGTAAAATTATTTTTAAAAATCGCCACTAGCTTCAACCACGAACTCCAGACCACTTCGGAATCTATTGCAACTCTTCTGGACGGTCTCCTTGCTCAAGTTGGAGAATGCTTCCATAATCCCTGCATTCAGTTCATGTTTGGTGTTACAAAAAGTTTTGGTGGTCTTGTAGCTATAAGGATATAGTTAATGTTTATTAATTCGAACTTGTATGTTAAAATAGAAATTTATTGATATAAAAGAATAACATTAATTGTAGCAATTAATGTTCAATGAGAAACAAGTCATGAGTTAAGGGTATCAAGAGTTGTAGAAATGTTCGTAGTAGTAATTTGTTGGAAAGAGTTTATGTGTACATATGTAAGTATGTATGAGCGTTTGTTTGGTAGGAATGTCTTTGAATGGAGAAGAAGTAAAAGTAATCAGCACACGAGAAAGAAAGAGAAAGAGGACGATGGTGCGACGCGATTTTACGTCCGGGTCGAATTGAAGCTTCTCCCTTGTTACATTTTAGTGTGTCGTCTCGCTGCTCCCATCTGACTGTCTGACTGACACTGACCGAAGCCTTTTATAGTCATTTAGATTTATCGCACTGGATCGCTAAGTCCTTTTTAGTCTTTGCTTTCACTTCCATTGGTCAGAAAATCAATTTAATTCGCAAAATCCGGTTTCGACTTTTTTTTTAAGCACATGGTCAATCCCTTTTTTTATTTCGCAAAACCAGGATTTCACACGTCATTGTGAATTTTTATAAAAGTTAAGAAGAAAGTTGCTTTTAATTCTTAATTTTTTATCCCCAACAGTCCCTCGCTCAACTACACCCCCCCCCCCCACATAATAATCAAGGAAGTTGCAGTGTAGGGATTTAGGTAGCAATATGTAAGAAGTAATGTGGTCAGAAAATTTGTTTGACTGCCATGACTGTGTTCTTCTGATTGTGTGGCATGGTGCAGAGTCCTGTTGCCACTTTCTTGACCAAGGGTTGCACTACCTCCTCAAAGCAGTTTATGTAGGCCTACGTAGTGTGTTTGAAACTCTTTAGGAAGATGAATAGAGTCATAACGCTACCATCACTACCATCACTACCAACGCTTCATAATCATCATGAGACTCATCCAACTTTTTTCGAATCCTCTGAAAGCCTAAATCTAATGTAAATCTAGTTTGAATTTAATAGAAAGTTTTGAGTTTGCTAGACTTGTTGCTAACCAAGATTGAACAGATCCGTCTATCCCACTGCTTAACCCATAGCTAGGAGTATATACATAAAATGATTTATTTGTACATTGTTTTTGATCGATACTCGTGTTTAAGTAGATATTCTGTTTATAATC
The DNA here is from genome assembly GCA_037127315.1 of Ascarosepion bandense. Lineage (NCBI taxonomy): Eukaryota > Metazoa > Mollusca > Cephalopoda > Sepiida > Sepiidae > Ascarosepion > Ascarosepion bandense. The sequence continues at coordinate 398,669 of JBBBDQ010030800.1, read as the reverse complement.
ATACAGTATTATATATTTATTTCTACCGGCCTGATTATTTACGATAATATATATATATATATATATATATATATATATTGTTAATCAACTTTTGGTCATAATTAAATTAGACCAGTAGACAGATGTATTGAAAAGTGCTCAATATATATATTTGTAGACCTTTTGAATATTTTTATATGGAAATGAGTTATTTCCGCTACCTGGGTTTCAACCTTTCAGGTGATTTATAATGGCTGATTTTCCAACGCTTTCAAATGTACCACAGAGATTTTTACAAATGCGCGACTGGAATTTGTAAACAACAGAAACTTTCAAAATTAGGGAGAAGTTACTCAAGGATCTTAAAGACTTTCATCCATGTCTGTATGATCCTAAGAGGCATTTTTGATGTGATTACATCTGAACATTATTTCTGAACTTTCATTTAGTAAATTTTAGATCAGAAATATTGTATTCTCCACTGTTTTTAATTTTATTTTAATTAGTTCGCCTCAAAAAAGATAATGGCGCTGCTTTCCTGACGGCTACAACCTCCAGAAATTTAAATGCAAAGTCAATACTCATCTACTAACCACTGGCCTCTAGCTCTCTCCCCTCCCCCGTATAACCTTCCCTTTCTCTCCACCTATGTATCTGTCATCGCACCTGCTTTCTCAGCTTTCTATTGTTCCTTTCTAACTAGTTTGTACTCCTCACTCTTTTCTAATTAATCTTTTTACATTTATGTAGCCCCCTGCACCTCAGTGGCGTTTCCGCCTTGCTCGGGGTGAAATGATTAAAAAAAAAAAATGCAATGAAGGCTACTGGGAGTGAAAGAATGAAAAGTACTTTAGAAAGACATGGAAACTTAAACAGGAAACAAAGGATAAACCTCTACTCCTGTTCAAAAGACAAAGGAGGAGTGCAAACCGGTCGAAAGGCGAACCGATCTACGCCTAATAATTTTCTTTATCCTAGACTGGCTTTCATCCAATGCTAGAGAGCGTAGTCTACCCAGTTATGTTACCCTCAACTGAAATCAATATTAACTTTTAATATAACTTTAGGATATAGGCTATCACAGCTTTTTACAGATTCCTTTTCTTTGTTAACTGTAAATTGTCATGACCTCTGAAGAAATAATGCATAAAAGATTTGTCATTCTCCTAGAATGGCTACCACGCAGGGCTAAAGAGCCTGGCCGTCTCTGTTATTTAACCCAAAACTGAAGAAATCAACTTTTCAATGCCATGTCCTTTCAGGAAGTAGACGATTACGACTCTCCACGGATTTCTTTATCTGTGAATTACATAATTTGTTAAGAAAGATAGTGAATGAGTTTTCCGTAGCACTCTCCACAATTTTGAATTTTGATTGTTTCTTCTCCTAGGCTGGCCACCACTCAAGGCAAGAGAGCTCATTCCAGTTTGTTAGTTAACCTCTAGACGGAAGTATTATTAAATTAATAAAAGCACTGAATAAATAAAAATGTAGCAACGATAATGTTGACGTTTGAAGTGAAGACTTCATAGTAATTCGTCGTATATAAATCGGTAAGTTAAGACTATGGGATACACATTTTTTTTCTATTAAAATAAGCATAAGAAAATACATAAAAACATTATAGAAATTTTGGATCAAAACGGCATTAGAATTTAAATTACATTTTTATATTTCTCAACCAATCAGCTAAAAACATAGACTAAGAACATTCTAGAAAAATAGGATCGGAAGTCAATTAACAAAAAATATTTAGGCCCCAAAACAAAATAGTAAAATACAAATCTGATTGGTCAATAAATGTCTTCACACCTAAATGTTAGGAAGATTCTTTGATCCACTATTATGGTATATAAATAGCACACAGTAGGAAGAAAAAAGTTCAGTCATCAAGCTAGCCATTAAGTCAGCATGTAACCGATACTTTGTCCGGCCAAGTCATTCTCCACAACAAAGTTCATGACCTAGCTCAGAGGGCCGTGAAAAGAAAAAACCGACAAACTTTCTTTCATCAACGCGACACGCTGTCGCCACCTGAAATGAACTTAATGTAAGTAAGAACGACTTATTTACGGACTCCGTTAATATAAACTTACACACACCTTTAAACAAATTTAACTTCTTGCCAAACTTTATTTTCCAAAAGGCAATTTTTCACATCTTGTATTTTATTTGTTTCCACATGCTAATTTTATTTTATACATATTAAATTGTTTGTTGTCTAATGTTCGTTGTGACTTATTCCATTTCTTTTGCGCGATTGTAAAACATTGTGTTGTATTTGTGGGGGAACTAATCTCGAGAGCAATACCCGTAAAATACGGAATCACATCAACCAAGCACTTACCAAATCCCCTACAAGACACAGTATCTAGCAAGCACAAAAAAGATGACATGGCAAAAAAGATGTCACTTCAATGACATTTTTTTGACAACAAAATGAAAATATCTAAAAAGCTACTAAAATAGAACAAAAGTATAGAAATGTAAACGACAGAATCTTTTTGTTTTATTTTTATCGAATTCAAGTTTATTAGATTTCTTGAGTGTTTTGTTTTATGTATTTCAGTGTCGTCTGTTGAAAAAAAAATAATTGATCGTCAGTGCGCATGCTCATCCGGACACGGAACAAAAAAAAAATCTCATAAAAAATAAATATGACCGCGGACCAACACAAATTTCCATCTTTTGTCCAATATCTGAATTCTATTTGGACGTCCTTCCTTCCGTTCAGGTTTTTGTAACTAAGGTCGTTCTATAACTCGCGATACAAAAAGCAAATATCCATTAGTTTCAATTCTTCTTTCAGTTGCAAAAAGCTTTTCGAAGTTTTTTTTTTAAACATGGTGAAATGAAATCATCTGAAATAAAAACTGCAACGTCAGCCAATGCACAGGCGTGCATTGTGCTATTTGACTCGCAGGATCAGTTTTGTTCTCATTTAACAATGATGATATTATAAGATGTTATTCGGCTTTTATTAATTTGTTTATCAAAGATTTCAGTGTCATAGGAGAGTTTTGTCCGATGTGTGAATCCAGGGAGGAGAAATTTCAGAGAAATTATATACTTTCGATTTTAATAAAATGGTCTTTGTCCATCGAGAAGAGAAATATTTTTTAAACATTTCAACCGAAGGAAAGCAATAAAGCCTCTAAGATGCAAAGTCTTACTAAGTGTGAAAGAATATGTAAAAATGAAAACCATTATTAATGGGTTACATTAATAATAGAATAGGAAGTAAAAAGACAAATGTTAACGAATGACATTGCATTTTAAAAACTTAAAAATAAAATTTGACTGGTATGCAAAAAGCTGGAAGAGAGTTGCACAAAAGTACAAGTGCTGGAAAAGAAACTAACAAAGGTTACAACTAACAAACTGCGAAAATATGAGACCTTACCGCCAATCTAGTACTCCGCTGAAATTAATAGAAACAAGCTTCCAAAGATGAAAGCTCATCCGAACAATTATTTTGAAAATATTTATAGAAAAGGGAAAGGGAAGCTACGTTACGGTGGTGAAAAAGAGACTGAAGCCGAGATGTTAGGTCCTCCTATATGGCAGTGGATGCTGGACATTCTCCTCACAGATGAAGAAGAGACTTGAAGCAACAGAGACAAAGAAAAGTGTACTGAAATGTTACGTAATATCAGTCCTCCTATATGGCAGTGAATGTTGGACAATCTCCTTACAGATGAAGAAGAGACCTGAAGCAACAGAGACAAAGAAACGAATATTGAAATGTTACGTAATATCAATCCGTCTTTGCACATAGAAATTACCACACACACAAAAAATTACCACAGAAATTACCATAGAAATTACCATAGAAATTACCACACACACACAAAAAAAACATCAAATGCACAAAAAAATAATTATTTTAAAAATATGGACGCAGAACGATTTTTATTATACTTTTCAATTTTCGATAAGCAATATAATCATCAATTCTTAACAAAAAATCTAACCGCAACAGTTTTTTACAAATTTTAAAAATATTTTTGAAACTTTATAAATTGTTACATAAAAAAAAAATGAAAACAATTCTTTTAAAATTTTATTAGTAATTGAATTTTTTTTTCTTCACACTATAATATCTTTAATTTTTTTATTTATTCAAGCAATTAAAAGCTTATCAAATTAAATTGTATCAGAGTTTTATTACGTTTTTTATTTTACTCTTCGGGGCAGATTTTCGGATACAGAGGCAAAAGTTTTAAAAAATGGATGATTTATATTCCCCAATGAGGACTGCGTTAACTATTAATAAACCGCAACACTTTAAAATTTATTAAAATTTCATGGATTTACGTGGATGGGGGGTAACAGAGGTAAAAAAATATATACATTTTTTTGCCAAGATCTTTAAAAAATAATCCTTTCAAAAATAATTTTATTCATTTGTGAACGAGTACTGAAAGTTTCATTAAAAGCCGACAATTATTTGATTTTTGCAGGGATTTCCAAATTAATGTGTTTGTCAACAGAAAAAAGTGAATGATGTCATCATTACATTTTCCATTGTAAAACAGTCGTAACGTTTGTTTAACCGTTAACTCAAATCAAAACAAGATTTTTTGACAAAATCTCGAACATGTTAGAAGGGATTAAAAAAAATTTTTTTTAACCCTCTAGGGCCATTCGTATCATATTTGATACAGTATTTCCCTATAAGGAAACATTTGGTATTTCCCTATAAAGAAACACTTGGTATTCATTGACTGAGCAGTCAGTACTGCTTTCATTTGAAATTTATAAAATATTTCTCTTAAAAAATTTTTCAGGAAAATATTTCTTTCAAGGCTTGTTTTCATTTTATTATATTATTAAGTCGTAATTAGTGGGGGATCAGTTTATTACTTCATGACAATAGAAAACCGATCACCCACTTTATGCCCAGTGGAAGCCTTAACCCTCTAGAGCCATTCGTATTATATTTGATACAGTATTTCCCTATAAGGAAACATTTGGTATTTCCCTATAAGGAAACACTTGGTATTCATTGACTGAGCAGTCAGTACTGCTTTCATTTGAAATTTATAAAATATTTCTCTTAAAAAATTTTTCAGGAAAATATTTCTTTCAAGGCTTGTTTTCATACTGTATCAAATATGATACGAATGGCCCTAGAGGGTTAAATAAATAAAAATTAATTTGATCTTTCCTCTTAATAATAATATAATTATTTTGATGGAAAAGGTTCCTTTTTGTTAAGTTTGGGACATTTTTTATTTATACCATGCTCTTTTTTTTTTTAGTGATGTACCTAAATTAATGTGCGTTGTGGTATAGTGGATATCGGCTCGGAATGAGAAACCGGGGAGCCGAGTTCGAATTCCAGTTGAATCCATTGTATTCACTTACACGCAAATACCCTTGGGAAAGGTATTAACCCGTCTCTTCCTTCCAGTTATGGGTTAAATAGCAGGAAATATTGGGTTCTATTGCCTTGGTCGGTAACCAGTCTACCGCAGAAAGCAATGGCAACCTAGTGCGGGATAATCATCTGCCCAGTCAGTCATGTCTCTTTCGAGAAAAAATTCTGGTGTGTTTCAGATAGAAATTACATAGAATGAAAGGTCACATTTAAATTTATTTTCTTAAAAGCGGCCATTTTCTTAATTTTGAGAAATTTGTAAACAAATTCATCGATTTTTAAAATATTTCAAAAGATTTCTGACACTTTATTTTCGTAAAATTAGAAAATTGAAAGTTAAATTAATCTGATTTTAAACAAATAATACTAACTTATAGCATAAAAATGTAATATACAACCAATTATTAACGATTGGTCGTGTTCATCTGATGAATTAGAATGACGAGGCGATGACAGCTTTCTACGCATGAACATAAAAGCAATTTTCATAAATCTAAGGGAAGGGACAAAACTCTTAAATTACGTAACCTTTTCATAATAATGGCAGTTTTAGTCAACCATACATGAAAATAAGGAACATGTTAAGGAACGTATTAAGTAAATAAAAATAATTTTAAAAATATTTCGGCATCTCTACGTTTAATAACTTTTGCCTCGTAAATTTCGTTTCCACTTAATAATTATATAGCCTCCAGGGAACAAACAAATACAGAATTTTAAAAGATTTTAAACTATTAAATTATTTTAATTAAAATGTTAAAAAACTTGAAAAAATTCTTGTAAAAATTCATTATTCAGCAAAAAAATTTTTTTTCTTCAGATAATAATGTCCTTAATATTGCTTATTTATAAAAGCAATTAGAAGCTTTTTTAATTAAGTATTGTCATAGTTTTATTGGATTTATTATTTTTCAATTCAGAGCAGATATTCATTTATTTGCGCATTAATTTATAAATCACCTTTTTTTTTCTATCCCCAAAGACTCTTACTTCTAAAAAAAAATTGTCAGGGAACAAAAAAGTTATGTGTGAAATTTCATGAAATTAAGTAAGCGGGGGTTAACACATTTTTAAAAAAAAATTACCAATATTTTCTAAAAAAAACTTTTTTGTTAAAATAATTTCATTCACTTGTGAATAAGTCTTGAAAATTTAATTAAAGTAGGACAATTATTTGATTTTTACAAGAATTTCCAAATTAATGTGTTTTCTACGAAAAAAAAAACGAGTAAAAACATCAGTGTTTAAGGATGTGCGTTGTGGTGCATTGGATATCGGCTCGGAACAAGAAATCGGGGAGCCGAGTTCGAATTCCAGCTGAATCCACTGTATTCACTTACGCGCAAATACCCTTGGGAAAGGTATTAATCCGCCTATTCCTTCCAGTTAAATAACAGGATAGATTGGGTTCTATAGCCTTGGTCGGCAACCAGTCTACCGCAGAAAGCAACCTACTGCGGGATAATCCTCTGCCCAGTCAATCATGTTTCTTTCGAGACATGATCGCCCAAGCGTGTATCACGTATGGCACTTAACTGACTGACTGAAGCGATGACATAAACAAAACAAGATTTCAACCAAAATTTCGAACGTGTTCTTCTTCTTCTATTTGCCCTCTCCTTTCAGAACGTAGGCGATCATGGTTCTCCACGTCTCCCTATCCCTTGTGGCTCCTAATATGTTTGTTCCCGTTACTCCTGTCAACACCCGTTCCGTCAGCCACCTGATCATGCCCTGCAAATATGTTATCCGCTGCCTTCCTCTGTCTCTCTTTCTTTCTATCTGGCCAGTCAGTATCAGGTTCTCCAGGCTCTCCTTCCTCATTGCATGTCCTTCAGTTGTCTCTTCCTGATGCTCAATATTAATTTCCTTTTCGTTTCCATTCTTTCCAAAACCTCATCATTGCTCACATGCTCGGTCCATGATATCCGCAGCATCCTTCTGTAGAACCACATTTCAGCTGCTTCAGGTTTTCCCTTCATCTTTGTTGATATTATCCAACATTCACTACTGACTGAAAGTGTTGTGATCTTTACCAAATGACATGTGGCCATGCCTTTAAGTCATGTCTACTTTTGTATTTGAACCGGAGAACTCCTAACACTCTCCCGTGTTTCTCTCTCCTCTACTTTGATTCAGAATTATTTTCTATGAACCACAAACAATTTCTTTGTGTGTCTCCAGTATTTATATCGATTAGACTGGATTTTCATCGTTCCTGTAACGATTATTTTCTGTTTTCTGAACAATTTAAGAAACATTTAGAAAAGAGGAAAAGAAAGAGTTGCATTCGATTTTACCTTTCACAGAATATGCTAAATTACACCAGAATAAATTTTTTTTAAAGATCATTTATTTTTTTCATTTTTGTTTTTGTTTGGTCAAAGATTTGCTACAGCATAAATCATAGAGAATTTTTTATAAATGAAAAGAAAAAAACGAAAGGAAAAAAATTAATCTAAATTCTAATGATGGCTATTAAAACAGCATCATAACCAGATAAATATAGGAACTAAAACAGAATCATGACCAGATTAATATTAGGATTAAAACAGTATCGTAAGCAGTTTAGTATAGGAATCACAACAGCATCATAACCAGATTAATAGAGGAAGTAAGCCATCATCATAACCAGATTGATAAAGTCATTAAAACCGTATTATAAACAGATAATTTAACGATAAATAACCATCATAGCCAGATAGGGATGTAAACAGTATCATAACTAGATTAATACAAGGATTATAACAAGATTGATATTTTTTTTAAACATATCACCCCGAGCAAGGCGGTAACGCCACTGATGTGCATGGGGCTGCATAGGAGTGAAAACATTGGAAAAGAGAAAACCGGAAACCGCATCCTAAACAGGAAACAAGGGATGAGCCTCTTCACCTGTTCAATAGATGTAGGTGGAGTGTGAACCGGGCGATAGTTTAGTCTATCTACTCCAACTGAGAAAAAAAGTGAGAAGATTGGAAAAGAGAAAACCGGAAACCGCATCCTAAACAGGAAACAAGGGATGAGCCTCTTCACCTGTTCAATAGATGTAGGTGGAGTGTGAACCGGGCGATAGTTTAGTCTATCTACTCCAACTGAGAAAAAAAAGTGAGAAGATTGGAAAAGAGAAAACCGGAAACCGCATCCTAAACAGGAAACAAGGGATGAGCCTCTTCACCTGTTCAATAGATGTAGGTGGAGTGTGAACCGGGCGATAGTTTAGTCTATCTACTCCAATTGAGAAAAAAAAGTGAGAAGATTGGAAAAGAGAAAACCGGAAACCGCATCCTAAACAGGAAACAAGGGATGAGCCTCTTCACCTGTTCAATAGACGTCGGTGGAGTGTGAACCGGGCGATAGTTTAGTCTATCTACTCCAATTGAGAAAAAAAAGTGAGAAGATTGGAAAAGAGAAAACCGGAAACCGCATCCTAAACAGGAAACAAGGGATGAGCCTCTTCACCTGTTCAATAGATGTAGGTGGAGTGTGAACCGGGCGATAGTTTAGTCTATCTACTCCAACTGAGAAAAAAAAGTGAGAAGATTGGAAAAGAGAAAACCGGAAACCGCATCCTAAACAGGAAACAAGGGATGAGCCTCTTCACCTGTTCAATAGACGTCGGTGGAGTGTGAACCGGGCGATAGTTTAGTCTATCTACTCCAATTGAGAAAAAAAAGTGAGAAGATTGGAAAAGAGAAAACCGGAAACCGCATCCTAAACAGGAAACAAGGGATGAGCCTCTTCACCTGTTCAATAGACGTCGGTGGAGTGTGAACCGGGCGATAGTTTAGTCTATCTACTCCAATTGAGAAAAAAAAGTGAGAAGATTGGAAAAGAGAAAACCGGAAACCGCATCCTAAACAGGAAACAAGGGATGAGCCTCTTCACCTGTTCAATAGACGTCGGTGGAGTGTGAACCGGGCGATAGTTTAGTCTATCTACTCCAATTGAGAAAAAAAAGTGAGAAGATTGGAAAAGAGAAAACCGGAAACCGCATCCTAAACAGGAAACAAGGGATGAGCCTCTTCACCTGTTCAATAGACGTCGGTGGAATGTGAACCGGGCGATAGTTTAGACTATCTACTCCAATTGAGAAAAAAAAGTGAGAAGATTGGAAAAGAGAAAACCGGAAACCGCATCCTAAACAGGAAACAAGGGATGAGCCTCTTCACCTGTTCAACAGATGTGGGTCGAGTGTGAACTATGGGGATTAAAACATGATCGTAACCAAATTATCCTAACCAGATTTAAATGGTGGATAAAACAATATCATAACCAGATAAATACGGGGATTAAAACAGTATCCTAACCAGATTAATATAGTGATTAAGCCAGTATCATAACCAGATTAGAATGGGGACTAAAACAATATTATGACCTGATTAGTACAGTGATTAAAACATTATCATAACCAGAATAATATAGGAATTAAAACAGTATCATAACAAGATTAATATGGGGATTAAAACAGTATCATAACATAATTAGTATGGGGATTAAAACATTATCATAACAATATTAATATAAAGATTAAAACGGTATCATCACAAGATTAATATAGGAATTAAAACATCATCATAACCAGATAGAGATTAAAACATTATCATATCTAGATTAATATAGGGATTATAGCAGTATCATAACCAGAATAGTATGGGGATACAGACAGTATCATTAGTAGATTGATACAGGGATTAAAACAGGGTTATAACTAGATTCATATGTAGATTAAAACATTATCATTACCAGATTAATATAAAAATTCCAACTGTATGAGAACCAGATAAATATAGTGAATAAAACTACCGTAATCATAAAATATAAAGATTAAAACAGTCTCATAGCCAGATTATATAGGGATTAAACAGTAACCTTACCAAATTAATACAGTGATGAAAACAGTATCTTAACCAGATTAATATATTGATTAAAACAATACCGTAATCAGAATAATGTAGACAGATCAACCAGATTAATATAGGCATTAAAACATTATCTTAACCAGATTCATGAGGGAATGAAAACAATATCACAATCAGATTAATGTAGGGATTAAGTCAGTATCATAACCAATTTAATACAGGGATTAAGACAGTATCATAACCAATTTAATATAGGGATTAAGACAGTATCATAACCAATTTAATACACGGATTAAGACAGTATCATGACCAATTTAATACACGGATTAAGAGAGTATTATAACCAATTTAATACAGGGATTAAGACAGTATCATAACCGATTTAATACAGGGATTAAGACAGTATCATAACCAATTTAATACAGGGATTATGACAGTATCATAAGCAATTTAGTACAGGGATTAAGACAGTATCATAACCAATTTAATACAGGGATTAAGACAGTATCATAACCAATTTAGTACAGGGATAAAGACAGTATCATAACCAATTTAATACAGGGTTTAAGACAGTAACATAACCAGATTAATACAGGGATTAAGACAGTATCATAACCAATTTAATACACGGATTAAGACAGTATCATAACCAATTTAATATAGGGATTAAGACAGTATCATAACCAATTTAATACACGGATTAAGACAGTATAATAACCAATTTAATACACGGATTAAGACAGTATCATAACCAATTTAATACACGGATTAAGAGAGTATTATAACCAATTTAATACAGGGATTAAGACAGTATCATAACCAATTTATTACAGGGATTATGACAGTATCATAAGCAATTTAGTACAGGGATTAAGACAGTATCATAACCAATTTAATACAGGGATTAAGACAGTATCATAACCAATTTAGTACAGGGTTTAAGACAGTAACATAACCAGATTAATACAGGGATTAAGACAGTATCATAACCAATTTAATACACGGATTAAGACAGTATCATAACGAGATTAATATGGGAATTAAAACTTTATTGTTGTCAGATTATTATATCATTAAAACAGTATCATAACCATTATGATAATTTTCCCATGCACAAACTCTAAATAATCAAAAGTTTGTGCTTTGTAGAGAGACGTCTATTCCAGTAGAATGCTCTGAAAGCTGGACCAGTACAGTCACGCTGGTGATCTTCTCATGTTGTATCTATTTGTACTACTATTCTTTGTTAATATATTTGTTTAACTCCGTTCCGTCTTTGTGTCTTTATTTCTAGCTCCTAACCTGGCCACAGCAACTTGGCAACAGGCACACTTAACGACCTTTGAAGACCCCAAACTGACTGTGTGGAAATTGTCAATATTGGTTCAATATTGGACGCACGGAATTCTATTCTTCTTCATACTTTGTTCTATTCGACAGTACTTGGTAATCCAGGAAAGGAAACCGAACAAAAAATAATAAAATAAAAAGATATCACTAACTTGCACTAAACTTGATCGTGCTCCGCTAAACTATGAGAATTCATGTTTTTCGAGAGAGAAAAGAAAGCACACGTAATTCCCTGAGTGAGTAAGAAATTAAAGTTTTTTTGTTTATTCACTATATTTAATTATTTCGATTTAATCCTAAACAAAAAGACGTGGTCAAACATGGACGAATTTAAATCAGCCCTGCTCGAAATTCTTAAGTTCCACCTTGGACAACAAAACCAACGGGAACTTAAATGGCAAGAGGAACGACTTGAAATTCAAAAGCAAACTGCAAAAGACTGGCTTTAATTTTAAAAAAAACAAACAAAACTCATACATCAAAAACTCGAAGAACTTCTACTTTAACCTCAACACTTGAACTTGCAAACAAATTAGTATTAATAAGTATTACTTGCAAACAAATTAGTATTAATTAGTATTACTTGCAAACAAATTAGTATTAATTAGTATTACTTGCAAACAAATTAGTATTAATTAGTATTACTTGCAAACAAATTAGTATTAATAAGTATTACTTGCAAACAAATTAGTACTAATTAGTATTACTTGCAAACAAATTAGTATTAATTAGTATTACTTGCAAACAAATTAGTATTAATTAGTATTACATGCAAACAAAGTAGTATTAATTAGTATTACTTGTAAACAAATTAGTATTAATTAGTATTACTTGCAAACAAAGTAGTATTAATTAGTATTACTTGCAAACAAAGTAGTATTAATTAGTATTACTTGTAAACAAATTAGTATTGATTAGTATTACTTGCAAACAAATTAGTATTAATAAGTATTACTTGCAAACAAATTAGTACTAATTAGTATTACTTGCAAACAAATTAGTATTAATTAGTATTACTTGCAAACAAATTAGTATTAATTAGTATTACTTGCAAACAAAGTAGTATTAATTAGTATTACTTGTAAACAAATTAGTATTAATTAGTATTACTTGCAAACAAAGTAGTATTAATTAGTATTACTTGCAAACAAAGTAGTATTAATTAGTATTACTTGTAAACAAATTAGTATTGATTAGTATTACTTGCAAACAAATTAGTATTAATTAGTATTACTTGTAAACAAATTAGTATTAATTTGTATTACTTGCAAACAAATTAGTATTAATTAGTATTACTTGCAAACAAATTAGTATTAATTAGTATTACTTGCAAACAAAGTAGTATTAATTAGTATTACTTGTAAACAAATTAGTATTAATTAGTATTACTTGCAAACAAATTAGTATTAATTCGTATTACTTGCAAACAAATTAGGATTAATAAGTATTACTTGCAAACAAATTAGTATTAATAAGTATTACTTGCAAACAAATTAGTATTAATTAGTATTACTTGCAAACAAATTAGTATTAATTAGTATTACTTGCAAACAAATTAGTATTAATTAGTATTACTTGCAAACAAATTAGTATTAATTAGTATTACTTGCAAACAAAGTAGTATTAATTAGTATTACTTGTAAACAAATTAGTATTAATCAATATTACTTGCAAACAAATTAGTATTAATTAGTATTACTTGCAAACAAATTAGTATTAATAAGTATTACTTGTAAACAAATTAGTATTAATTAGTATTACTTGTAAACAAATTAGTATTAATTAGTATTACTTGCAAACAAATTAGTATTAATTAGTATTACTGGCAAACAAATTAGTATTAATTAGTATTACTTGTAAACAAATTAGTATTAATTAGTATTACTTGTAAACAAATTAGTATTAATTAGTATTACTTGCAAACAAATGAGTATTAATTAGTATTACTTGCAAACAAATTAGTATTAATAAGTATTACTTGTAAACAAATTAGTATTAATCAATATTACTTGTAAACAAATTAGTATTAATTAGTATTACTTGCAAACAAATTAGTATTAATTAGTATTACTTGCAAACAAATTAGTATTAATTATTATTACTTGTAAACAAATTAGTATTAATCAATATTACTTGCAAACAAATTAGTATTAATTAGTATTACTTGCAAACAAATTAGTATTAATTAGTATTACTTGCAAACAACTTAGTATTAATAAGTATTACTTGCAAACAAATTAGTATTAATTAGTATTACTTGCAAACAAATTAGTATTAATTAGTATTACTTGCAAACAAATTAGTATTAATTAGTATTACTTGCAAACAAATTAGTATTAATTAGTATTACTTGCAAACAAAGTAGTATTAATTAGTATTACTTGCAAACAAATTAGTATTAATTAGTATTACTTGCAAACAAATTAGTATTAATTAGTATTACTTGCAAACAAAGTAGTATTAATTAGTATTACTTGTAAACAAATTAGTATTAATCAATATTACTTGCAAACAAATTAGTATTAATTAGTATTACTTGCAAACAAATTAGTATTAATTAGTATTACTTGTAAACAAATTAGTATTAATTAGTATTACTTGCAAACAAATTAGTATTAATTAGTATTACTTGCAAACAAATTAGTATTAATTAGTATTACTTGCAAACAAATTAGTATTAATTAGTATTATTTGCAAACAAATTAGTATTAATTAGTACTACTTGCAAACAAATTACTATTAATTAGTATTACTTGCAAACAAATTAGTGAAAACGAAACTTCGTTCTTACAAAACACAATCCGAAGCGTAACTGACATTTTTACAAATTCTCCGGACGAGGATCTTAGCTTTCGCCTTCTATTTTAGAAAATTCGGGGATTTATACGCCACAGATTGTATAAAATGATCGGACCATAAGAAAGTTCACCTTCTTCTTTAAAAACTGGGCACCACAGAGCATACCACATTTGTGAACTATATTTTACCCCGTAAAACAAGCGAACTGACATTTACTGAAGCGGTTAAACTTCTTATAGAACTTTCTAGTCCTAAAACTTTTCTCTTCCATAAGAGATGGAAGTGTATGAATTTAACCAGAAAGGATAGTGAAGATTACACTACATTCGCGTCGGTCGTGAACAAGCATTGCGACGATTTTAAACTGTATCATAACTGTTATGGTAATTTTCCCATGCACAAATGATTTCTTCCAAATTATAAATAAGCAGCAGTTTCTGTTTTGTAGAGAGACGTTTATTCCAGCAGACAGCTCTGACAGTCTGACCAATACACGCTGGTGATCATATCATGTTGTATCTGTTTGTACTACTGTTCTTTGATAATATCTTTGCTTAACACTATTCCGTCCTTGTGTCTTTATTTTTGGCCCCTAATCAGGCTACAACAATAGCTGAAATAATGTAGGGATAAAAACAGTGTTATGACCAGATTAATAAAGAGATTAAAACAGAATCATAAACCAGGTAAATTAATATAAAGATTAAAACACTATTATAACCAGATTAATAAAGGGATTAAAATTGTATCACAACTAGATTAATATATAAATTAAAGTAGTGTCATAACCAAATTAATATGGGGATTAAAACAGTATCATAACCAGTTTAATATGGGGTTTAAAATAGTACCATTACCAGACTAATAAATTGATGAAAAGAGTACTATAATCAGATGAATAAAGCTATTCAAAAAACAACCTAACCAGATTAATATAGGGATTAAAACAATAACATAACAAAACTATTATGGGGCTTCTAACAATATCATAACCAGATTAGAATAGTGATTAAAACAGTATCATAACCAGATCAGTAGACGGATTAAAATAATATCATAACTAGATTACTATAAGGACTACCAGAGTATCATAACTAAATCAATATGGGGATTAAAACAGTATAACAACCAGATTAATATATAGATTAAACGGCATCATAACAATATTTATCTAGTGATTAAAACAGTATCATAACCTGAGTAATATAGCGATTACAAAAAATCATAACTATATATATATATATATATATATATATATATATATATATATATATATATATATAATGAATTATTTTGAACATTATTTTTACCGATACTCGTATTTAAGTAGATATTCTGTTTTTAATTAAACAGTATTTTATATTTATATCTACCGGCCTAATTATTTCACGATAAATTTTTATTGCGAAAATGTGTGCTATCCAGCAGGATTCGAACCTGCGACCCCTATTTACATAGGGGAAGCTACCATTTGATCTGGTACTGTCTTAACCACTTGACTATGAATAGCCTCTTGATCAGACGAGGTTTCGTTAAAATTCGTTAATTTCCGTAACATGTTTACATTTGTTTGACATTTACGATACATTTCAGAGTTCGAATCCTACTGGATAGCACACATTTTCCCAATAAAAATTTATCGTGAAATAATCAGGCCGGTAGATATAAATATAAAATACTGTTTAATTAAAAACAGAATATCTCCTTAAATACGAGTATCGGTAAAAATAATGTTCAAAATAATTCATTACAAATTGTCGGTTGCTTATAACCAAGTTTCGTTAAAATTCGTTAATATATATATATATATATATATATATATATATATATATATATATATATATATATATATGTGGATTAAACCACGACCATTGCAAAATTAATATATATGGATTAAAATTTTATCACAACCAGATCAATAGATGGATTAAAACATTGTCATGAGCAAATTAATATGGGGGTTAAAACAGTAACATAACCAGATTAATAAAGTGATGAAAAGAGTATCATAATTAGATTAATATAGAGATTAAAACAGTATCATAACCAGATTAATATAAAGAATAGACAGTATCATAACCAGATTTATATAGGGACTTAAACAGTAGTATGAGCTGATTTATATATTGATTATAACAGTATCATAACCAGAATAATATAGGCTTTAAAACAGTATAATAGCCAGATTAATATAGGGAGTATAACTGTATCTTAACCATATTAGTATAGAGATTAAACAGTATAATTAACGTATTTGTATAGTGATTTAAATAGATTTATAACCTCATTAAAAGATGGATTCAAACAGTATCATAACCACTTTAATATAGTGATAAAAACAGTATCTTAACTAGATAATATGAAGATTATAACAGATTCATAACCAGATTAATATAGAGAGTAAACAGTATCATAACCAGATTAATATGGGGATTAACAGTATCATAACCAGATTATTATAATTATTAAAACAGTATTTAACTAGATTAATATAGTGATTAAAACAGTATCATAATCAGATGAATATAATGTTTAAAACAATATCGTAAATAAATTAAGATAGTGATTAATACATTGTCATAACCAGATCAACA
The DNA here is from genome assembly GCA_037127315.1 of Ascarosepion bandense. Classification (NCBI taxonomy): domain Eukaryota; kingdom Metazoa; phylum Mollusca; class Cephalopoda; order Sepiida; family Sepiidae; genus Ascarosepion; species Ascarosepion bandense. The sequence goes on along the minus strand of JBBBDQ010030800.1, from coordinate 381,702 downwards.
TAGGGATTAAAACAGTGTCATAACCAGGTTAATATAGGGATTAAACAGTATCATAACCAGATTTATATAGTGGTTAAAGCAGTATCATAACCTTATTTCTATAGTGAATAAAACAGCATCACATCTACCTTAATGTAGGGATTAGAAAAGGATCATAACCTGATTTATATAGTGATTAAAAAAGTATCATAAGTAATTTAATATAGTGATTAAATCAGTATTATGAACAATTTTATATAGCGATTAAAACAGTTTCCTAAGTTTAATATGGAGATTAAACCAGTATCACAACCAGTTTAATACATAGTGATCATAGCTATGTTATAACCAGTTTAATATATTTATTTACTAGCATCATAACCCCGTAGTAGTAGGAGAAGATGCCCCCTTTTTACTATTTGTCTGAAAAACACTTTTTTTTCTAAATATTTCTTTTGTTTCAAAATTACAGGGGAAAATATTCACATTTTTTTAAAAATGTCAGAGTAAAAATTGAATATAATGGCTCATTGTTTTTTTTAATAAAAAATATTGTAGTCGCATTTGACACGTGTGATTTTATTTGTGTGACGTAATTTAGCAACCATCTTAGATCTTAGATGTTTTACGGAGCAAATGTAAACAATCGGCCCCATTAGTCAAAAGGTGCGAAAGGGAAAATTGCTAAACTTAAAACTCAAAAAGTATGTGTTGCCCTGGCTTCCCTGTAGATATGTGTCCTTAGAATGTTTGAATGGCGTAGCTTAAAGAATGTAGGCGGGCATAGGGAACAGTCACACACAGATTCACAGATTGCCTTTTATTTATATATATATAGACTAGCATCATAGCCCGGCGTTGCCCGTGCAACTCAGAACATTTTAGTAGTAGGAGAAGATGCCAATGAGAGGAGTAGATGGAAATCATTTATTGAAAGTTGGAAAGGAGGACTGGGGCAGTTACTAATCATTTTCAGCATTAAGAAGAAGGCATTGAATGCATTTTGCTGTAGTATTCGAACGGAGTATAAAGTGCTAAATTACTTGGAACGCAATGTTTACAATGTTTGACACGTGTGATTTGATTTCTGTGACGTGATTCAGCAACCATCTTAGATCTTAGATGTTTTACGGAAATAAAACGTCGGAATAAAAATTAAATATAAAGGCTCATTTTTTTTATAATAAAAAATATTTTAGTCGCGTTTGACACGTGTGATTTGATTTCTGTGACGTAATTCAGCAACCATCTTAGATATTAGATGTTTTACGGAAATAAAACGTCGGAATAAAAATTAAATATAAAGGCTCGTTTTTTTTTTAATAAAAAATATTTTAGTCGCGTTTAACACGTGTGATTTGATTTCTGTGACGTAATTCAGCAACCATCTTAGATCTTAGATGTTTTACGGAGCAAATGTAAACAATCGGCCCCATTAGTCAAAAAGTGCGAAAGGGAAAATTGCTGAACTTAAAACTCAAAAAGTATGTGTCAACCTGGCTTCCCTATAGATATGTGTCCCTAGAAAGTTTGAATGGCGTAGCTTAAAGAATGTAGGCGAGCATAGGGAACAATCACACACAGACTCACAGATTGCCTTTTATATATATATAGATAACATATATAAAATTTACCCTTGAAAGTTCTTTGGCATTTTCCAATTCTCACCACACAGATCCCGTTCAGTTAAGTTCTGTATTTGATTCCACTAATCTAAAGTGTCTTTTTCACTTAGAAATTTCTTTATTACTCGCGATCTGTCATGCCGGCTTAGGTCACCTTCGGCTATATCCGGTAACATATGGGTCTTTAGTAATGCAATATATTTTTCACCGTTCAGTGTTCCATCGATTTTTATTAAAGTTTTTTAACCTTTTTTTTATGTTGCCCCAAACCATTCAACGAACCTCTCACGTTTTATTGTCATTGTTGTAATCTTTCCCTTTGCCAATTTGGTTTTGGACATCCACTTTCAAATTAGAATTCACTTCTATTTTGATTTTATTGCTAGATGTCGCTTTTCTCTATTTTTCATTATACTATAATTGATGTTCGTTTGACTAATGTTTTTCTTTTATTTGATTTTGTATTTGGGGAGGGTTAATAGTGTCTTCTTTGCTGAAATTCAGTTATTTAGATTACTGTTATGAATATAAAAAAAAAGACAAGAGAAAAAATTGTACTTAACCGGCGCGTTTTGTCCTTTGAAGGACTTTATCAAGGTAATATCGGATTTATTATATTGCATGTTTTTACATATACAGAGTCGCGAATGTTATTGGTTTTTCGATGGCTGTAAATTTGAGAACGTTAATGAATATTTATCAATTGACTGAAAGGTCATTTAAAATATGTGGAGGATACATAGTGCCATAATTCAAAGTCTGGGGGGAAAGTAAAGTGAACAAGTAATATTCAAATGTTTCTTTTTATTACTGTTATGTAGTAAAACTATAGGGAGATGATTAATGTTAATCAATTTGGCCTTGTGTCATACATAACCGAACTCCCTACAGCTTTGGGGGTTTAATTCGTTACCATCAAAAGGTTGGCAGCAGAAGGTTGGAAATCGTGGATTAGTGTGAAATAGTCGAAGAATAAAAATATACATTCTGCAGAAATTTATTAAAAGAAAAGAATAACAAGAATTGGTAGAAGTTAAAGTTCAATGAGAAAGTTAAGGGTATCAAGAGTTGTAGAAATGTTCGTAGTAGTAATTTGTTGGAAAGAGCTTATGCGTATGTATGTATGTATGTATGTATGTATGTATGTATGTATGAGCGTTTGTTTAGTAGGAATATCTTCGAATGGATAAGAAAAAGTAAAAGGAATCAGCACACGAGGAAGAAGGAAAAAGAGGACGAATATGCGACGCAACCTTACGTCCGAGTCGACTTGAAGTTTTTCCCTTGTTACATTTTAATGTGTCGTCTCGCTGCTCCCATCGTCTGGCTGGCCATCCTTTCGCCTTTTATAACCATTTAGCTTTTTCGCACTGGGTCGCTAAGTCTTTTTAGTCTTGCAAATCGCTCCCATTGGTCAGAAAACCAATTTAACATCTACTCGCAAAATCCGGTTTCGATATTTTCTTTCAGCACGTGATCAATCCTTTTTCTACTTGGCAAAACCAGGATTTCACACGTCATTGTGAGTTTTTGTAAAAGTGAAGAAGAAAGTTTTTTTTAATTCTTAATTTTCTATCCACCACAGTAGCATCATATATAACTTCTAGTCTTGAATCTGTAAGTTGGCGGCGAAAGTGTGATCGTCCTCCTCCTAAGTTCCAATTGATGGTTTAGGAGCCCGGTCCTGTATTCGTGTCTGGGCAGGTCTGTTTAGAAATACCCCTGATCACCTCAATCAAAGATAGACTTAAAAAATGTGAACTAAATATCGGAGGTCGCTACCACATTCCAGTTGGAAAACCGCACCGTGTGTGCCATCTATTATAAGTGTAAAATCCTTAGATAGCAACAGCCAGTAATCAGTTGAAACTGACAGCTCTGAGCTGCCCAGCTATTGGTAGGTGGTTTATATAACAGCATAGAAGATTCCAGTCTGATATCTAGGCAGGTCTGTTCTGTAGGTTCTGATTGGCTGATGATTCCAGTGTGGATATTGTGCTCAATAAATATCAGCACAATAACCACCCTATGGTGAGAGGAGAGAGGGACATGTATTGAGTTACAACCCTGTTTATTTTTGTCTGCCAACTGGACGCTAGTTAGAAACATCCTTGTGAAGTTCAGTCTCGTACTCTTAATTGTTCAATAATAAATGACGAAAGTGATCTGAACGAAAGAGTAGACAGTAGGATAGTATGAGGATACGAATCATAGATAATGATTGACCCTAGATTGAAGAGGCTAAAATTGTACTCTAGAACGTTGCTGCTAAAATGGTTATAGCGAATGAGGTGTGTGATATGAGCAAAAAAGGAAGAGTGATATTATAAAGATAAGGACTAATAACGATTGTTGCTAGACTTTAAGGGGTAAAGATAGTACTCTAGAGAGTTGCTGTTAAAATGGTCATGGTGTCTGAGTTTTGTGATATATTCGTAAGTAGAGGTTCAAGGATGTTATGAGGATTGATAGAAGGATAGATAACGATTGACCTTCGACTTGAATTGGTTAATATAAATGGAAGTTGTAACTGACAGTCCAGAGATTCCCAGCAAATTGTTAGGTCGTTTATATAACACCCTGGGAGATTCTACACTGCCATGTAGGTAAGTCTATTCTATAGGTTCTGATTGGCTGATGATTCTAGTGTGGATATTGTGCTCAATAAATATCAGCACAATATCTACCCTATGGTGAGAGGAGAGAGGGACATGTATTGAGTTACAACCCTGTTTATTTTTGTCTGCCAACTGGACGCTAGTTAGAAACATCCTTGTGAAAGGTGAGTCACATACTCGTAATTGTTCAATAGGGTCGAAACATAGCCCTTAACGCCATTATCATAAAGAAGGGATCAGTGAAGAACAAATTAAATTCTTAGATACGAGATAAAGACGACGACGACGACGACGACGACGACGACGACGAAGTGACAAATTATTAAAAACACATGTTACGTTCTTATCAGTAAAACTATGGTCAGGTGCCTTCATATAACTTAATCGTGTGCCAATGACTGGAATTTTGCGAAGAATTTTCTACTCTACTCGGTGAAAGCTTCTGGTCAGGAGCCTGCAGGTTGGCGGCGAATTTAGTCATCCACGCCATCATCATAAACGAAACGATACGAGATAAATCCGACGATGCTATTTTTGTCATCTTCTTCTCACATCCTTTCATTGTTTGATATTATGACAATGACTCCATTATTTCAGGAACGTTATACTTGGTCAGATTTTATTAAGCACGCCCTTTGTAAAATCATTCTTCTAGCTTAAAGTTCTTTTCAGCTATCATCCTAGTCATCATCATCTTCATGTTAATCTTTATTGGATTTGCTTAATTTCATGATGTCATCTTTTCAGTCATTTATGACAGTCAGTTAAGTGCCATACGTGAAACACGCTTGGGCGATCATGTCTCGAAAGAGACATGACTGACTGGGCAGAAGATTATCCCGCAGTAGGTTGCCATTGCTTTCTGCGGTAGACTGGTAGCCGACCAAGGCTATAGAATCCAATCTGTCCTGTTATTTGACTCATAGCTAGAGGGGGAAGAGATGTATTATATCATTAAGTAGTAATTAGTAGGGGATCAGTTTATTACTTCAAAACAATATAAAACAGATCCCCACTTTATGCCCAATAGAAGCCTTAATCATATGTTCAACTATTATATTCAGTCAGTCAGTTAAGTGCCATACGTGAAACACGCTTGGGCGATCATGTCTCGAAAGAGACATGACTGACTGGGCAGAAGATTATTCTGCAGTAGGTTGCCATTTCTTTCTGCGGTAGACTGGTTGCCAGCCAAGGCTATAGAACCCAATCTTATCTGTTATTTAACCCATAACTGGAAGGAAGAGACGGACTAATACCTTTCCCAAGGGTATTTGCGCGTAAGTGAATGCAATGAATTCAACTGGAATTTGAACTCGGCTCTCCGAGTATGACAGTACTAAGTTCATATTGCACCCAGTATCTTGAGTGGTTTTGCCGGTATGTCCTAAAAGGACGCCAATGCTGTTAAGTCCATGAGATTATTCTTCTTTTATGTGCCCTGTCCTTTCAGGACGTAGGCGATCATGGCCCACCACGTCTCCATACCCCTGATGGCTCTTAGAACACTTTCTACTGTTACACCACCCAACCCTCGTTCCGTCATCCACCTGATTAGGTCCTTCAAATATGTTATCCGCTGCTTTCCCCTGTCTCTTTTCCCCTCTATCTGGCCTGTTAGTATCAGGTTCTCCAAGCCCTCTTTCCTCATTACATGTCCCAGGAACTTTAGTTGTCTCTTGCTGATGTTCTGTATTTATTTCCTTTTCGTTTCCATCCTTTCCAAAACCTCGTCGTTGCTCACATGCTCGATCCATGATATCCACAGCATCCTTCTGTAGAACCACATTTCAGTTGCTTCAAGTTTTTCCTTAATTTTCGAAGATATTGTCCAACATTCACTGCCATATTGAAGAATCAATATCACATAGCAATCCAGTACTCTCCTCTTTGTTTCTAACGAAATTGTCCTGTTTCTTAATACTTTACTCAACTTCTGGAATGCTTCTTTCGCCATGCCAATTCGCCTTCGGATCTCAGTGTCGCACTTTCTGTCTTCTGTTAGAACACTTCCCAAGTATTTAAATTTTTGTACCTGCTTGATTTTAATATTCCTCTCCTGTATTTGGCATATTGGGCTGCCCTTTTTACTGATGACAATGCATTCGGTTTTCTTGCAGTTTATTTGTAGTCCTTTTTTGTCACTCTCTTCAGATACAGTCTGTAGGATGTCTTATTTACTCCTTGTAGAAATGCACAACGCGGAGATTCGTGTCTTGGTATTGATAAAATTCCAAAGTGATAAATATTTCGGTGCCTAAAGCTTGCCAATATTAAAACTGTCACCCTTAAAAACTTGGAGATCATAGAGAAACTTTGGCATTTCCATCAATGTGGGTGATTCATTGATGTTAGAAAATGAAGACGGACTCTTCTGTCGAATCGGAAACAATGACCAGACTGTTTTTTGTGATCCTCGTTTAGCCTAGACCCCAACTTAGTTAGACCTGCCAGTAATAATATTCTTGTCAGCATAGCTCTTTGGGTGGCAGGTATATGCAAGCCTGACCACCAGTTATAGTTAGATGGAATATGCAGTTTTTGTTTTGTTTTGTTTTTTTTAATCATTTCACCCCAAGCAAGGCGGAAACGCCACTGATGAGCAGGGAGCTACATAAATGTAAAAAGATTAATTAGAAAAGAGTGAGGAGTACAAACTAGTTAGAAAGGAACAATATAAAGCTGAGAAAGCAGGTGCGATGGCAGATACATAAGTGGAGAGAAAGGGAAAGTTATACAGGGGTGGGGAGAGAGCTAGAGGCCAGTGGTTAGTAGATGAGTATTGACTTTACATTTAAATTTATGGAGGTTGTAGCCGTCAGGAAAGCAAGAATACGGGAGCGAGTTCCACAAGCGGGAAGTGCGAGAGAGGAAGCTGTAGGAGTAGAATTGTCGTCTGCATTTGGCTAACCTGACTGTGAATGGGTGGGACCCAGTTGCCAGTCTGGTTGCACGAGTAAACACCTGTTGAGGAGGCATCAGTGACTTAAGCTCATCCGAGCAGAAGCCATGAAAGTATTCATAGAAGAGACAAAGGGGGGCCACATTTCGACGATGGGGAAGTGGCTGCAGTCGAGTCACTATCACATTACAGACTCTCCTTTGGAGCTTGTCAAGAACACTGAGGAGAACGGCAGGGGCACCTGACCATAAATGGCAGCAGTACTCCATGCACGGACGGATGGTTGACTTGTATATATGCAGGATGGATTCAGGTGGAAAAAACATCCTGGATCGACATAGTGACCCAATCTTCTTAGCAGTAGATTTTGTTATGGATTCAATATAGTGGTTCCATTTGAGGTCTGAGGACAGATCGTTTCCCAGCTATGTGATAACGTGTCGCCAGTTTTTATTATGACAATGACTGAGTTATCTCGTGCCAATAAGTTTATCACAATGGTACTTTTAATGTTTACCAACATTACGATGCCATCAGCTCTTTTATGCAAGAATTGGTCAATTTATTCATAAATGCCTTCATCATAAAGGAACGATCACCAAAAAAGCTAAATTCTTGAATATGCTTTTGTTTCGTTTTGTTTTATGACATATAAATCTAAATGTGTTATTTAATACCGAAAATAGGATGTGCGTTGTGGTACAGTGGATATTGACTCGGAACGACAAGTCGGGGAGCCGAGTTCGAATTCCAGTTGAATTCCTTACATTCATTTACGCACAAATACCCTTGGGAAAGGTTTTCATCCGTCTATTCGTTAAATAATAGGACAGATTGGGTTCTATAGTCTTGGTTGGCAACCAGTCCACAGCAGAAAGCAATGGCAACCTACTGCGAGATAACCTTCTGCCCAGTCAGTCATATCTCTTTCGAAACATGATCTCCCAAAGCGTGTTTCACGTATGGCACTTAACTGAATACCGACAAGAATTTTACAATAGAATATATATTTTTTGTAAAAAATCAGTTTGTAGATCAGATTTCACTGACGCATTTTCTAAAGAGGGTTTTGTTGATAGTCAGATGTATTACTGATATATATTTTTCTTATAAAATATATTACTGTTAACATTTTTTCTTTAAAAGATATATTGTTGGTCATATATTTTTCTTCAAAAATATATTGTAGGAAATATATTTTCTTTAAAAATATATCGTTAGTAATAATTTTTTCTTAAAAAATATATTACCGTTAATTTTTTTTTTCATAAATATATTGCTGGTAATATGTTTTTCTATAAAAATATATTGTTGGTTATATATTTTTATTCAAAATTATATTGTTGGTTATATATTTTTATTCAAAATTATATTGTTGGTTATATATTTTTATTCAAAATTATATTGTTGGTAATTTTCTTTCTTCAAAAATATATTATTGGTAATATTATTTTTTCTCCAAAGAAGTTTTGCTTGAATATTCACTATGACAATTCATTTTTATACTTTCATGATATTGTGACCTAAGTATTCGGGTTAACTATTTGCTCATAGCTAACAAGTGCTACCAACACGGGTCAATGAAAACCTGGGAAGAAACAATAATTAAGAGGAAGTTCCATGTTCTTCAAAACTTCTGAATCAGTGGCCTTGCTGTCGGATGCAGTTTATTGTCAAACCAAGGACGCCTCATTGGAGGAGTACCACTCAATAGAGGGGCAGTCGGCGTATTCTGAAACTCCAGCCGACAGGAGGTTTTTGAATATGAGATAAAGCCCCCGCTGACAACTTTTAGTGTGAAAGCAAAAATTTCAGTTGAAACTAACAATTCAGAAATTAACTCATAAAATATTTTTATTGCCCAAGCTGCCGTTCGAAGTCAGATTTTAAAACTGAGATCTCGCACTCAGCGTGTTAATCCCTTCACCCCCAAGCAACGTCTCTCCTTGTTATAAACTATGACATGAATATATTGATTTTTATTTTACCTATAACCAACTCTTGGAAATCCAAAAGGCGGTAAAGAACGACGGGAGACAGTTTTGGTAAAACCGGAAGCCCCTAGTTCTGAAGCTGCTCATTGCCGGCAATTTCAGGCCACCAAAGGAAGAGATGAACAAAGAAAAAATTAAATTCTTGGTTTCGAGATAAAGGCGTCGATGGCGATGCAGCATCCTTCATATTGTATAAATTTTTAGTCTTTGATCACTTTTGTCTAATTTCAAAGATCAATGATGCAAATCGTGAAAGGGGGCCAAGTGGCGCATCAATTTTGAATGCATTAATTTCAGCATTCTGGGGCGTTTAATCCTGCAAATGTTCTTATAAAGTGAATATTTATAACTGCTATGAATAAAAAAAAAACATTCATTGAGACACTGAAAGACCAAGGAAAAGGAAGACTGATATGCATGCATACATGGGAATTGACAGTGTCACAGCGAGTATATATATATATAATTCGTTCGTATCTAGCTATCTATCTATGGCAGTTTTTTATATCTATCTGAATTTATTCATATTATATATACAAAGAGAGAGAGAGAGAGAGAGAGAGAGAGAGAGAGAGAGAGAGAGAGGAATATCTTTCTCTTTCTCTCTCTCTCTCTCTCTCTCCCCCCAGATAGATAGATAGATAGATATAAACAAGCCTTGATAGATAGATAGATAGATAGATAGATAGATAGATAGATAGATAGATATGAACAGACTGAGATAGATAGATAGATAGATAGATAGATAGATAGATAGATAGATAGATATGAACAGACTGAGATAGATAGATAGATAGATAGATAGATAGATAGATAGATAGATAGATAGAAACAAGCCTTGATAGATAGATAGATAGATAGATAGATAGATAGATAGATAGATAGATAGATAGATAGATAGAAACAAGCCTTGATAGATAGATAGATAGATAGATAGATAGATAGATAGATATGAACAGACTGAGATAGATAGATAGATAGATAGATAGATAGATAGATAGATAGATATGAACAGACTGAGATAGATAGATAGATAGATAGATAGATAGATAGATAGATAGATAGATAGATATGAACAGACTGAGATAGATAGATAGATAGATAGATAGATAGATAGATATGAACAGACTGAGATAGATAGATAGATAGATAGATAGATAGATAGATAGATAGATATGAACAGACTGAGATAGATAGATAGATAGATAGATAGATAGATAGATAGAAACAAGCCTTGATAGATAGATAGATAGATAGATAGATAGATAGATAGATAGAAACAAGCCTTGATAGATAGATAGATAGATAGATAGATAGATAGAAACAAGCCTTGATAGATAGATAGATAGATAGATAGATAGAAACAAGCCTTGATAGATAGATAGATAGATAGATAGATAGATAGATAGATAGATAGATAGATAGATAGATAGAAATAGAAACAAGCCTTGATAGATAGATAGATAGATAGATAGATAGATAGATAGATAGATAGATAGATAGATAGATAGATATGCCCTTTTGAGGAAGTTTTTCTTTCTTTCCATAAACACTCTTTATTCTCTTTTTTAAATACTTTTCTTCTTTTTTTTTCACTTTTCCGTTTGTCTCTTTTTTTTTTCTTCCATTCACTCCCAAGTTTTGCCTCTTCGAAACTTCACTTTTCCCACGACACCAAAACCGTTCGCAATTTTGAATAGCTTTCGAAAGCCCACGCGTTTAGTCCGTACGCCAAAGTCACAGGGGACGCTGATTGGTAAAATCGTATCACGGCTCCGGCGACGAATGTTGGTCACATGGGACAGGAGCGCCAATAATAATCATTTTCGCCAGTAGACGAACTCTCTCTCTCTCTCTCTCTCTCTCTCTCTCTCTCCCCCTCTCTGTGTTATCCTCCCCCTTTCTTCTGTGCTTTCTTCGTTTACTTGTTCATGTGCCATTTCTCCCGATCGTTTGTTACTCAGGGAATTCGAAACCACATCTCATTTCTGTTTGGCAAAATTCATATTTAGACCATTCATTAGAACCCGGATTAAATTTGGTTTGCAACGTCGATAAATAGATAAACGTGAAAAGAATTGATTTGAAGATAAATGGTTAACAAAAAGAGAAAGACTAATGTTGTCAGTTGGTACATTACACATCTATATCGAAGCACAACGTATGTAGTCCTAAATATGTTTGCAAATGCCTACATAGAGTAATATTTAAAAAGATACACTGGATGAATTTATTTGGCTGTCAATTTCTTTTCTGCCTGTGTTAGCCCAAGATCTTATCATCGTCTGCAGGTCTTATCAAATAAAGTACAGACATTATTTACTTTAAATGTCTAGTTCAAAATACTCAAGTCAAAACGACTTGACAAATATTAGCATTTCTCGTGTGCTTATTTGTTTCCAGAACTTTTTTTAATATACTTATCCATCTTTGAGTTATTGATCAACGTTACAGAGGCGTTTACAATTTGCTAGCTTTATTTTTCGACATTATACCCGACCAGACACCAAAAGATAGACGGTTAAATTCCAAACGGAAACCATTCAGATTTATCTGTCTATGATGTGCTATTAAAAGTTTTACGCTTTCAATACAGGCCTAAATAGATTTAATCATTGAGAATACCATAGACCGAACATGTGAGCAACGACAAACTTTTAGAAGAAAAAAAAACCAAAAAAACTAAAGAACATCTTCTTCATGTGTTGTGTTACTTCAGGACGTGGCGATCATGGACTTCCATTTGGCTCTGTCTCTTGTCGCTCTCAAAATTCTTGCTTTTGATATCTCTCCCAAACCCTGCTCTGCAATCTATTACTTAGAGAGATTCTTTCAGCTGGATATAAGTCCTTGAATCAAAACCGGAGCTGATGAGGTCAGCCCATCCTGTTACCAGCTGATTACTCACTGCCCAAAACCTATTTTTATAAGTAGCTCTTGCGCTGCTTTCCCTTGTCTTTCTTTCTCTCTATCCGTCCTGTGAGTATTAAATTCTCCAGACCCTTCTTCCTCATTACATGTCCCAGAAATCTTACTGGTCTCTTTATTTATGTTAATTATGAGTTTTCTCCTCGTTTCCATCCAATCTCCAACACCTCGTCGTTTGTCACGTGCCCAGGCAATGGTATCCTCAGCATCCTTCTGTAAAACCACATTTCTGCTGCCTCAAGCCTCTCCTTCATCCTTGAGGAGATTGTCCAACATTTATTGCCATACAGAATGACAGACACCACAAAGCAATCCAACACTCTTTTCTTTGTTTCTAATGAGATTTTCCTGTTTTTCAGTACTCTGCTTAGCTTCTGAAATGCATCTTTGGATCTCAACATCGCACTTTCCATCTTCAGTCAGAACGTTTACACTTGTACTTAACACAAGAAAGAGACGATTGAAATTTCAGAGTGCCTTCGAGACACTAATGATAGAAATTGCAGAAATAAAATTACAAAACTCCTACGGAAAGTAGTGAATGAAATCAAGAAGAGAGGATTAAACATTAAATGCATAAAGACAATGCACTAGAAATAGTTTCACCCAATACCACCAATTGCTACAAAGCCAAAGAAAACTCGAGTCATGTTCTTAAATAACCTGGTCAAATTGAGACTTTCATGTGGATGTCATACATGGCGCCAAAACCGTTCAGAAGTATATATATATATATATATCTCAGCATGCAGTGTGGGTATAGAAGAATCCAAAGGAGTGTCCTGTACATACAGTGGTAGGATAACTCTCTAAGAGAGCTCTAAATATATATGTATATAAATACATATAGAGCAAATATAAGAAAAAATAAAACAGACACGTTATTTCATGGTAAATCGGAAGTATGACCTATTTCAGGCAAACCATCATCAGTTTCCGTCTGCATTTTACAAAGGATTTTAAAATCTTTTGTAAAATAAAGATGGAAGCTGATGATGGTTCGCCTGAAATAGACCATACTTCCGATTTACCATGAAATAACATGTCTGCCTTAATTTTTCTTATTGTTACGAGGATGCAATTATATATTAAAAAATAATATTAATAATGTATAAAAAGTTATAGTAATGGATTCTATTGAGTCCTAAGTGTTATTCCGAAAAAGTTTTAATTCACGAATTAGTCGTAAAAATAAGGAAACTAGAAATAAAACGTTTGGAAGATTGTAGAATGTTCCAGTAAAATCTAGAGAGTTTTAAAGGTTCTAGAAGTATGCAAATTAGGTGCTAGCCCCTATAAAAATAGGTTTTGGGCAGTGAGTATTCAGTTGATAGCAGGATGGGCTGATCTCATCAGCTCCGGTTTTGATTCAAGGATTTATATCCAGCCGAAAGAATCTATAAAAATCCGACCAACCTAAAACCAGAAAGAGAACCTCATGGAACTATTTGGGTAAATAAATATTTTTGCCTCTTTCATTGACCAAGCCAATAATTATTTTTTATATACACATTTAAGGATTTCCAAAAAGCATAGCACTTAACTGCCTCGCCAACTTAATTGGGTAAAGATATTTGACACCTTACCTTCCCTTTCTCTCCTCGTAACACTAACCAGTAGTAAACTCTATGTTTCTTGTTTTGAATGCAACAAAATTTGTATATTTGTAAATATTTTATTTGATGTGTATTTGTAAATTAAATATTTGTCTGTATTTTAACTCTGAGTTTTGGTCTATCATTCTTATTTTTTACTTTTGTTACAATTAACACGTAACAATATATATATATATATATATATATATATATATATATATATATATATCCAAAAGGATGAGAAAATAAGTAAAATCCCAAAACCCGATCCTATTAATATTAGTTTTATTATTATTAAAATTAATCAAGGTGGAACGCTCGATGTAAATAGTATTAAATATTTACATAGCCAAATATATAAATGTTTTGTTTTCAACCGTTGCTGATGAAGCAAGAATTTTCTCGCTGAAATGGCCATCCAACGAAATTAAATTTTGAAATTTTTTAATTGCTTTATATATATATATATATAATTTAATATATATATAAATTACTCCCTTCCACACACTCAACCGCAAACCTTATCGCCGTTGATCTTGTCCCCTGTCACCGTCACGTACACTGATTTCTTTGCCAACTTCATCAATCTCGGCTGTGCTCGACATAAGAGCCGAAACGTCGTCAGCATAGGCAGAACACCTGGCCGAGGTGGCAGCACCAGGTAAGCAGTTTCCGCGTAAGACCGGATTCACCTTCAGCTTGCAAAGGAAAAATTTGAACGCAAGAACATAAAGCAGAAACAAAAGCGGATAACCCTCGAGAATAGAGCAATACAATAGGAAAGGTTCCGATCGCTCTCATTCACTTCCACCAGCGCACCGGGAGACGCGTACAGAAGTCTGATCCAAGTGCGAAAGTTCGGCCCCAAACCGGCGACCGAAAGACCCGGCTCCAGAAAACGATGGTCAACCCTATCGAACACTTTGGGCCGATCTAAATTGATCAGCGCGGCTTCAGTGTCGACTTTCTTAATGATCAAGCGTACCAAATGAAGGTTGTCCTGTATAGTCCTACCATTCACAGCACAAGTCTGTTCAGGGCCAATCAGACTATCGAGGACAGCCTGCAAACGGTTGGCGAAGGACTTGGCTAAAATCTTCAACTCTGTATTTAACATCGCCAAAAGCCTGAAGTTATCTATCCCATACCCACTGTCCTTATTTTTGCGCAGCAACTTAATCACATCCCTGGCGAAGAGTTGGGGTACATACCCTGCATCATCCAATTATTGAAAATCAGTGCCAGCAAGGAAACAAGAACGGACGACTGCCTCAAGTACACTTCGTAAGGAAGACCATCTAATCCCGGAGTTTTGTCTCGGCCAATCAGCTTCAGCATATAACATTTCAGACTGTCACGGGACGGGGGAAGTCGACCAAATAGGCATCGAACTAAGCAGTGTTCAGACCGGGCTCCCTGGTGAACAGTTCCTGAAAATAGTCACGAAAAGCCTCAGCTATACCCGCGTTTGCAGTCACGGTCCGCTTATGCGGCAATGTGAGCGATATGCCTTTTGCCAGCTTTACTCAATCCCTCTGAACGCAATTCAGCGGCC
Source organism: Ascarosepion bandense (assembly GCA_037127315.1). Lineage (NCBI taxonomy): Eukaryota > Metazoa > Mollusca > Cephalopoda > Sepiida > Sepiidae > Ascarosepion > Ascarosepion bandense. The sequence continues at coordinate 366,506 of JBBBDQ010030800.1, read as the reverse complement.
ATATTCGTTGTCTCAAAAGACGTTCTTTTTAACCTAGCTCTAATTATTAGAGCTTGATCCTTCTTTATAAGCAAGGAGGCCTGCTTCTACCTAGCTAAGGCTACGTCCCCACTAACACGGGATTTGATCGCCCGATCAAATTTAGATTCTACTGCCGTTAGTGCTGCTAACCTAGATAGATTGAGTCCACAAATTTATATTCAGCGGCAAATGCCTACGTCAATTCCCGCTATTAGTAACAACTGGTCCTGGAAATCTTGCTTATCAAACAATGAAGAGTTCAATTTCTAGTAACCAGCCAACTTAACCTTAGGCTTATCTAAGTTTACACGGACCCGGACGGGCCTATGATCTGAGTAAACTATAGAATGAAAACTTTTGACAAATTAAGAGCCCTGCATCAACTCTCTTAACTAGGACTTGGTCGATGTAGCTAAAACGCACAACTGAAGCCAAGCTGCCCTATTTAGTCCGAATCCACACTAAATCCCGTGGATGTTCATTTCAGTACTTGTTCATAAAGTCCCGAAATGGCTTCACATTCGTTTTTTTAGTACCATGCTTTTTCCCTCTTGTTCTATATCGGGGGGTCAAGGATAGCATTCCAATCAACCACTAAAACAACCCGACTAAATGTCGTCAAAAACGGCTCGATCCGCCGAAACAAATCAGACCACCCCGCATGGTCATTGGGCGCATAAACAATAATGAGATGAAGAGACTTTTCTTTTATAGTAACATTAGAAGTATAGCCCGTCGTTGCTCGGGTATAATGAGAGCTTTAAAACTAATCCATGGTCCTGGAGCTCAAACTCAGCCTAAAGAATATTTGTGTGAAGTTTGGTGGGAATCGAATAAAAATAATGGATTTCTATAAAGGGTATACAGACAGATAAACAGACACACACACACATCTTGCCTTTTACATATATATATATTATCGATTTTCTGCACTATTGTAAGAACTGCAACCTTGAAACTTCTGAATATCGTTTCTTATGTCTTTGTCTATGGGTGTATCAAATTTGATTAAAATCGGACCACTCCTTCTATAACCCGATTTTTTCGATTATCGATTTTCGATATTTATCGGGGGTACCTCGACACAAAACCTACCTAAGAACACTCGCAGACGCTTATAGTGCAACTGTGTAAATTTTCAAGAAAATCGGTGCAGCCGTTTCGGAGTCTATAGGTAACGGACACACACAGAGACACACATATACACACACACACAGACAAAGTTCCATTTATAAATAAGTTTAGATCCAGCACACAATGTCTGCCCGCTGGATCTGCGAAGACGAGAGCACACATCGCATTTAAAAATTTGCTCAGTAGCCAGGAAACACCTCAAAACATGCTGAATAGAGGGTGAACCTACTAGACAGTATGTATGTTTGTCTGTTCTATAAATACTTTCATGGCTTCTGCTCGGACGAACTTAAGTCACTGATGCCTCCTCAACAGGTGTTCACTCGTGCAACCAGACTGGCAACTGGGTCCCACCCATTCACAGTCAGGTTAGCCAAATGCAGACGACAATTCTACTCCTTCAGCTTCTTCTCTCGCACTTCCCGCCAATGGAACTCGCTCCCGTATTCTTGCTTTCCTGACGGCTACAACCTCCAGAAATTTAAATGCAAAGTCAATATTCATCTACTAACCACTGGACTCTAGCTCTCTCCCCACCCCCGTATAACCTTCCCTTTCTCTCCACCTATGTATCTGTCATTGCACCTGCTTTCTCAGCTTTCTATTGTTCCTTTCTAACTAGTTTGTACTCCTCACTCTTTTCTAATTAATCTTTTTACATTTATGTAACCCCCTGCACATCAGTGGCATTTCCGCCTTGCTCGGGGTGAAATGATTAAAAACAATAAAAAATTTTCGGTCGCGAGTTGAAAAACGGATTTCCTGTATACAACATACATCGACATCGAGGCACTGAAGATCACGATTGAGACACGCCCTGCGAGAGCCATTATCAGAGCGATTAGGGTTGGGGATCTACACCAAACATGTCTTGTGACAGGACACGAACGGCCTGTCCCATTCAGCCTTGGCCTATCTCACTTTCAATAGTATCATCAAGTACCACCAATGTCTTAGGGGAACGTTAGAGGGTTGGACAAAATCGGAAACCTTCCTGAACAGAATTGTGAGAGTTTTTTTTTTAAATAGTCCTCCCTCATACATGATAACGGGTGTCTGAGGGAAAAGTTTCATTCACCTACCCCAACATTTCCCACACCTTTTGCTATACCTGACCTGACCGCACTACAGTCAATAAGCGTTTCTCTTTCAAGAAGTTTTGAGGGTCTTCTACGCTATTACCATATCAGTCAGTCAGTTGAGTGCCATACGTTATACACGCTTGGGCGATCATGTCTCGCAAGAGACATGACTGACTGGGCAGAAGATTATCCAGCAGTAGGTTACCATTGCTGTCTGCGGTAGACTGGTTGCCAGCCAAAGCTATAGAACCCAGTTTGTCCTGTTATTTGACTCATAGCTAGAGGGGAAAGAGATGTATTATATTATTAAGTAGTATTTAGTGGAGGATCAGTTTATTACTTCATAACAATGGAAAACAGATCCCTCATTTTATGCCCAGTAGAAACTTTAATCATGTCCCCAACTATTATATTCAGTCAGTCAGTTAAGTGTCATACATGATACACGCTTTTGGGTGATCATGTCTCGAAAGAGACATGACTGACTGGGCAGAAGATTATCCCGCAGTAGGTTGCCATTGCTTTCTGCGGTAAACAGGTTGCCAGCCAAGCCTATAGAACACAATCTGTCCTGTTATTTAACCCATAACCGGACGGAAGAGATGGATAAATACTGTTATGTTTTTAGCATGACAAAATAAAACGGTTATGAAAAAAATGACACACTCGCCGAGTATTGGAAATAACTAGGGGGTTTATTATTGTAGAAACATGAGTACAGCGAACAGTTGTGGATGTTGAATAACGATGTGTTACAGCGAGCCTGGCGAGGTTCTGCACGCCATCTTTGCTAGCTTCTACCGGAAGTCCCTTCTTCTTGTCTCCCAGCATGCACCTATTAGCTGGGGAACGGACTCCCTTGAATGGTCCAGGGGAGATAACTTTTTACCCTTTTTTTATAGGGATCCTAATAAATACCTTTCCCAAGGGTATTTCCACGTAAGTGAATGCAATGAATTCAACTGGAATTCAAACTCGGCTCCCCGATTTCTCGTTCCGAGCCGATATCCACTGCACCACAATGCAAGTTTCTTAAAATTTATCAAAGTCTTGAAGGCCTTGATTTTTGGGCGAATGTTTAAGTGCTCTTTCTGCTTGCTTTCCCGTTACTCCCCTTTTTCCGAATAAAGCCTTTTTTTGGCTTTTTCATTTTCTGAAAAAGGGCTTCTTTGCTTTTTCTTCTCTTTTGTGGGGAATTCATAGAGGTATGAGAGGGTGAGGAGATGGGGCTGATGATAGTGTCGTCTTTGGCCGGGGACTTTTTTTTCGTCGTGCGCTTTAGTGTCGTCATTCCGAAAGGGGTACGGGTCAATATCCTAGTGACTGGAGTGGGGCATTATTTTTTTCTTGAGAAGGTTGGATGGAGCAGAAGAAGAATAGCCCCTTGGATCTTTCTCCCTCTTTATGTCTCGATCTTTTTTCAACTTCTTTAATTAAATTATCTTTCCCCAGTTAGGTTCGTTTATTTCTGATCTTCACATGCTGTTGTTGCATATAAAGCCGAGTCGTCACTCTTTGAGCTGGTAGAAGGAATGGGGCTGTAGGTTTTTTGTCCCTGGATGCTTCAGGAGACTGATGCCCCGCTATTTGGATCTTCCATTTGCCTCCAGCAACGACTTGCCACTCCCCTTCATCCTTCTCCTTGCCCACACTTGTGGAAGGCGTTGAGGCTTGAAAGAGTGTGGGGCTAGCTCCAACCGTGGGTTTGACCCCACCAGTCCGAGTCGCCGGTAGGTCCATTACAGGCGCCGCGAAATTATCAGCGTCAGTTAGATCTGTATTTTGGTCAGAGAGTTTCTTGTCTGGACAGGAAGCGGTGAGATGACTAATCTCAGATCACTTCCAAAAGATTGGTTTTCTGTCGGACACAATGACCGGCATTTTCCGGCCACAAAAATTCAAACGGTTGGGGACGAAGGCTAAACGATCGAGCCTTATTTCAAAGCTCCATCCACCTTTCAGGTCGTCAGATGTGGCACTCACTATTTTTTCCAAACTTGCCAAAAATGGCTACCAGATGTTCTGAACCAACCTGAGGAGTGACCTCGTAGACTGCTACGTTGGTCCTACGCCGCGTCATATATTCAGAGCTTATTATCAGGTCTTTTGTTATTAGATTTCTGGATACCAGTCTTCTGGCGTTGGTAGCAGAATGCCCCATAAAAAGAAATCAGTCCCTTTTATCAATCTCTGCGGTTTGACACTCTGGGTCGTCTGTGATCGAATCACTGTGTCTTTCGTGGAGCAACAAATTTTGCGCGACCGCTTGTCAACCATCTACTTTTTGAACTTCTGTAATTTATTGGGGGTTCTCCAAAAGCCCATCCTCTTTCACGAGGAGTTCAAAGCTTTTGGCCCTATCCAAAAACTCCGCGAGGTTAATAATATATTTTGGAAGGGACTTCCAGCAGGTGAGTGACTCCTCGGCTGTCTTTGTTGTGTCTTTCATATTTTCTACAACTGTAGCAGAAATACTATTTTTACCCCATTTTGGTCATTGTTGTTGGGGTTTTTTTTTGTTGGTGGGGGGTTAAAGATTCGGCCCTTTACTTTTCCCATTTGCTGGGGGGGGGGTTCTTTTTTGTGCTAGACATAAATAGATCTTGCTTCACAGGCCGACCCTTGACGGCCATACTTTAATTTAGGTGGGTGCTACTTATTCTATTGTGTACATTTCTTCCAGAAATAAAACTAAATAAGGGGACAGGAAGGAGCGAGAAATGACGTCACAAGAGTGGAGAGGATGGGGAAATTTGTAGTAACTTAAATAACGTGGGAAGGCTGAAGACCCAATTCAGATTAAAGAGTATTTACATTAAATACACCATGAAACAAATTTCCTTCTAAAATAAAAAACTAGAAGATGCAACAAAATACCGGCCTATAAAAGAGGACGGTGAAATTAAAAATACGACATAGACAAAGACATAAGAAACGATAGACAAAGACATAAGAAACGATATTCAGAAATTTCAAGGTTGCAGTTCTTACAATAGTGCAGAAAATCGGTAATATATATATATGTGTGTGTGTGTGTGTGTGTGTGTGTGTGTGTGTGTGTGTGTGTGTGTGTGTGTTTATCTGTCTGTATGTCCTTTATATAAATCCACAATTTTTATCCGATTCTCACCAAACTTCACACAAATATTCTTTAGGCTGAGTCTGAGCTCTAGGAACATGGATTAGTTTTAAAGCTTACATTCCACCCGAGCAACGCTGGGCTATACTGCTAGTATATATATATATATATATATATAATCACATCTTAACAAAAAGAACAAAATCCTTTCTAAAAAATCGCAGGTACAAAGAAACCCACTTACGAACAAAAAACTTAACTCAAATAAATTACTTATTTTTTAAATTAAAAACAATAGATGTTTAATTTAAAATGAAATAAAAAAACAAAAATAATATGCAAAATAGACAGAAAAACGAGGAAAGAATGAAAATTAAATGTCAAAAAATAAAATTCTAAAAGAAATAAACATTAACCCACCTCTAAAAAAATAAAGTACGAATATCATGAACGAAATTAAGAAATATACTCAGTCCAAAGTTACAAAAAACTTCCGAATAAACGTTCCTTTTTTTTCTATTTTTTAAGTTGTTCGAAACAAAAGAGTAAATAAAATTAAACGATACGGAATGTAAAAAAATAATAATAAATAAAAAACAGTCAATAGATAAATTTAAAAAAAAAGAAAATGTCAGTATGTAAACCAGACAGATAAATTTAAAAAAAACAAATATGGCGGCTAAAAATAAATAGAAACAAAAGAAAAATAAAAAATAAAATTGAACAAAAGAAAAAAGAAGAAACAATTAATTAAACAAAAGCAAAAATAAATTAAATCAGCTTATCAAAAATCCTGTCCCCAAAAAAGTCCCGTGAAAACAAAACAATAGTAGTAACCAGCAAAATTACTATAAAAAAAGTTCAAAACATGGTCACGTAGTGTTGTCTGGTGAAGAAAACTGAGTGCATGGTCATCAGCAAAAGATACAACCCAAAATGCCAAATACAGGTGGGGGATAACAGAATCAAACAAGTCCAAGAATTTAAGTACCTAGGAAGTGTTCTAACAGGAGATGGAAAGTGCGACAAGGAGATCCGAAGGCGAATTGGCATGGCAAAGGACGCGTTCCAGAAGATGAGCAAAATACTAACACACAGGAAGATCTCAATAGAAACGAAGAAAAGAGTGCTAGACTGCTACGTGATGTCAGTTCTTCAGTACGGCTGTGAATGCTGGACAATATCATCGA
>JBBBDQ010030800.1:325000-357500 GCA_037127315.1 Ascarosepion bandense | reverse complement strand
CAGACAATATTTGAACGTCACGTTACAAGCACGCCTACGTGGCCGACATTCTTTTCCAGAAAGAAAGAAGTACTTCAAGCGTCTGAAATTCCATACGAATACTTCGTCTTTCGTTTTCATATCAGTCAGTTAAGTGCCATGTGTGATACACGCTTGGGCGAAAGAGACACAACTGACTGAGCAGAGGATTTCCCGAAGTAGGATGCCATTACTTTCTACGGTAGACTGGTTGCCAACCAAGGCTATAGAACCCAATCTGTCCTGTTATTTAACCCATAGCTGGAGGAAGAAGTGGTGAATTTTTCCTAATGGTATTTGCGCGTATATGAATGCATCGAATTCGACTAGAATTCGAACTCTGCTCTCCGATTTCTCGTTCTAAGCCGATATCAACCGCACCACGATACACATCCTGTTTTCATAGACTAAACGATATTTTTTAACCGCCATGTCATTTAAGGATACAGAGCATCATATTTCCACACAGATTTTTTTGTGGTCTAAATCTATTTTCTGTGAGCTGGTTAGAATGAATACTTGCTTTGATTCGATAAACTAGCCGCTTATTCAACTTCCTTCAAAAAGTCTTCATTCCTATAATGAATAACGACAAAGAGCTACAATGATGCTTGTTGGGGCTTGATTGGGTTACATCAGGGCGCCTTTTACAAATGTAGAAGCGTTACAATAGAAAGGGGAGGTAACTCGCACAGATTTTATCGCTGCAACCCCCAAAAGATCATCATAAATATTTGGTGGAGAAATGCATTTGTACCTCTTTTCACCTGCTAAGCTATTCCTGTGTTACGACGATGCATTTATATATAGAAAGAATATTAATAATGTATAAAAAGTTATAGTAATGGATTCTATTGAGTCCTAAGTGTTATTCCAAAAAAGTTTTAACTCATGAATTAGTCGTAAAAATAAGGAAATTAGAAATAGAACGTTTGGAAGGTACTAGAATGATCAAGAATGTTCCAGTAAAATCGAGAGAATTTGAAAGGTTTTAGAAATATGCAAATTAGATGTTAGCCCCTAAAAAAATAGGTTTTGGGTAGAGAACAGTCAGTTGTTACCAGGGTTTGCTGATGTTATCAGCTCCGGTTTTGATTCAAGGATTTATATCCAGCCGAAAGAATCTATAAGAAGTTACCAACCAACTAAAATATGACTGAGTACCTCATGGAATTATATGGGTAAATAGATATTTTCGCCTCTTTCATTGACCAAGCCAATAATTAGTCTTTATATACGCATTTAAAGATTTCCAAAAAGTATATCACTTAACTTCCCCACCAACTTAACTGGGTAAAGATATTTGACACCTTCCCTCCCCTTCTGTTCCTCGTAACACTTCGCATGTCAAGAGTAAACTATGCGTTTCTATTTGAAAGCAAAACTGTATATTTGTAAATATTTTCATCTAATGTTTGTGAAATAAATATTTGTCTGTATCCTAACTCTGAGTTTTGGTCAATCATTTTTATTTTCCTCGTCCGGGATTAAACTTAACATAAATGGGGGCTCGTCCGAAGTTAACACGTAACACCTGCTAGTGTCTCTAGTTTTGTGCTTTGAGATTAATGCATTGAAAGTGGCAAAGATTCTGGCCAGAAGTGTCGAAGAGAAAGGTCTGCCCTGAGCATGATAAACCAGGAACTTATATTTTACAACCCATGATTTCATTAGCTATCAGTGTCCGGCAACTTTTAATGTATACAAATCTGCAAAGACTCTGACCAGAAGATGGCAAAGAGAACGGCCTTCTCTGTGCAGGATAAACCAAGAACTCATATTTTAGAAACCATGATGCTATTAGCCATCAAGGTCCCGCCACTTTTATGTAGACAAAGTTCACAGTGATTAACATACACGGACAAAAACGCGACTCAGTAGTCGAGACATAGGGCAATTGCAACGGTCATGATCCTTCATTAGTTGCACAGTAGGCGCTTCGCCAGGGCTACATACGGTTTTGAATTCAGAGTTGTTCTTCTTGACCATTTGCCACCCAATACTATAAAAACCAATCTGTTCTGTTATTTTACCCATAGCTGGCAGAGAAGAGAAGAATTCGTACTTTTTCCAAGGGTATTAAAACTAAAGTGAATGTAATAAACGCGACTCGAATTCGAACTCGGTTCTCAGATTCCTCAACCCGAGCCACTAACAATTACTCGAATGCCTCCAATAACATCGTTCTTTATATTTTGTCTCGTATCGATTACCACTTTTCCCAGGCTTTAGATCCGTGGTTCTCAATTTTTTTCTATTCATGCCTGTCTTTTGATTTATAATTTATTTTATGCTCCTCTCTTAACCGTTTACATTAACAAAGGATCATTTTACAATTTCCGGAACCAATAAACATTGATATTTCCCCATATAACTTAAAAACCCTTTGTAAAGTGAAACCAGTTAAATCAAATAAACTTTTATTTCGGTAAAAACAAAAACAAAGAAATCCTCAAGGAATTATTTTTAAAACTCTGAATACCGGATAAAATCACATCTGTTCACTAATAGAGTTAACTTTGGGCTACCGACGTGGGAAAAATAATTACAGTATTTACATTATTCGAACTATTGTCCTCATCTTTGTTGCCAAAAATTCAGTTGTTCTTGTCGTTAAGGAAACATGGCCCAGTGGATATCTCTCTCTCTATCACTCTCTCCCCTTTCCCTTTCCCTCTCCCTCTCTCTCTCTCTCTCTCAACCTGTCGCGACCTACCAAAAAGAGGAAGGAACAAAGACTTTACATTCTGCTACTACACAACCATGAACTCTGACTTGATTCGTAGAGTTGTGAGCTCAATACCAGGCTACAACAGTGGTGAACAAATAACTTGCAGGGTTGGAGGGAGATAACTCATGACTCCCAATCGAGACTTACCGCAAGGAATGGAGTTCATATACCCCAGTGATTGTAATAAAGGTTTCGGTCCGAAATTCCTAGCACCTTATGAAGACCGGAGCGTACAACTGCCGAAACGTCTTACAAATGCCAACAAAAATGAGGACAGTAGTCCGAATAATTACTGGAAATACGACCTCATCTCAGAAATATAGCCGAAAAATAATTATTTTATTTTATTTATTGGACTGTGTTTTTTGTTGTTTTATTTTCTATTAACGACTCAGCTTAATTAATAATGACAATTATTAAAACAAAAGTGGGAGAAATTCAGTTTTTACTTCAGAAAAAGGGCAATAATTGCATATGTAGACTACACTCTGGTGACGCTGACAATAGTATTGTAGCCATAGGGTGCTGGTTAACGTTACTTTGGTTCGGCCTTGTGTCATACATAACCGAACTCCCTGCAGCTTACAAGTTTTATGCACAGTTATCATCAGAAGGTTTTCATCAGAAGGTTGGTTGTCGGCAGGTTGGAATGTGTGAATTAGTGTGGAATAGTGTAAGAATAAAATATACATTTTCATTTTAAAATAGAAATTTATTAAAAGGAAAGAATAACGGGAATTTATAGAAATCAATGTCCAATTAGAAAGTGTAGGGTATCAAGAATTGTAGAAAATGTTCGTAATAGTAATGTAAGTATTTAAAATGTCCACAGAAGTTTAGAGTTCATGGTTGTGTAGTAGCAGAATGTAAAGTCTTTGTTCCTTCCTCTTTTTAGTAGGTTGGCGACAGGTTGAGAGAGAGAGACAGACAGACAGAGAAAGAGAGAGAGAGAGAATCAAATAAAATTGTACTTAACACGTTCATTGGTTCTCTCTGGCGGCGTGGAGTGAAAAAGAAGAAAAGAAAATTGAGAGAAGAGGTCGAATGAAGCTGTGACGTGTCCTGCGTCCGGGTCGGTTTTTTTAATTTTCTTGCGTTACATTGCCACGGGGTCCGCAGCTAACCGCTCTCATATCGACTCTCTTTCACAGGTTAGCGACGGGGTTTAAATACTGAAACTTCTCATGATGCCGGCTCCAGCGAGCCTTTTCGCATCTAGGTATGAAAATACGTCATATATGAATTTTCTGTCTTTAATCCAATCAGGATTCAGATTTTTTTACTTTTCGCACTGACTTGTGAATCGTCATATGAATCCACTTTTGCTGGTGTGCAAATTTACTTTGTGTTTTTCCAAAATGTTTTTAGTTCTTTAATTCTGTAATTCCTTATTCCTACATTAAGACTGACCTGTCAAAGAAAGAAAGAAAATAAGAAAGAATGAAAAAAAGAAAGAAAGAAAAAAAGAAAGCCTAAACCCTAGAAAGAAAGATAATTATATCAAAGAACGAAAGGAAAGAAGAAAGAAAGCCTAAATGTAAAAAAGTATGTTTGTGGTGATACCACCAACCGAGCAAAAGCGAGCAAACCGGATGTTGGCTCTGTACTGACCAGAAAGCTAATGAATAAAAAGTCGTCGTATGCAAGTGGCTTCGCGCAGATATTCCGGTTGAAAAATAAAAATTAATCAAATATCAAATAACCATTTTTATTTATCAGCCAATGAGAAGCCCAGAACCAAATACAAGGATGAAATGCGAAACGACCAGCGCTTTGAGCCAGAAGGAAAAATATAAAAGCCGTGACAAAAGGCACCCAGACAGACAGGCACAGACAGAGGAGAAGTGTGTAATTAGTTTCTTCCGCATCTATCTAAGTCTGTTCGTATCTATCTATCTATCTATCTATCTATCTATCTCAGTCTGTTTGTATCTCTCTCTCTCTCTCTCTCTCTATATATATATATATATATATATAGAAACAAAGATTTGTACCCGCAGAAATAACAAATAGCCTTAAAGAGAGTGGACGTCATTTTAACCCAAACCCGAGGAACCTTTCAGCCAACACTTGTCAAGGGTTACGTTGGCAAAATTATAAATGGGTATAGAGGAGGACACAACCAAAAGGGAATACTTGCAATACTGGGAGAAGATGGAATTCGTTTAAAAAAAAAAAATTTATTGAATAAATATTAAGAAGTGAGGGGGGTGTAAACATATAAATCCCACAAGAGTGAAAGAAAAAAGAAAAAATGTTACACTCACAAACTCGCCAGTAATTGCAAAGAGCGCAAGAACTGCTCTTTCTGCCTGCACAGGCTCGGCTGCTGGATTTTTAGGCAAATGGCCTCCAAAACACGTAAATGGTATGCCGATCGAGCACTGTTGCAGGACAGAAAACCAATTGTCCTCATAAGAGGAGGCACAAGCTTGACTATCCAGCAGGTGTTGGCCGATTTCTGAATCCAACACAGCTTGCGTTGTTCTTATATTCCTATGAGAATTGCCTAAACGTAAATTCGCGGGGACATGCTGCGCAACCCGCGTCTCCAACCTCAGATTGGTTCGTCCTATATATGCTGCATCGCAACAGCACTTAAATTTATACACAACAGAACTTTTACGAAAATAGGACAACCGATCCTTAACGAAAGATGGAAACACAGGCCTTGTCTTAAAAACAACACGCAACTGCACTGAAAAATAACCCGACGAAATACTAGCCGAAACTTTGTCAGTAACAGTAAGACATTTTCTTCCAAGCCAGGGTAATTTGAGATACAAAGGACAGCGACTTGGCCCTTCAACCTTTGGTTCTTTAAACCGTTTAATCTTACGAGCAATAACCCGTTTTACCAAATTAATGGGGTACCCGTTCCCTTCAAAAATATCTTGCAAGCGTGTTAATTCGCTGGCCAAGCATTCAGGAGAACAAATATTAAGGGCACGGTGAACCAAAGTTTCTATTAGGCCAATTTTACGGGACTTAGGGACAAAAGAGTTCCAATTAGTATATAGACCGGTAAAAGTCGGTTTACGAAACACAGAAGTCACGAAAACCTCGTCCCGTCGCTGAACATAGACATCTAAAAATGGAAGACCCCCATCCTTCTCTATCTCCATAGTAAACTGAAGAGATGGATGTAGGGAGTTTAGCTGAACTAAAAAATTTTCAGCTTCAGATGTGTTATTAAATAATGCGAAGGTGTCATCAACATAACGTCGATAAATAAGTGGCTCATTAACCTTCTCAAATAACACATGTTCATAATATCCTACAAAGATATTAGAAAGAACAGGACCCAAGTATATATAATTGGGTAATTGGACGTGTATAATGATAATATGCACGCTAAAAAGACTGCCGTCTTCTACCAAGTGCCTATAGCTCAGAGGTAGAATCGCCGACTGACGTCAATTCGGTCAGGTTTCAATCCTGGGTAAAAAGCCATCGGATGTCTAACCGTACTGATGAGCTGTGATACAGCGAAACAGATCTGTCTGCGGATATATATATATCCGCAGACAGATCTGTTTCGCTGTATTACAGCTGATCAGTACGGCTTAGACTCCGTTCGCTTCCTAACCCAGGATTGAAACCCGACCGAATCGGCGTCAGTCGGCGATTCTGCCACGAGCGTCCGGCAGAAGAAGTCAGGCTTTTTTGCGCGTATAATTACGCCCAATAGCTAGAGTGATCCAATTCATTATCGAATGAGCGATGCGTATATGCGGACAGACTGATATATATATATATATATATATATATATATATAGCATTCAGAAAAAAAATATATATAGAGAGAGAGAGAGAGATACGAACAGATTTAGATAGATAGATAGATAGATAGATACGAACTGACCTATATATATATATATATATAGAGAGAGAGAGAGAGAGAGAGAGATACGAACAAACTGAGATAGATAGATACGAACAGACTTAAATATATAGATAGATACGAACAGACTTAGATAGATAGATAGATAGATAGAGAGAGTTGAATAGACTGCTATATGTGTAGACTGCTATTGATATAACGTACGTGACAAGAAAAAAGTTTGTCTTCTCTTTACGCTTATAACAGCCCATAATATGTTTTTTTCTTTTGCCCGGTAATTAACTCGCTTCTTCTTCCTTTTCTCCCAATGCTTCCATGGTTCCAATTTGTCTTCTTCTTATGTATGTCTTTAAAAATGAAATGCCAAATTTCGATTCCACATTTTCTTCTTTATTTTACCGCCCGTTTATTTTCGTTGTTATTCTTTCCTGAATAAATAAATGCACCATCCCTGAAACGTGCAGGCGACAGACTTGGTATTATATACTATATTTCCGTTGTTTCTTTTTTTTTTTTTTTTTAATATGGAACAACTGACACACGCATGCGCAGACCCATTGTAATCGGTATTCTTTGACAGACCTGTCCATTCTTGTATGGGCCATCGAATAGAATATACAGAGGAAACCTAGATAGACTAGAAGCTAAAGTTTAAATATTTTATCGATTGAGAAGTTTGGCATCTTTCCTACCACCCGTTGGATAGCAATGTCGGTATGCTTTCGTTTCTTTTCTTTTTTCAAGGCATCTGGTCTGACGAACTTCTTTCCTTAAATTCCCGACCATATGAATTTACTCATGCTACTAGATTGGCAATTAGGTCCCACCCTTTACCATCAAAATAGTCAAGCGTAACTTCCACTTCTACTCCAATAGTTGCTTTTCTCGCACTTTCCGCCTGTCGATCTCCTTTCTGTATACTTAATACTCTGATAGCTGCAATCTCCAAAAGTTTGAATGCAACGTCGATTGTCATCTTCTACCTTCCTAAATCTCGTCTCTTATCCTTTCTTCGACATCAGCTGCACCTTGGTTTTTCTCCCACTGTAACCCCCTGCGCCTCAGTGGCGGTCCTGCTTTTCTTGAGGTAAAATAATTATAAAAAGTTCTGCAGAACTAACAAATGCAGTGAAATGCTGTTCTTTTTTAAGTTCTTTTATTATATTTCAGTCATTTCACCCCAAGGAAGGTGATAATGCCCCTAAGACGCAAATTACACTTAAGGGAAGGAAAGCATCTACACCGATAAAACAATCTTTCCTCAGAGTAGAAAGGTTACCGAAGGGATATGTCCCTCCCCCGTGGAACAACATGAAAGGGCTTTTGCGCCACAGGCACCAGTTGGATGGTAACCTAGAAGTCAGGGCCAAACTACACCCAAAGCTCTGACTGGGGAGGCAAGCCTAATTGGGAACCCCGAGCAGAATCATATCAACTTTTTCTACCTAGATTTATATATGTTACAAATTAAACTAAGCACAATTGACAATTGAGATATGGATCCGCGTTGTGGTGTAGTGGATATCGACTCCGAACGAGAAATCGGGGAACCGAGTTCGAATTCCAGTTGAATTCCTTACATTCACTTACGCGCAAATACCATTGGGAAAGGTATTAATCCATCTCGTCCCTCCAGTTATGGGTTAAATAATAGGACAGTATGGGTTCTATAGCCTTGGTCAGCAATCAGTCTACCGAAGAAAGTAATGGTAACCTACTGCGGGATAATCTTCTGCCCAGTCAGTCATGTCTCGAAAGAGACATGACCACCCAAGCGTGTATCACGTATGACACTTAACTGACTGACAATTGACAAAGGATGAAATATTTTTGCTGATTTGGACGTCATTCTAGAATTTTTATTTTTTCGTCCAAATTTGCATAAATTTGTTTTGCTGTTGTTAAATATCGAATCATCATCATCCGTTACACCCAATGGTGTGTAGGGCAGCAACAAAGCTTCTCCACCTCTCACTATCTTGGGCCAGACTAGTCAATGAACCCCAAGAGTACTGCATGGCTTTCATCCCATTCTCCACCGTGCTTCTCCATGTCGTTCTTGGTCTTCCCCTCTTTCTTTTGCCCTCTGGGGTCCAGTGCTGTTCTTGTGATTAACTGTAGATCTTTCCGGAGCACATGCCCAATACATCTCTACTGCCTTCTAGTAATAATGGTGCCCATGTTCTCTTGCTTGCCTCTCTTCAACAGGTCTTCATTGGAGATCTTATCTGGCCAAAATATCGAAAAAACACTTTAAAAATTTCAGCATTTTCTTTATCCACAATTATTATCATTATTATATGCCCGGCCATTCGGACTAGTATCCCCATCTTGATTGTATTAAGCACAATATTTTTTCAGGAAGAAGAAGAAGAAGAAGAATCCTGGGAAAAGAAGTAGAGGAGGAAAGAGAAGAAGAAGAGGGAAGAGATAAAGAAGAAGAAGAAGAAGAAGAAGAAGAAGAAGAAGAAGAAGAAGAAGAAGAAAATCCTGGGAAAAGAAGTAGAGGAGGAAAGAGAAGAAGAAGAGGGAAGAGATAATGAAGAAGAAGAAGAAGAAGAAGAAGAAGAAGAAGAAGAAGAAGAAGAAGAAGAAGAAGAAGAAGAAAATCCTGGGAAAAGACGTAGAGGAGGAAAGAGAAGAAGAAGAAGGGAAGAAATAAAGAAGAAGAAGAAGAAGAAGAAGAAGAAGAAGAAGAAGAAGAAGAAGAAATTTCAGCATTTTCTTTATCCATAATTATTATCATTATTATATGCCCGTCCATTCGGACTAGTATCCCCATTTTGATTGTATGAAGCACAATATTTATTTATTTATTTATTTATTCATTCAAGTATCTATCGTCATCCTCAGCAATCAACTTCTAATTTTGAAGCGAACACATTATTCAATCCTGGAGAGGATAACTACTCTCCCTTGCCCCCTTCGTACTTAGCAGGGGGGCGGGGTTAACTCATACCTGTTACTCCTCACCAGTCGTATTCCCATTTGTGATTGATTCGTCCAATGAACCAAATCAAGTAGATTTTCATCCCTGCCAGGAACGATATGAAAGAATATAAAAATTCGCGGATGTTGCAACTTTTGCTTTCTTGAAACACAGTCTAGATTCGTTGTCGAGCAGTAGAGGAAGTTGTACGTGTTGATGAAAACTTGCTTATACTTTATGAAAATTAAGTATGTGACTGATAGAAAAGCAGCTTAATGCAAATATGGAAACAGCGCAGAAGATTTGGGGATTTGCGATGGAGAAAAATCTACAAAGTTGGTGCATAGAATCTTGAAACATGAGCAAACCAATAATGACCCATCGACCAAATTTCCTAAACTTAACCTACTATCATTTTTTATCATTTCAAAAACTGAAAAATGTCCTAAAATGTCAAAGATTTACTGATATCAGTGACATTCCGTAACGCATGAACACATTACGGGAAAGCATTCGCGAAAACAAGTGCCAAGAATCTTTGAGCGATGGCACCATTGTCTGAGGAGCTGAAATATCTTCCAAAAGGAAGCGATAAAAGACAATACTGACCAGGTATGAAACTTTGCATACTCAGGTATATTACAGGAATTAGATCAGATAGATAGATATGAACAGAATGAGATAGATAGATAGATAGATAGATAGATAGATAGATAGATAGATATGAATAGAATGAGATAGATAGATAGATAGATAGATAGATAGATAGATAGATAGATATAGATGATTGAGATAGATAGATAGATAGATAGATAGATAGATAGATAGATAGATAGATAGATAGAAATGAATGAATGAGATAGATAGATAGATAGATAGATAGAATGAATGATTGAGATAGATAGATAGAAATGAATGATTGAGATAGATAGATAGATAGATAGATAGATAGATAGATAGATAGATAGATAGATAGATAGATAGATAGATAGATAGATAGAAATGAATGAGATTGAGATAGATAGATAGATAGATAGATAGATAGATAGATTGAATGATTGAGAGATAGATAGATAGAAATGAATGATTGAGATAGATAGATAGATAGATAGATAGATAGATAGATAGATAGATAGATAGATGATTGAGATAGATAGATAGATAGATAGATAGATAGATAGATAGATAGAAATGAATGATTGAGATAGATAGATAGATATGAATGAATGAATAGATAGATAGATAGATAGATAGATAGATAGATAGATAGATAGATAGATAGATAGATAGATAGATAGATAGATAGATAGATAGATTGATAGATGATTGAGATAGATAGATAAATGAATGATTGAGATAGATAGATAGAAATGAATGATTGAGATAGATAGATAGATAGATAGATAGATAGATAGATAGATAGAAATGAATGATTAAGATAGATAGATAGATAGATAGATAGATAGAAATGAATGATTGAGATAGATAGATAGATAGATAGATAGAAATGAATGATTGAGATAGATAGATAGATAGATAGATAGAAATGAATGATTGAGATAGATAGATAGATAGATAGATAGATAGATAGATAGATAGATAGATAGATGAATGAATGTGAATAGAATGAGATAGATAGATAGATAGATAGATAGATAGATAGATAGATAGATAGATGAATGAATGAGATAGATAGATAGATAGATAGATATGAATAAAGATAGATAGATAGATAGATAGATAGATAGATAGATAGATATAGTTAGATATGAATAGAATGAGATAGATAGATAGATAGATAGATAGATAGATAGATAGATAGATATGAATAGAATGAGATAGATAGATAGATAGATAGATAGATAGATAGATAGATAGATAGATAGATAGTGTTGTCGACCCAGAACATGTCCGGAAGAAAACTCGAACTCCTGAATTAGTGAAGCATAGATATAAACCTAGACGGAAAACAAATACACGTCAGTCTGACTTCCAAGTATTAGACACTGTAGAAGTCACTATATATTCCATTGCTAAGCAAGATGCTCCAAGTCAGAGAGTTTGCTTACTCGAAGATTAGGACCTTAACTCCTACAATTTTAGACCATGTCTTTATCTATCCTCCACATTCTAATAATTTTCACCTCCTACTTCAATATCTTAAATTGCAATGAAACACTTCTGTCAGCACACCATTAACTAGAATGGATCTTGGCTTTTGTATTAAGTCAATTTATCTCTCGCTCTCTCTCTCTCTCACTCTCTTTCTCTCACTCTTTCTCTTACTCCCCCTCTCTCTCTCCCCATATATATATATATATATATATATATATATATATATATATATATATATATAAACTTATTTATAAATGGAACTTTGTGTGTGTGTCTGTGTGGGCCTGTGTCTATCCGTTAGCTATAGACTCCGAAACGACTGAACCGATTTTCTTGAAAATTTACACAGTTGTACTATAAGCGTCTGTGAGTGTTCAAGGTACCTCCGATAAATATCGAAAATCGATAATCGAAAAATCGGGTTATAGAAGGAGTGGTCCGATTTTAATCAAATTTGATATACTCATAGACAAAGACATAAGAAACGATATTCAGAAGTTTCAAGGTTGCAGTCCTTAAAATAATGCAGAAAATTTGATATCGATACCAGGAAATGAAAATTTGACTTACATCCATTCATTTTTCTTTCAGTCTACGGTTTCGCTTTAACTGGAAACAACTTTTGCTTCCGTGCCAACGTCCAAAGAGTCTAAGCTCCAGGACCATGGATTAGTTTGAAAGCTTTCATTACACCCGAGCAACGCCGGGCTATACTGCTAGTATATATATAAATGCAAACTTATCACTATACTCGTTTCGAAAAACCCTCCGCGGAAGGAAAAAATGGTTGTAAAAAAGCACATGAACATCAGCCAAAGCCATCTGGACCGAAGCAGTACGGAGCCCAAAGAAAAAAACCCGAGACGTGTAATTAATAACAAGCAAGTGCTCAATACGTAAGCAGAGCAGAATAAGTAAATTAACCGAGTAGGTTTGTTGGCTCACTAGGTTAATTTACTTATATATATATATATATATATATATATATATCCTATCAGCCCGAGTAAGGCGGTAACGCCACTGATGTGCAGGGTGGGGGGGGGGCTACATAAAAGTAAAAAGATTAAAAGAGAAGAGATTGGAGAGAAAGACGAACCTGTTAGAAAGGAGCAAGAGAAGGATGGGAATACAGGTGTGATGACAGTTGCAAAGGTGGAGAGAAAGGAAGGATATATAGGGTGGTGAAGAAAGAACTAGAGTCAGGTGGTTCAGAGATGGGCATTGACATTGTGTTTAAATTTCTGGAGGTTGTAGTCGTCAGGAAAACGATATTCAGAAGTTTCAAGGTTGCAGTTCTTACAATAGCGCAGAAAATCCATAATATATAATATAAGGCAAGATGTTTGTGTGTCTGTCTGTTTAGCTGTCTGTATGTCCTTTATACATATCCACAATTTTTATCTGATTCTCACAAATATTCTTTAGGCTGAGTCTGAGCTCCAGGACCATGGATTAGTTTTAAAGCTTTCATTACACCCGAGCAACGCCGGGCTATACTGCTTGTAACAAATAAAACAAAAGTAATGCAGATATACAAGTCATTTTTTAAACAGCATCAATTACAACATTTAAATTTTATGTTTTACAAGCTTTAAAGATGACATCAGTCAGATGGCGTCCATTTTGCTCAATACACTGGGTTAATTGTCCTCTAAAGTTTCGGTCGACTCTTTCCAGCATATCGGTGGGTACGTTGGCGACACCTTGACGTATGCTGTTCTTCAGGTGAGCCAGGGTGTTAGGTCGATCGTTGTAAACAATTGACTTCAGGTAGCCCCATAGAAAATAGTCAGTGTGGTAAATACGGAGACCGTACTGGCCAAAGCAGATCGCCTCTCAAAGAGATGAGGTGCCCCCTAAAGTTCCGCTGCAAAACTGTTATTGACACGCGCGCCGTGTGTGCCGTTTACAGTAAACAGAAACAAACTATAAATACCGCACTCTCGCGTAAGCCCCTCCTTACTATCCTCGGAGCAACCATCGCTTCAGAGCGCCAAATTCAAATAAGATAAGCTTCTAAAAATAATACATTAGCTACTGTCTTATATATATATATATATATATATATATATATAGTCATCCGCAGAGAGATCTGTTTCGCTGTATCACAGCTCATCAGTACGGTTACGCTCCGATTGCTTTTAACCCAGGATTGAAACCCGACCGAATTGGCGTCACTCGGCGATTCTAACTAACTATATATATATATATATATATATATATATATATATATATATATATATATAGTCATCAACATGCAAGCCCGTTTTGCTATATCACAGCTCATCAGTGTGGCTAGACACATCCACTATATATATATATAAGAAAAATTAAGGCAGACACGTTATTTCATGGTTTCAGCAGTAGTATAGGCCTATTTCAGGCAAACCATCAGCAGCTTCCGTCTTTACTGAAGCTGATGATGGTTCGCCTGAAATAGGCCCATACTTCCCATTTACCATGAAATAACGTGCCTGCCTTAATTTTTCGGATATTTGCTCGATATGTATTTATATACATATATATTTAGAGCTTTCTTAGAAAGTTATCCTACCACTGTATGTACAGGATACTCCTTTGGGTTATTCTATACCCACACTGCATGCTGATATATATATATATATATATATATATATATATATATATATATTAGTCATCCACATACAAGCCCGTTTCGCTTTATCACAGCTCATCAGTGTGGCTGGACACATCCACTTGCTTCTGGCCGGGATTGAAACTCGACCGATTTGATGTCGGTCAAAGTCGCTACCCCGCTAAGTCATAGTCGCATGGAATCAAAAAAAAAGGGAAATTTTACCGTGTTGTGTATAAGCAGTGTATATACACGCCAGTCACCGAAAGAACTCAATTCTTTTCTGAAGAGTCACGCTTATATCGCAGAAGTGGAATCTGTTTTTAAAATTTTCTTCTCACGAGAGCTGAATATATATTAGGACCTTGAATAAGTTGATTTTTCATGAAAAGTAATGTTTTATAGACAACAATTAGAATGAAACATGTCACTGAAAGTGCTGTCCATCGCTAACAACAACTTTTTCCCATCTTTCTGGCAACATTTGAATTCGATGTCGAAAAAAACGAGACGTCTTTTGGGACTAACCAGTAATTGACACATTTTTCGACATTTTCATAAAAATGAAAGACTGCTCAACCAGGCCATGTGCTATCGACCAGAATAAGTGATAATCTAACTGGGCAACGTCTGGTAAATAGGGCGGGTGGAATAGGTTCCAAGTAGGTTTTCACCAGCTTTGCAACGTCACTTTGTCGTACCTCTATTCGTTTTTTTTTTCTTCAATGCTCGGCTCAAACGCATCATTTGTAGTCAATACCAATTTCCTGACGGTTTTGATCGGTTTGAGAAGCTCATAAGAAACTAAATCCAGCCAATTTCACCAAATGCAGAACAAAAGCTTCGAATCATGGATATTCGGCTTTGCCGCCGACCCTACTTAACCCACGATCTTCTACTATTCGGGTTATCGTCGTTATTGTGGGATCTCCCCTTTTTCTATGGTAATAAACTAGACTTGAGTATACATATACTCCTGCCATAGTGAAATGCGTGAGAACAGTAGACATCGTAGGAGTACCGTAAGAGATCCGTAAGTTACGAGCGATACCGAAGTTACACAGAGAATAACGCGCCAGTAGTCATAAAAGCTCTGAGCTCCACCCAGACAGAATAGTATTACCCGGACATACTAATTTCAACACGGCTTCACTTCAAAGACTTGTATATATATATATATATTCCTTACTAATCGTATTCCTGGATTACTAACCTGCTTTCTAGTTTGTATCTTTACGTTTAATATAATTTATTTTTCTATCTCAAATGTCTGTTTTGTTGTTTATCATTTTGTGCGGTTCCTCACCCGGAATCCATAACAGCCGCGTATCCACTTTTCATCACCGGTCATGATACGATGTAAAAAAAACTTTCATTTTGTGTCGTTAAAGCAGCTGTTCACACGTGACAAGGCGCCATTCGACGTCTCTCGGCTTCAACTCGTACGGCACTCAATATCCTTGATTTTGAATGCTTTCGAATGCTTTTTAAGAGATGTATTATATTTTTTTTTTTTAATCATTTCACCCTGAGCAAGGCAGAAACGCCACTGATGTGCAGGGGGCTACATAAATGTAAAAAGATTAATTAGAAAAGAGTGAGGAGTACAAACTAGGTAGAAAGGAGCAATAGAAAGCTGAGAAAGCAGGTGCGATGACAGATACATAGGTGGAGAGAAAGGGAAGGTTATACGGGGGTGGGGAGAGAGCTAGAGTCCAG
Organism: Ascarosepion bandense; assembly: GCA_037127315.1. Classification (NCBI taxonomy): domain Eukaryota; kingdom Metazoa; phylum Mollusca; class Cephalopoda; order Sepiida; family Sepiidae; genus Ascarosepion; species Ascarosepion bandense. The sequence goes on along the minus strand of JBBBDQ010030800.1, from coordinate 341,551 downwards.
TGGTTAGTAAATGAGTATTGACATTGCATTTAAATTTCTGGAGGTTGTAGCCGTCAGGAAAGCAAGAATACGGGAGCGAGTTCCATTGGCGGGAAGTGCGAGAGAAGAAGCTGAAGGAGTAGAATTGTCGTCTGCATTTGGCTAACCTGACTGTGAATGGGTGGGACCTAGTTGCCAGTCTGGTTGCACGAGTAAACATCTGTTGAGGAGGCATCAGTGACTTAAGTTCGCCTGAGCAGAAGCCATGAAAGTATTTATAGAACAGACAAAGGGAGGCCACATTTTGACGATGGGGAAGTGGCTACAGTCGAGCCGCCAGATCAGTACCTATCACATTACAGACTCTCCTTTGGAGCCTGTCAAGAATACTGAGGAGAACGGCAGGGGCACCTGACGATAAATGGCAGCAGTACTCCATGCACGGACGGATGGTTGACTTGTATATATGCAGGATGGATTCAGGTGGAAAAAACATTCTTGATCGACATAGTGACCCAACCTTCTTAGCAGTAGATTTTGCTATGGATTCAATATAGTGGTTCCATTTGAGGTCTGAGGACAGGGTAAGTCCGAGGAGGCGTAGTGTATTACTCTCCGGGAGAATCGCTTGGTCCATGCTTATGGGAGGCAGGAGAGGTTGCCTGTAATGGTTGACAGACAACAGCTTGGTCTTAGATGAATTGAAGTTGACAAGCCACTTCTTGCCCCAGTTCACCACAGAGTGTAGATCCCGTTCAAGGTCAGCAGCGAGATTATGTCTGTCCGCCTCGACAGGTTTCTTACTGGTGCGGGAGTATATTGTAGTGTCATCTGCGTAGATGCCTACTTGGGACTTGATCTCATCTGCGAGGTCGTTGATGAAAACAAGGAAGAGCGTCGGTCCCAGGATAGAGCCCTGTGCGACACCAGCATTCGTGCTGTAGGACGAAGAGGCACGCCCATTCAGAACGAGCTTCATTTTGCGTTTATTTAAGAAAGATTGGATTAGGTCAAGCAGGCATAAGCAGTAATTAGTGGGGAAACAGTTTATTACTTCATAACAATATAAAACGGATCCCCCACGCTATGCCCAGTAGAAGCCTTAATCATATTTCCAACTATTATATTCAGTCATACGTGATACACACTTGGGCGATCAAAAGAGAAATGACAGACTGGGCAGAAGATTTTCCCGCAGTAAGTTGCCATTGCTTTCTGCGATAGATTGATTGCCAGCCAAGGCTATAGAACCCAATCTGTCCTATTATTTAACCCATAACTGGAAGGAAGAGACAGATTAATACCTTTCCCAAGGGTATGTGTGTGTAAGTGAATGCAAGGAATTCAACAGGAATTTGAACTCGGCTCCCCAATTTCGCGTTCCAAGCCGATATCCAGTGCACCATAACGCACATCCCCTGTCATAATATCATGCAAAAAAAACAAACCTTTCATTTTTTGCCGTTGAAGCAGTTGTTCAAACGTGACAAGACGCCGATGGCCGCTGTTATTTTATCCTCATGATTTGACTGTAAGGTAATTTTTGTGTTTTTGAAAAGAAGAGTTCTTTTATGAGGACGAAATAACAACATCGGGAAAATAACATCATTGAAAATGGCCAGTGAAGTTTCTGAAAATGCTTGGAAAGTCAAAAATCATTAAACATTTTTTACATTTCTTATCACCAGTAAAAAGGGCACGTGTAAAAATACTGAAAAAATTAAATAAAATTTCATAAAATCTTTCTTGTTGGCGGTTTTTAACGAAACATCAAAAGAGCTAGTTGATATATATATATATCAGTAAATAAGCATCTTCAGGGAATGTCATCTAAATAGGGTACTGATAAGAAGATATAGGGAACTCAATAACCCACGTGACCAAAACAAAGAAGACACCAAACACAAAGTGGGGGTTGGGGAATTATTAGGAAAAAAAAAACAACTAGCGAAGACGGTATATATTAATACATATACATATTGTTCCACATTGTTGGCACGACTCGGAGTTCCATGCACTATGCAGTCATCAGGTGCATTTTTCGAAACTGACAGTTTAAGAGATTTGAATTTCAGTTTACTCCACGTTAATGGGAGTAAAATCTTGTAAAGATAGTTTACAGCTTTTTAATAACGATTAAAATTTAAATATACTAAGACTACATGGTTATATATATATATATATATATATATATATATATATATATATATATATATATGAACTTATTTACAAATGGAATTTTGTCTGTGTGTGTGTGTGTGTCCGTTACCTATAGACTCCGAAACAGCTGAACCGATTTTCTTGAAAATTTACACAGTTGTACTATAAGCGTCTGCGAGTGTTGTTAGCTAGGTTTTGTGTCGAGGTACTCCCGATAAATATCGAAAATCGATAATCGAAAAAATCGGTTTATAGAAAGAGTGGGTCCGATTTTAATCAAATTTGATACACTCATAGACAGACATAAGAAACGATATTCAGAAGTTTCAAGGTTGCAGTTCTTACAATAGTGCAGAAAATTTATAATATATATATATATATATATATATATATATATATATATAAAAGGCAAGATGTTTGTGTGTGTGTGTCTGTTTATCTGACTGCATGTCTGTATTTTTTCAGCTCTTTTATTTTAGTTTTTGCTTCAGGTTTGGCTCTAAGTAGGTATAATTGTAGTTCTTAGTCTCAGCCATGATACCATTTACTCAGAGGACTTATTTAGCCTTCAACATTCAGTTTACGACGAGAAAAACTTATTTGATATCGTTACCAGGAAATCAAAATTTGACTTACATCCATTCATTTTTCTTTCAGCCTACGGTTTCGCTTTAACTGGAAACAACTATTGCTTTTTAGTCTTTCGTGCCAACGTCCGAAGAGTCTGAGCTCCAGGACCATGGATTAGTTTTAAAGCTTTCGTTACACCCAAGCAACGCCGGGCTATACTGATAGTATATATATATATATATATATATATATATATATATATATATGTGCGTGTGTGTGTGTGTGTGTGTGTGTGTGTGTGTGAGGGGAGCAGTGAAGGGCAGTGGTAGAGAAAAGAAGAGGCATGGTTCCGGTTTGGCTCAGGACTAATTCATCACGCTCCCAATTTTTATAATTACTATTTATTATAATAAATGTCCTTGTTCATTGGCCGCTGAAATGTGTTGAAGGCAAAACGGCAATTAAATTCTATTCATTATTTCAGTATAATCACCCTTCATGTGATAGACACAATTATTAATATACCTATTCTCCATTTTCTTTTTTCTTTTCTTTTTTTCTTTTTTTTTTTGGTGGGGGACTAATGAAGCCATTTAATGAGAGGATCATGGGATAGTATGAGTAAAAAGAAAAAAAATAGTAAAAAAAGATATTGATCCTACGAGGAAAAGTGTACGTCTCGCCACTCCTGGCTTTACCTAGCTAGCTAGATATACAGATAAAAAAAGACTACCATAGATAGATAGATAGATAGATAGATAGATATGAATAGACTGCTATATATATATATAAAGAGAGACAGAGATCAATTGATCGATAGATGAGTGGATAGATAGATAGATAGATAGATAGATAGATAGATAGAAAACGACTGCTATACAGTTTTATACACACAGACATATAAAGATAGATAGATAGATAGATAGATAGATAGATAGATAGATAGATAGATAGATATGAATTGACTGCTATATATATTTTATAAATATATATATATATATATATATATATATATATATATATATATAGATAGATAGATAGATAGATAGATAGATAGATAGATATGAATTGACTGCTATATATTCTTTATACATATATAGGGAGAGAGAGACTGATAGATAGCTAGATAGATAGATAGATAGATAGATAGATAGATAGATAGAAAACGACTGCTATAGTTTTATACACACAGACATATAAAAATAGATAGATAGATAGATAGATAGGAATTGACTGCTATATATACTTGATAGATAGATAGATAGATAGATAGATAGATAGATAGGAATTGACTACTATATATACTTGATATGTAGATAGATAGATAGATAGATAGATAGATAGATAGATAGATAGAAAACTGCTACACATACACATACAGTGGTGATTCTACGTCGAGCGTAGAAAAAGCCAAGGCTCACTCCGCATTTTGGCTGGTCCCTCGGTTGCCCCATACCACTACATTTTTGAGCTTCAAAAATTTGAGACTGATCAGTTTCCTAAATTGATCTTCAGCACTTTCCCCTCTGCATTTTCTTTTTCATTTAGCTTATTAAGGACACATAGAGGCCAGTTTGAAAGAAAAACAGACAAAATAAAACAACCAGATAGAAACAGACATCTTGTTAGGGATGGGGAAGAGACTTAATAGTCAAATTTTCATACCTGAAGGAAAACGCTAATTACAAATAATGCCCCCAACTTGATATGTAGATGCAGTGATTTGTTTTTTTTTTTTGTTTTTTTTTTGTTGTTGTTGTTGTTTTTAATCGTATCATACCGAGCAAGGCGGTAACGCCACTGATGTGCAGGGGGCTACGTAATAATGAAAAGTTCGGAAAAGAGAAAGCCGGAAACCACATCCTAAACAGGAAACAAGGGATGAGCCTCTTCACCTGTTCAAAAGACGTGGGTGGAGTATCTATCTATCTATCTATCTATCTATCTATCTATCTATATTTCTATCTATCTATCTATCTATCTATCTATCTATCTATCTATCTATTACAGTTCGTTATCTATCTATCTTTTTTTTTAATCGTATCACCCCGAGCAGGGTGGTAACGCCACTGATGTGCAGGGGGCTACGTAATAATGAAAAGATCGGAAAAGAGAAAGCCGGAAACCACATCCTAAACAGGAAACAAGGGGTGAGCCTCTTAACCTGTTCAATAGACATGGGAAATTTGGCATGTCTTGCTTAACAAGGGGAGGTCGTTAAATTGAGAATTGGGTTAAACAAAACAGAACAGAAAGGGAAGGGGCGGGATATAAAAAATGTATAGAGAAAAAATAAAGAAGGGAAAAAAGAAAAGAAAAAAAGGAAAAATTTCAAATAGAAACGCTCGATACGTGTCAAACAAATTTAACTTTAAATATTTAAAAGGGTTGTAAGTGAAGAGATGGGAAATTTGGCAAGTCTAGCTTAGCAAATGAAAAGGGTTAAGGAAGGGTTAACCAAATTTTTTAACTGTTATGATTTTACTTTTAAAAGGAAGAGTAAAATGACATTTTCCTTTTACCCTAATCTTCACTCTTTTCTCTTTCACCTCACTGAAAAAAATTGAAAATTTCGTAAGGAGACTTCGATGGAAGGCCTACTTTTTTCTTCGTTTTACAGTTTCTTCGTCTTGTTCTACGGAGTCTTTTAACCTGAAAACTCAACGTACACCTCCTGTATGCAAATTTCTGAACTCTTTTGAGAAGGACCTTTTCGACTTGATCCCCAAAATTAAATTTCGTGGGGCTTCTAATGAATTCCAGAACTTGTTAAAGTCGGATATTAGAACCTTAAAAAACTCTGGGTACCTGTGGGTAAAATCCGACAAATCTAATAACATTTATAAATGTGATCCTTCAAATTACCTAAGTATCCTTAAAAATAACATAACTAGTCATTACAAAGTAGACAAAAGAAACCTAACATTATCGGAAATTAATATAGATACAGCTAAATTTGCTAACGAATTAAACTTTAGTGACAGAATTGGCAAAGTTTCTACCAAAGAAGCTTACGTTTTAATTAAGGACCACAAACCAAACTTCCAAAACAAATTAAACTAGACTGATTAATCCTACTAAATGTGACTTAGGCATAATTTCTAGGGATATTCTAAAAAACCTAGTAGAGAAGTTGCAATCGAATTTACAACCAAACCTTTGAAAAAGTTCTTTGGATACCATATACTGGTTTCAGTCAGTTAAGTGTCACACGTGATACACGCTTGGGCGATCATGTCTCGAAAGAGACATGACTGACTGGGCAGAAGATTATCCCGCAGTAGGTTGCCATTGCTTTCTGCGGTAGACCGGCTGCCGACCAAGGCTATAGAACCCAATCTGTCCTGCTATTTAACCCATAACTGGAAGGAAGAGCGGGATTAATACCTTTCCCAATGGGTATTTGCGCGTAAGTGAATACAATGGATTCAACTGGAATTCGAACTCGACTCCCCGATTTCTCGTTCCGAGCCGATATCCGCTGTACCACAACGCACATACAGGTTTAATAACATCAATAATAATCTAAGTCCACCATCCTTAAATTCGATATTGCTGACTTCTATTCTTCTATATCTAAAGACCTTCTTGAAAGTTGCTTAAATCTTGCTAAAAATTACGTGGATATTTCGGATAGGGACTATAAGATTATCTTAGCGGCTAGAAAATCCATTCTCACCTTTAATAATTCCACATGGACGAAAGGGCCAAAGGATAGCTTTGATGTCCCTATGGGAGCGTATGATTCAGCCCAGGTAGCAGATCTTGTAGGTATTTATATTTTAGATTGTGAGGTGTGTCATAAGTCACAATTTTCGGATGTCTAAATGTTTTTTATTTTTCGAATGTTTAAATGTTATAATTTTAAATTTACACCCGCACTCACGCACATATTATTACTATTGACGTTATTTTTATATATACATATATATGTGTGTGTGTGTGTGTGTGTGTGTGTGTGTGTGTGTGTGTGTGTATTTTTGTTTTTTAAATAGTGAATTTAATACGAGCCTGCCTCGAAAAATTTCACTAAAAAATATTTGCCTGTCTATGTGTGTGGGTGTGTGTGTGGGGTAGTGGGTATCGGCTCGGAACCAGAAACAGAACAGCCGAGTTCGAATCCAGTTAAATTCGTTACATTCACTTACGCGCAAATCCCCTTGGGAAAGGTATTAATCCGTCTGTTCTTCCGACAGTTATGGGTTAAATAGCGGAACAGACTGGGTTCCATAGCCTTGTCTACCGCCGAAACTAATGGCAACCTACTGCGGGAAAATCTTCCTCTCAGCCAGTCCTGTTCCTTTCGAAACATAATCGCCAAAGCGTGTATCACGTATGGCACAACTGTCTGACTGATATATATGTCTGTGCATATATATATATATATATGTATGTGTGTGATAGATATTGATTAGACTGAGATAGATAGATAGATAGATAGATAGATAGATAGATAGATAGATAGATAGTGTGCTGAAAATTTTATAGGTTTACTATAAAGAGTGAAACTAGAACTGTGTAATTTTACATGGATTAACTGACATCTGGCTGTTTAAAGAAGACTTGAAAACTAACAAATAGCGACTTTCTAACATAATCTCAAAACTTGACCCTCACAAAGCGAGTGGTGGGGACGGAATCCCAATCATAGTATTGAAGAAATGTGCCCCTGAACTCTCCTCTGTCCTTTCTAAGCTCTACAACGTCTGCCTATCTTCTTCCTGCTTTCCTGCCTGTTGGAAGGCTTCTTCTGTAGTTCATATCTTTAAGAACACTGGAGAACCCTCGGGCCCCGCAAATTACCGTCTTATCAGCCTTCTTCCGATCTTTGGCAAAGTGTTCGAAGCCATTATCAACGCCGAGGTCGTTCAGCATCTCACAGCCCACAGGCTCCTCTCAGATATACAGTATGGCTTCCGCTTCACCAGGTCTACTGCTGATATGCTAACGACCATCACCGAGTATATATACCAGGCTCTCGACAAGAATGGTGAAGCTCGAACCGTTGCCTTGGATATCTCTAAAGCGTTCGACAGAGTCTGGCATGCTGGCCTTCTACGGAAACTGCGAAGCTATGGTATAACTGGAGTTTTGTTGGACCTAATCCAGTCATTCCTCTCTAACCGCACATTGAAGGTGATATTAAACGGACATGCCTCCCAAAACTACCCTACAAACGCTTGTGTCCCTCAAGGCTCTATCCTAGGTCCTACGCTCTTTCTGATCTACATCAATGATCTCCCCGATGCCATAACATCCCAGGTAGGCATGTACGCCGATGACACCACAGTTTACTCTCGCCTCGATCAAAAAACTGGTGTGGGCGACAAGACGAACCTCGCTGCGGAGCTTGAAACGAACCTCCAATCCGTGGTGGATTAGGGTAAGAAATGGCTCGTAAATTTCAATTCTTCCAAAACGAAGCTGCTATCAATTAACCACCATAGACAATCGCACCTACCTCCCATTAGCATGGAACAGGCTTGCGTCCCAGAGAGTAAAACACTACGCCTGCTTGGCCTGATACTCTCAGCGGACCTCAAGTGGAATGACTACGTCGAATTCATTGCTAAATCCACTGCTATGAAAGTCGGCTCCTGAATCCATTCTGTACATATATAAATCTACCATCCGCCCGTGTATTGAATACTGCTGCCACATCTGGTCGGGTGCCCCTACTATTCTCCTCGGGGTCCTTGACAAAATACAACGGAGAATCTGTAACGTGATCGATACCGACTTGGCTGACCGCCTGCAGTCACTCTCTCACCGGCATGACATGGCTTCCCTGTGCCTCTTCTATAAATACTTTCACGGCTTCTGCTCCGATGAACTTAGATCACTGGTGCCCCCTAGGTACGAATTTGAACGAGATACTAGATTAGCAACTAAATCCCACCCTTTTACAGTGAAACCGATAAAATGCAGCCGTAACTTCTACTCCAACAGTTTCTTTCCTCGCACTTCCCGACTGTGGAATTCTCTTCCACACGATTGCTTCCCCGACGACTACAATCTCCAGGAGTTTAAATGTAAGGTCAATAGACACCTCCTAACACAATAACTCGCACTTTTCTTATGTACCTCCTTACTCGTCTATCACCCTACTTCTGACATTTCCTATATCCAATCGCTCTATGTAACCCCCTGCACTATAGTGGCAGTGGAATGTCTTGCTTGAGGTGATACGATTAAAAAAAAAGCGATTTATCTTCTTCGTGATTTGGAGATTAATAGGTTAATAGGCCCTGCCCGCATCCCCAATAAATCTTACGATAGATGCAATCAATACCGCGTTGAAAAAAATTAAATATTAAAATATCCTAAGTAAAATTTGCTTTTAAACTTAAGAAACGCATCTAAAAGCAAGTGAAGATATAAATCTTAATTTAAGTTCAACCTACCTAATAATTAATCTAAAATTAAAATTCCTTAAAACAGTTTCCTTTTATTTCTTCTTATTAGTCGTATAATTAAATTAAATTTTATAGCTTATTTCTTAAATCTATATTCGTTCAAATTCTATCGTTTTAAATGTTTAACTTAAGTTACCTTTAACCAGTTTGTTTTTGACATTAACATTACTCGTAGCCCTTTAACAGTGATCTTGAAAGCCATAATTTCGTCTGAGGTTTTTTTAAAAATTTTTATATTCAGTTCATTTCGCTGTATCTCTTTCCGTTATTGACATCTGCGGGCCGGGTCTAACCATTTCCAGAAGCAATATCTGTCTTTTTTCTTCCCTACTCTTACTTCTGTTTTTTACACGCACAAACAAATAGGTTAAATTTAATCCCATAATATTGGACCTGGTTGACAAGATGACTGTTTAAAAATACCTATGGAAATAGCTATCCTAAACATAGAATTATATATATATATATATATATATATATATATATATATATATATATATATTTCATTTTTAAACGAGTTATTTCGCTACCTTGGCTTCTACCATGAGTGGTTTCTTCAGGTGAGTTTTAATAACAATAAGAGTTATTTAAAATCGTCTGAAGAAACCACTCATGGTAGAAACTAAGGTAGCGAAATAACTCGTTTAAAAATGAAAAATATATTTATATAATTATATAGAACACTTTTTAATACGAATGTGTACTGGTCTAACCCTTTTAGGACCAAAAACTAAGTATTAAACAATATATATATATATATATATATATATATATATATATATATATATATAGTAAAGTTTTGTAATTTGCTTGAAGCATTGCGTAAAATAGTTGTATGTGTTATGTCTTGAAGGCTGTCACAATGCGTTGAATGAAATAAAGGAAGGTCGGGTTAGCGTTTGTATGACCTGTTTATTTTTATTGATATTTCGAGAATATAATCTCATCAGAATGGCAGAGAAATCCTCAGAATGACCGTGCTTTTTAGCTGCCCATCTATGAATGGCTGGCTTTATCCACTGCTGCTGTACGTCTGTGCGTGTATGTATGTGTGCGTGTGTGTGTGCGAGTGTGTATCTGTGTGTGTTCTGGTTGGGGTTTTATGGTCTAATGGTGTGTGTGTGTGTATGTGTGTGAGAGAGCGTGTGTGTGTGTGTGTGTGTGTGAGAGAGAGAGAGAGAGACAGACAGAGAGAGAGAGTGAGTGTGTATGTATGTGTATTCAAGTTGGGGTTTTATTGGTCTGATGGAATCAGTTCGTAGGATCTTGGAGTTGATGTGACTTTGACCGGGTCAAAGTATATCAGATTCATTGCTGTTGTCTTATCTGTAGGTTACCTATGTTGCGTTCCTTAGCCAAGATATTAACCGTTATGGTTTTGTCCTTATTTTTGCATTTTTTAAATGTTTTTGGAATGACGACGCTTGCGTGTGTAAATGTTCTTTATTCTAATATATATATAGATTTTTAATACTTAGTTTTTGGTCCTAATAGCGTTAGACCAGTACACATTTAAGTGAGTAAAGGTAACAGATGTAATATATATATATATATATATATATATATATATATATATATATATATATTACATCTGTTATCTTTATTCACTTAATTTTATGAAATTTCGAGAAATTATAATTATAATTCCACCCTCTTCATATGTATATTAGTTAAAAGCAGGACTACTTGGAGAATTTTAATCATCAATTTACTTTTGTCGAATATAAACTCCATTAGCTGAAAATCTGCTTTGAATCGTAAAATAAAAAAAGAAAATTCAATAAACCATAATATTATTACATTAGAAAATTTTTTTATTTGTTTTTATAAATAAAATATATTATGGATACTAATTTTTTTCGCTAAATAATGAATTTTGACAAGAATTGTTTTCATTTTTTTCAATTTTAATTAGAAAAATTTCTAAAGTTTTAAATCGTTTAAAATTCTGTATTAATTTTATCCTTTTAGATCGTCTTATTATAAAGGACAATTTTATTTACTAATTATAAATAGAAAATCTTATTGTAGATTATTAAACATCAATATTTTTAAAAGGATTTTTGTATGTGTATAAACGTGCTGATTTTTTTTTTTTTTTTGATACGTCTAATCATAAATATTTTCAGAAAATAATCAAATTAACTATAGTAAATTTAAAGCCAGAAATTATCTAAAATTTAATAAAACATTAGATAACGGATGATATTTAAAAATTCTATACCAAAGGCGCTCTGGTTATATTCATTTATTTTTTATCTATTCATTTATTTATCTATTTATCTACTTATTTATTTCGGCTTTCTCTTTTCCAATCTTTTTTACTCTTTTCTTTTTTCTTTTTTGTTTTCAATTGGAGTAGATAGACTAAACTATCGCCCGGTTCACACTCCACCCACGTCTATTGAACAGGTTAAGAGGCTCATCCCTTTTTCCCCTGTTTAGGATGTGGTTTCCGGCTTTCTCTTTTCCAATCTTTTCACTCTCACGTAGCCCCCTGTGCATCAGTGTCGTTACCGCCTTGCTCAGGGTGAGATGATTAAAAAAAAAAGCCCCGTAGAACAGCATTAGATAAATATCTATATCTCAACAGCGTAAATAAGTAGCTATCGCTCTGTTAAAAATCTCGAAATATTAATGAATAATAAATAGGTTGTTAGAATAGCATATGCTATCCACCCCAGTTTCAGGCCAATACATATTGGAATAGTCCCACATAAGGAGATTGACCAATCACAGTCTCATATCGAGTTCTTTGCGACTTTATTGGTTGAAATAGATTTTGGCGCCAGAATTCAACCGGTCCGTCTGTAGCCTCTTTTGATTTCGCAAAAAGTATATAGGGCACACTTTTTGGAACGATCATCAGTGGACCCTCAAATGCCAATCGAATCCACGCTGGTCACTCTCATCACCTTCGACTCGCCGCCCCTCACTTTCGCGCGCTACATCCCACACACAAACTTTCTTCAGTCCTTGGGGATTCTTGGTTCACTCATTCTTATTTCACATATTGAAAAGAACTTTTTCTTCAGTCAAGAACGTTACTTAATCTTGCCAAATTCACTCTCTGACTATTTTCATGGTTTCCTGTAATTTTTTTGTAAATTACATTCAACACAAACACTCACCCTATAACGCAACCCGATCTTTTTGAACGATAAAAAAGTTTTATTCAAATCTGTTCATTATTATACCCATTCCTGTAATACAAAAATGAATATTGAGTAATCTTATAACACAAGATAAAAATTGCATTTATTTGAATATCTCGGTAAAGTATGTAAGTTCCTATTTTCTTCTGCTATCAACTTTTTGTGTAAACCTTACGAACATTTATTATGTTCCACTTTGGTTGGATCTTTTCGAAGAGACTCTAACGAACTGAACTTTCGTTATCACACGAATACAGTTGAACATTTCATTCTTGACTATCTTTTGTATAAAAATCATCTTAACACTTTTGTCAATTCGACACCACTAATCGACATCATATGTGAATTCAATTATATTTCAACAGTTGTTATTTATTCATATATAAATTTATCTTTGTTATATATGTTTGCTTAACAAATTGTTTTGGCTTATTTCTACGTCTTGCCTTTATTGTCATCTCTTGTGATTATTTTATTAAATGTTGTGATTTTGGGGAAAGAATAGAGAACAGCCTTTATAACATCACTCATACATCATCATCATCGTTATTAAATTTATCCCGTCAACCAAGTTCCCAACAAGCTAATACCCAACCCTTCTTTACCTTGCTTTATTTGACTAAACGTATTGTGACAGCCTTTAAGACCTAACCATATTTTTTTTAATCGTATCACCCCGAGCAAGGTGTGACACGATAACTAGGCATATATGTATTTTATTATAATAGATTAAAATAAAAAATAGATTAGAATAGAAAATAGTTTAAAAACATATTTAACAAAAGTGAAAAAGAAGAGGAAAAAAAAAATAAACGCTTTTTCTTTTATGAGGAAAATTGTCCTCCGGTAAATATTTGACTCAGTGATAAAGTTCAGCAGGTAGGTTTTCGATGACCCGGTCAAAAACTGTCCTTTACTGTATCTTGACCACACATTAAGCCTTTTCCGGCGGAAGCCTTATTAAGATAAAAAAAAAAAAGATAACTGAAATTTCAGACTTACAGTCGCCGGTGTTTGTCACCGGTGGTCTAAAGCATTTCCGGATTTCCGGTCAATTTTGGATAAATTCAGGTAATTTTTCCGAGTCAGTCAGTTAAGTGAAAGTTAAGTGAAGGGGAGTCCGCCGGGCGCGAGCTTGAAGTAAGAATCTCCGTTCGTCTTATTTCGTTCAGTTCGGATTTGTTGATCTCCATTAATTAGAGTTAGAGCTGTGTGTCACATTCGCCTGCCCCAACAAGGCTAACTCTAAACGAATAAAGCATCCTTTTCAACTCATCCAAGTTGCGGAAGTTCGTTCCTTATAGTCAATCTTGTACCCCCAGCTGTTCGGCCGACATTTTCAACAAACTCCCGGTAACATCACAGCGTGGAGAACGGCCGCCGGAGAAATTGTTCGGACCGGGACCGTTGGGGTGTTACAAGGCGGTAACGCCACTGATGTGCAGGGGGCTACGTAATAGTGAAAAGATTGGAAAAGAGAAAGCCGGAAACCACATCCTAAACAGGGAACAAGGGATGAGCCTCTTAACGTGTTCAATAGACGTGGGTGGAGTGTGAACCGGGCGATAGATAGATCTATCTACTCCAATTGAAAAAAAAACAAAGTGAGAAGATTGGAAAAGAGAAAGCCAGAAACCACATCCTAAATAGGGAACAAGGGATGAGCCTCTTAACCTGTTCAATAGACGTGGGTGGAGTGTGAACCGGGCGATAGATAGATCTATCTACTCCAATTGAAAAAAAAATCAAGGCGAGAAGATTGGAAAAGAGAAAGCCGGAAACCACATCCTAAACAGGGAACAAGGGATGAGCTTCTTAACCTGTTCAATAGACGTGGGTGGGGTGTGAACCGGGCGATAGAGAGATCTATCTACTCCAATTGAAAAAAAAAACAAGGTGAGAAGATTGGAAAAGAGAAAACCGGAAACTACATCCTAAACAGGGAACAAGGGATGAGCCTCTTAACCTGTTCAATAGACGTGGGTGGAGTGTGAACCGGGCGATAGATAGATCTATCTACTCCAATTGAAAAAAAAAACAAGGTGAGAAGATTGGAAAAGAGAAAGCCGGAAACCACATCCTAAACAGGGAACAAGGGATGAGCCTCTTCACCTGTTCAATTGACGCGGGTGGTGTGTGAACCGGGCGATAGATAGATCTATCTACTCCAATTGATATAACTAAAATAAAAGTTTCAATAAAGAATTTTCATTTCTAAAGATTCATTTTAAATCCTGAGTATAGTGTTTTCTGTGGTGGCACTCACTTTAAATGAAAAATCATCTCAAAAGTGACCTATCTACATATAATATGTTCACCTAATACATGGCCCAAGAGTAACTCAAGGAGATCTGTTACCAAATATGGTTGCCGAAAGAGCATAAAGAGTGCCCGTAAGAAACTAGAGAAACACAGAAAGTAGAGACTGTCTGAGGGGAACTTCCTCCTTAACAATGCAATATCAAGGCTGGACATTTTAAAGCTGGAAATATCAAGGCTGGATAGATCAAGAGTGGAAATATCAAAACTGGAAATATCAACGCTGGGAATATCAACACTGGAAATGTCAATGATAGAAATATCAAGGCTATAAATATCAAAACTGAAATATCAATGCTAGAAATATCGAGGCTGTAAATATCAAAACTGGAAATATCAATGCTGGAAATATCAATGCTGGAAATATCAATGCTAGAAATATCAAAGTTGCAAATATCAAAACTGAAAAAATCAAGGCTGGAAATATCAAAACTGGAAATATCAACGCTGGAAATATCAAAACTGAAAGTATCAGGGCTGAAAATATCAAAACTTGAAATATCATGGAAATATGAAGGCTAGAATTATGAAGACTAGAAATGTCAAGACTGGAAATATGAAGACTAGAAATATCAAGGCTGAAAATATGAAAAGTAGAAATATCAAGGCTGGAAATATCAAGAGTGGAAATATGAAGGCTGAAAATATCAAGACTAGAAATGTCAAGGCTGGAAATATCAAGAATAGAAATATCAGAACTGGAAATATGAAGGCTGGAAATATGAAGTGTAGAAATATGAAGGCTAGAAATATGAAGAGTAGAAATATCAAGGCTGGAAATATCAAAACTAGAAATGTCAAGGCTGAAAATATCAAAACTGGAAATATCAACGCTGGAAATATCAAGACTAGAAATATAAAGGCTGAAAATATGAAGAGTAGAAATATCAAGGCCGGAAATATCAACGCCGGAAATATCAACGCCGGAAATATGAAGGCTGGAGATATCCAGACTAGAAATATGAAGGCTAGAAATATGAAGAGTAGAAATATCAAGCTGGAAATATAAAGACTAGAAATATCATGACTGGAAATATGAAAGCTTGAAATATCAAGACTAGAAATATGAAAGCTGGAAATATGAAGAATAGAAATATCAAGGCTGGAAATATCAAGAGTAGACATATCACTGAATAAACAGCTCCAGCCAAATAAAGGCCATCAACATTTTCTTTTTGGTCTGATCTGACTCTCGAAAAGTATAAAGTCGGATAGGAGGATTCAGATACTTTCTGAAGCGATATAAGAAACCGGCCATTTTTTTAGACAAGTGGCCATAATCAAAATACAACTGTTTGTCAGGACTGGAGTAAATTTGGAAAGAAAAGTTTCATCGCCGAAGATCAGGCAGGGATTGAACCTTTTCCGCTATATTTCTTACTGTAGTTCTCACGAGGAAATACCAAAGGTTTGAATCGTTTTTAAAATCTATCAGTGACCTTCCAAAAAGAGTTGATCTGCAGCGATTTCAACGTATACTGGGTTCGATCCAACCGACACCAAATTAGTTTTTGTATACAGTGTCACCTCAGAACGGCGGAACGCCTAACAGTTCAGAGGTTTGAGCAATAACGTGACAAGAAATCCACCAAGTGCAGGATCGAACCTCAAAGAATGTGGTAAGTGGACCAGCATAAACAAGAAGACGATGCCATCTTGATTTAAGATAGGCACATAAAACAGTATAACAAAGTTATAAAATGACCTTTTAGGGAAGTAAAAGGGCCCTTGCCTGCTCGCAAGAAGTAGAACTAATTTGGGAACAAAATTCACATAAATTTGATTAAGTGAACGCCAAGATGACGGAGGCCATCAGAAAATAGACAATTACATTACATATAAGACCCTTTTTCTCGTATTCTTTTCGGACTTTGCTAAGATAAGGTTACATTAATTATTGCTATATATTCATTTAGATGTTTATCTCGGATGTTGGTCTTCATGGCTGGCAA
>JBBBDQ010030800.1:300000-320000 GCA_037127315.1 Ascarosepion bandense | reverse complement strand
CCAGGTATGATGAACGCTGCTTTCATCTGCTTTGATTTGTATCAGATTTTCCAAGTCTTTTTTTCCTATAATGTACTCCAGAAGTTTCAAATGTCTATTCCTGCAGGTAGGTATAGGTTTCCTTTCTGTTGGAATTGTCTCTAGAACGTCTTTCTTTTATCAAGATCTGTCAGTTAAGTGTCATACTTGATACACGCTTGAGTGATCATGTCTCTGACTAGGCAGAAGATTTTCCTGCCATAGGTTGCCATTTCTTTCTGCGGTAGACTAGTTGCCAACCAAGGCGACAGAACTCAACTTGATATAGTAATTATTGACTTAAAGTAAATAGCAATAATACAGAAATATAGACAGATTATTATTATGTCATTTTTCATCATACTTCGATTCTGCTATGGTCGCACTACCAACCAAGTCTGCGGGAAGACCTAAGGCAGGTCGTGTCGTGTTGTTATGGCTCCATTTCATGTTTTTTTCTATTTTCCCCATCGTCCCTAGCGTTACATAGACAATGTTCTCCTTCGTGTGTGGGCTGTACTTAATAAGACAATTTTTTGTATATCTCTTAAGCTGGAGTTTCCAGGGATTCTTTCAATGTGTTGTTTTGTTCCATTTTTTATCATTCCAAGTGCACCTACTATCACTGGCACGACTCTTGTTTTCAATTTCCACATTTTTCCTATTTCAATGTCCAGGTCTTTATATTTTGACAGTTTTTCAAATTCCTTGATTGCTATGTTACAATCCGCTGGACAAGCCATATCAATTAATAGACAAGTTTTCTCCTTCTGGTTTTTAACAATAATGTCCGGCCTATTTGCTTAAATTTTTCTGTCTGTGTAGATGGTGTAATCCCATAGAATGGTGACATCTTCTATTTCTGTAACCGGTGCTGGGTGATGTTCATACCAGTGTTTGTTTACAGATTTTCCATAATGTTTGCACATTGTCCAATGTAAATATTGCCCAACTCTATCGTGGCGATTTTTATATTCATTTGGGGCAAGCACAGAACAGCCTGAGATTAGGTGGTCTGTTGCTTCTTGGCGTTTATCACAAAACCTGCATTTTGGATCCATATTATTATGCATAATATTTGCCTGAAAGTTTCTAGTGAAAAGACTTTGGTCTTGTGCTGCAAGAATAAAGCCTTTAGTTTCAGACTTTAATCCAGATGCACGTAACCATCGATGAGTATTAACTTTGTCAACATTGGATATATTGGCACGTTCTGGATATTGGCCATGCAGAGGTTTGTCTTGCCAGCGCTGTTTCATCTGTTCAAGAGCTTTATCTTTGGCTTTCATTTTCATATTTTTTGCCGTAATAGTTGGTTATTGGCTTCTGTTTTGCTTTTCTACAGAATCTACTAACTGCAAATCTTGTTTGTATTTACTGCCTTCTTTTATTATTGAATATTTTTTCTTTCTTTCTTCATGTTGCCTTACTAATTGTATCATCCAATCCTTTGTTGTTTCTATGTATGTTAGTAAGCCAATAGTTGTTGTCTTGTATGACAATTCCAGCTGATTAAGACCTCTTCCACCTTCTTTACGGGGTATGTATAGACGGTCTACATCAGCCTTTGGATGATGCATCTTATGCTTAGAAAGAAGCTTTCTTGTTTTAGCATCCATTCGCCTGATGTCGTTTAGAGTCCAGTTTAAGATGTTGAAGCTATATTGGACAACTGGGATTGCAAGGCTATTAATGGCCATAACTCTGTTCTGAGAATTCAATTCAGTTTTTAATATTATTCGTAGCCTTCTATAGTACTCTTTACGCACTATTTCTTTCATTTTTTTATGGTGAATGTTTTCACTCTCATTTACACCTAGGTATTTATAAGCTTCTTCTGGTTTCAATTCTTTTATTGTTACAGCAGGGTCTAAGCTAATTGAGGATGTTTCTTGTATTGATCCACGTAAAACTGTAGCTTTAGCACATTTATTCAAATTGAATTTCATTCCAATGTCTTCGTTGAAGCATTTTACAGTTTGCAGAAGACCTTCCAGCTCATTATCATTCTTAGCATATAACTTTAAGTCATCCATGTAAAATAGATGGCTTATTTTCTTTTGTCCTATTTTATAATCACATTCTGTCTTATTAAGTTGACTGGTTAGTGCTATTAATGATATGCAGAATAGTAATGGAGACAAAGAATCACCTTGAAATATACCTCTTTTGATGTTTATTTCATCAGACTTATAGGTTCCATTTATATGATTGAGGTAAAGGGTTGTTTTCCATATAGACATGCACTGTTTGATGAAATTGATGATGACGGGTGATATCTTGTATATATTTAAAGTCTTTTATAATAATAATAATAATAATAATAATAATAATTATTATTATTATTATTATTATTATTATTATTATTATTATTAAATTTATAAAGACAGTTTTTTTTAATCATATCACTCCGAGCAAGGCGGTAACGCCACTGATGTGCAGGGGGTTACATAAGAGTAAAAACACTAGATAGAAGAGAGTGAAGAGAAGGACGAACCATTTAGAAAGGAGCAAGAGAAGGGAGGGAATACAGGTATGATGACAATTGCAAAGGTGGAGAGAATGGAAAGGATCTACAGGGCGGTGTGGAAAGAACTAGGGTCAAGTAGTTAAGAGATGAGTATTGACCTTGCATTTAAATTCTTGGAGGTTGCATATAAAATGCAAAGAGAAGAAATTAAAGAGGCGTAAACCATGGGCCTTAAAAATTTAAATATTCAAATATTATAATATAATATAAAATTTCAAATATTACATGGATATAAAAATGTAGAGAAAAATAAAATTTCAAAATTATAAAATTTTAAATAAATCAAATAAGATAAAATAAAAAAATAAAAAATAAATTAAGAATTAAAATTTAGAAATAAGAATTAAAAATTAAACAATGTAGGAGGTAAAAAATAAAAGGGGTTTAATTCATAATTGTTAAAAGTAATACTGATTCCTCAATACGTTTGTCTATTTCTTTCTTTCTTTCTTTCTTTCTTTCTTTCTGACTTTCTTTCTGACTTTCTTTCTTTCTTTGCTATTTCTCATTCTTTTTTGTATACTTTTATTTTCTTTCTTTCTTTCTTTCTTTCTTTCTTTCTTTGCGATTTCTCATTCTTTTTTTGTATACTTTTATTTTCTTTCTTTCTTTCTTTCTTTCTTTCTTCTCATTCTTTTTTGTATACTTTTTATTTTCTTTCTTTCTTTCTTTCTTTCTTTCCTATTTCTCATTCTTTTTTGTATACTTTTCATTTTCTTTCTTTCTTTTTTCTTTCTTTCTTTCTTTCTTTCTTTCTTTCTTTCTTTCTTTCTTCCCGCTATATTACTGAAAGTCTGAATTGTGTCTATATTCCACAGACTTAATAATAAAAAAAAATGTGGTCCCTTGCATTACTGGAACATGCGTCCTACTGACATGAATCTAAAAGAAAGGCTCAGTTTATTAAACGCCACGTCTTCTTTTTGCCCGTACATAGTCGCCATTTTGCTTAAAGTTCGTATTTTCTTGTTTTCATTTAAGTTTCATAATTTCTCTATACATTTCAGTGAAATTTTCACTTTTCATAATTACACGTTATAGTTTAAATATACGGATAATTATGGCATCAATTTAAATTGACTCCAGGCGGATATAGCTGTCATTCAAGTTTGACAGAAATTAAGCTTCCAATATTTTAGAACCGAAAGGCATAAATTTTAATCGATAACACTTGTTGAACATCAATCCCTGTGTCTCATCATTCTTCATTAAGCACGAATGAACAATACCCAATAAAAAATTAACATTGAAATTAGAATTTTAATTCTAATAATTTTTCCTAGATATGATCATTAAACTCGTTTTAATCATGTCGGTTCAAAAGTCATATCCAATAAATAATAAATATTTGTTCTGCCTTTTATATTAAACTATTAAGTCTTATCGTAAGATCTGGTATTAATTGTATGTTTACGGCAAGAAATTTGGAAAATTAAAAGCCGGTATTCATGTGACATGGTTTTAAGGGAGAGTGGTTTGTCCGCGAACTAGTTGCTTCCCGTAATTCGGTACCCCCACACATCCGGCTCATATGAGAGGAACCGAGAGTGAGGCATCCTGGACGGTGTCTGCTTATCTTGCTGGCTACTGAATCTAACTGGTTCACCAATTTCTTGAATAGATTCTTAAAAGAGCGACTGATAATTTGCGCTCCTTTATATTTCCAGTCCAATGCCGATTTAAATTCCATTGCTCTTTATAAAAGCACGCCTCTAGAACATTCGTCAAAATATCCCGAAGCGCACATCCTGTTTCCTGTCTGAAGAGTTCACTGGACAAATTCATTTGAATGGATTCTGTAGGTGCACGGAACACCCGCTGGATAGTCTTTTGTTAACCCAGGATGTTGAACACACACACACAGACACGCACAAGATCTGGTTTAACACATATATAAACACTTATAATCTAAACTTATTTATAAATGGAACTTTGTCTCTGTGTGTGTGTGTGTGTGTGTGTGTCCGTTACATATAGACTCCGAAACGGCTGAACAGATTTTTTTGAAAATTTTCACAGTTGTACTATAAGCGTCTGCGAGTATTCTTAGCTAGGTTTTGTGTCGAGGTACCCCCGATAAATATCGAAAATCGATAATCGAAAAAATCGGGTTATAGAAGGAGTGGTCCGATTTTAATCAAATTTGATAGACAAAGACATAAGAAACGATATTCAGAAGTTTCAAGGTTGCAGTTCTTAAAATAGTGCAAAAAATCGATAATATATATATATATATATATATATATATAAAAGGCAAGATGTTTGTGTCTGTGTCTGTTTATCTCCTGTATGTCTGTATTTTTTTTCAGCCCTTTTATTTTAGTTTTTGCTTCGGGTTTGGCTCTAAGTAGGTATAATTGTAGTTCTTAGTCTCAGCCATGATATTTACTCAGAGGATATTCAGAAGATTCAAGGTTGCAGTTCTTACAATAGTGCAGAAAATTTGATATCGATAAGAGGAAATCAAAATTTGACTTACATCCATTCATTTTTCTTTCAGTCTACGGTTTCGCTTTAACTGGAAACAACTATTGCTTTTTAGTCTTTCGTGCCAACGTCCAAAGAGTCTGAGCTCCAGGACCATGGATTAGTTTTCAAGCTTTTATTACACCCGAGCAAAGCAGGGCTATACTGCTAGTCTGGTGATAAACTTATATTTATACATGTAGACGCGACAGAGATAGCATGTGCTTATGTGAACTGTAGATGTAGGGAGATGGTTAATGTTTGTTGAATTGGCCTTGTGTCAAACATAACCAAAATTCCTACAACTTACAGGTTTCATCCAGAATTATCAGAAGGTTATCAGATGGTGTGGATTAGTGGAAGAATAAAAGTATATCTTTTGGATGTTTAAATAGAAATTTATTAATAGAAAAGAATAATATGAACTGGTAGAAGTTAATGCTCATGAGAAACAGTATTAAGAAGTTAAGGGTATCAAGAGTTTGTAGTAGTCCTTGCATGAATGAGTTTATAAGTACGTAGGCAGGAACGTATGTATATATGTATGAGCGTTTATTGTTGGGTATCACTTGATTGACTGATATACACGCGTATCCTGTATTCCTGTACCTCTCCAGTAAGTATCTCACTCTTCATGCTGTCCTCCAACTTTATAAAAGCCAGATAAAGCCGAAAATCGAGTACTGTGGTCACATATGATCTGGAGATACCCAGTCCTAAATTTCCAGTTTTCATAGTGTTTTAAAGCGTCTCCGAATCCTTGTTGCCGAAGAATTACACTGGTTAACACAAAACTTGGTTCTTCTTCTTCTATGTGCCTTGTCCCTTCAGGACATAGGCGATCATGGCCTTCCACATTTTCCTATCTCTGGTGGCACTGAGCACGCCTTCTTCTGTTAGACCATGCAATCCTCGTTCCGTTATCCACCTGATTAGGTCCTTCAAATGTATTACGGAAGAAGGTGGTGTTCTGGTCCTTTAAAATGTCTACGGTACATATGATCGTGTGGTGAATAAGAAATAAAAATAACTTTCTTTTCTTCAAGGTTTGCAAACTCGCATAGTGTTAAAATCTATTTTGACCAATTAAAAAAAAAGATTGGAAGCGTGAATTAATTTTCTAACCAATAAAAAGAGTGGTGATTTACAAAAATGAAAAATTGAATTGGCCTTGTGTCAAACATAACCAAAATTCCTACAACTTACAGGTTTCATCCAGAATCATCAGAAGGTTATCAGATGGTGTGGATTAGTGGAAGAATAAAAGTATGTCTTTTGTATGTTGAAATAGAAATTTATTAATAGAAAAGAATAATATGAACTGGTAGAAGTTAATGCTCACGAGAAACAGTATTAAGAAGTTAAGGGTATCAAGAGTTTGTAGTAGTCCTTGCATGAATGAGTACGTAGGCAAAAACGTATGTGTATATGTATGAGCGTTTATTGTTGGGTAGGAGTGTCTTTGAAGCTATCACTCAGGGTGAATGGTGAAAAGGAAGGAGGTAAGAGAAAAAGAGAGAGGTAATAATAATAATGATCGGTTGACGTTTGTAGAGGGGCGTGTTAATTAGTCTCGTCTTCTTTTCTCTCTGGCGACGGTCGAGCTTGCTCTGTCATTTATTTCGTTTGTTGGGCTCGGAAAGGTAATTTGGGAATCCACTCATGGATGTGATTCTTGCCTTTCTATTAGGCGACAAACAAACATCGCGTCGGCTCGCGAAAAGGGTCCGTAAAAGGTATTTGTTTCTGAAAATTAAAGATTATTTGAAGTTTTTTTTTTTAGATGTTTTCTAATTTTTTTGGCCGAAAAACATTTCGCACCGAGGTGTGACATTTAGCGAGTTTTGTGTGTGCTAAGCAAAGTTTGTAAATTCGAGAAAATTCGTTTATTTCTAACAAAATCAATGAGTCAGTGCTTAGCATTTGAATTTTTAAATCTAGAATTTGTTTTGTTCACTACAGTATAAGTTCGGTTTAAAAAGAAGTCGAAAAGTTAGAGATAGATCTGGTTTACACTATATTAAAAAAGTAAATAAATGTTCCGTATACAGTTGAATTATAATGGGGGCTCGTTCTTTTGGAGGGTAGTTGTATGTTGTTGAAGATTAACGGAATTTGGCCTCGTTGTGGATGGCCCACTATAAGTCATAAAAAGATTATAAATCAAGAAAAGCAAATTGAGTTGAGAAATAACATTTTATATATAAACATATCAATTAAGGTTTTTACAATTAAAGTAATCCTTTAAGTATGGGTCTAACGGACGTTAAAATGTTCATGGCAATAAAATGCTGAAAAGAGAATTAATACTTAAGTATGTGGGAGCGTTGTAAGCAAGGAATGTCTTTGATGTATCCGCTCCTTTGGTCAGTAATTAGTTTTGAGACAGCGATGAAGGAAAAGATAGAGAAGGGAGATGAGCGTAATAATCCGCTTGACGTCAATCAAGGGAGATACTAATTACACTCGTCTCTCTCGAGTCTGTCTGTGTGTGTCTGTCTGGGTCTGTCTGTCTGGCGATGCTTTCTGTATCGGCTTCTTATATCTTCTTTTTGGATCGCAGCAGATCATTTGGGAATTCATATCCGTATTTGATTCTGGGCTTCCCATTGGTCGATAAATAAAATTCGCGTAGGCTCGTGAACTGGATTTTAATATTTAATTCATTTTTAGTTTTCAGCCGGAACATCCCCGCAAAGCCGGATGCGCACCGACGAGTTATCAAGAGTTTTTTGTTTTTTTTTATCATATCACCCCGAGTAAGGCGGTAACGCCACTGATGTGCAGGGGTCTACATAAAAGTGAAAAGATTGGAAAAGAGAAAACCGGAAACCACATCCTAAACAGGGAACAAGGGATGAGTCTCTCCACCTGTTCAATAGACGTGGGTGGAGTGTGAACCGGGCGATAGTTTAGTCTATCTACTCCAATTGAAAAAAAAAAACGGAAAATGAATGAAAATATTGGAAAAGAGAAAGCCGGAAACCACATCCTAAACAGGGAACAAGGGATGAGCCTCTTAACCTGTTCAATAGACGTGGGTGGAGGAAACAATTAAGAAGTTATTGCCATGTAGAATATTTGACATTGCACAATAGTTCAGTGCTATTCTTTTTTTCCAAAGAAATTTTCCTGTTTCTTAATATTTTGGTCCTGGGTATGACGGTAAACTGCATCTGGCAGCAAGGCCTCTGATTTGGAGGTTGGGAGGAGCATGAAACCACCTCTTAATTGCTGTTGTTCCCATGTCCACCCTGACTCGGAGTGGTAGCACCTGTTAAGGTCTCAGCTATGGGTAAATAGTTAACTCCCAAACAGAGGTCAAAATGCTATGAAAGTATTTACCAACAAAACTTTTTCAATTAAAAATATTACCAGCAAAACATATTTCAATGAAAAATATTACCAACAAAACGTTTTTGAAAGAAAAATGTTATCAACAAAAATACGTTTTTGAAAGAAACATGTTACCAACAAAAATACGTGAAGGAAAAAAATATTACCAGCAAAACATCTGACTCACAACGAAACCCACTTTACAAAGAAAGTATATTCTATTTATACGAATCTATTGTAAAAATCTTGTTGGCATTAAATAACCCATTGAGGTGTTGATATACCGTCAAACAAACCAAACCAAAAAAAATGTTAATATTTTGCTTAACTTTAAAAAGGCCTGTTTCGCTATTACAATTCCTGTAGGTTCTTGAGTTTGACCTCTTCAATTCGTAAAACACATATTGGACTGTACTTTTGTTAAGGTTACATATTTTTTTTTCTTTCAATTCTTGCTCACCTATATGGACCTGATTCCAGCCAAAAACGAAATATGTAAGAATACTGAAAAAATTAAATCAAAAGTGAATAAAATCTACCTGGTCGGTCGTTTTTAACGAAACATGAATAAAAGGATGTGCGTTGTGGTACAGTGGATATCGGCTCTGAACGAGAAACCGGGGAGTCGAGTTCGAATTCCAGTTGAATCCATTGTATTCACTTACGCGCAAATACCTTTGGGAAAAGTATTAATCCATCTCTTCCTTCCAGTTATGGGTTAAATAGCAGAACAGATTGGGTTCTATAGCCTTGGTCGACAGCCAGTCTACCGCAGAAAGCAATGGCAACCTACTGCGGGATAATCTTCTGCCCAGTCAGTCATGTCTCTTTCGAGACATGATCGCCCAAGCGTGTATCACGTATGGCACTTAACTGATTGACTGAATAAAAGAAAGATTCATGACCAAATATTCATTAATACACACACACACACGCACACACACACACACACATATATATATATATATATATATATATATATATATATATGTGTGTGTGTGTGTGTGTGTGTCATCCGGAGACAGATCTGTTTCGCTGTATTACAGTTCATCAGTACGGTTAGACATCCGATTGCTTCTAGCCAGGATTGAAACTCGACCGAATTGAAATCAGTCGGCGATTCTACTAATGAAATATCGGCGCTTGGTAGAGGAAGGTGGATTTAGCGTATTATAACAATGTAAACACACATCAGTAGCTGAGAGTGTTCGAGTTCATTACTGAATAAACGATGCGTAGATGCGTGAGTAGTTACTGTTTTTTCAAAGTTTACCATTCCTCCATAGTGCTCAATCGGGGTGTGAGAGCCTATATACGCTCTCACACCCCGATTGATATATATATGATTGATGCAAAAAAGTTTCTCACTTACGTCAGCAAAGTGATGCCGACTTTAAAGTTTCTTGAAGACTGTGTGACGTCCCTTGGAACAAAGATTTTAGCCTTCCCATTTAAGGTCTCATCTTGGGTTAAAGCTGGAATCAATACTTTCATCCTAGCCAGGAATTTCCGACTTAAACTTTATTTGTCCCCCTCCCTGATTCTCCCCTGCTTGCTCGGCCGCAGGAACCACTTCTTCTGTCTTTATCGGAGTTACGTCTGATCATAATAGGCGACTTTTTGCTTCTGCTTGTAATGAATGCAAGAGGATCCTAAATGATACTAAGCTGTTGTTTGCTGACAGAATGAAGCAGTGTATATCATCCCGCAAGTTCGGCTCCAAAACTGCTGACCGCTTTGCAAAAAGTACGTTAAACAACAGCAAGCTCTCAGTCCCTTCTTTAATCAATAAATTCGAGGTTCTCACAGCTTCAGCGGAGAAGGCCAGGTTTTTTGCTCGCAGAATCTCTAGCAACTCTACATTTGATTCGGCTGGAGTACCCGCAACCGACTTCCCATTTTGAACTGAGGCTCAATTGATGTTTACATTCCCCCTCGCTGGTCTGTAACATAAGTTCAAAGCTTAACCCCCATGAAAGGAGGAAAGGTGACAGAATCCCAACCATCGTCATGAAGAAATATGCCCCTAAACTCTTTTCTGTCCTCTCCAAACTTTACAACTACTGCCTCTCCGTTTCTTGTTTTTCTGCCTGCTGGAAATCCTTCAGTGATTCCTGTTTTTAAGAACTCTGGGTACCCTCGGACTCCCCTAATTGTCACCCTATCTGTCTCCAACCAATTTTTGACAAAGTGTTCGAGGTTTGCCAAGTTTACTGCTGATATGCTAACGAGCATCACAGAGTATGTATACCAGGATTTCAATTAAAACAGCGATGCTCGAGCGGCTGCTCAAGATATCTCCAAAGCAGAGTCTGGAACGCTAGCCTTCTGCGCAAGATACAAAACTATGGTATAAATGGACGCTCGTTTAACCTAATCCAGTCATTCCTTTCAAGACGTGTAGTGAAACTAGTATTGAAATTCCAGATACTATCGTACGAACGCGGGTGTCCCTCGGGGCTCTATTTGAAATCCTACGCTTTTTCTAATCTTCATCAACGATCACCTTGATGTGATCAGATCCCAAGTAGACATCTACGCTGACGACACTACCATTTTCTATCGTCTCGATAAGAAATTTGCCGAGGCTGACAAACCTCGCTGCAGATCTTGAAAAGAACCAACAATCTGGGATGGACTGGGGTAAGAAATGGTTCGTAGATTTTAATGCTTCCAAAACGAAGCTGCTATCCTTTAAGCACCATAGACAATCTCTACTACCTTCCCACCATCGTATAGAGGAGCAATACACTACGCCTCATCGACCTAACTCGCTTAAATGACATCAAGTGGAACAACTACATTGAACCAACAGCTAAATCTGCTGCGAGGTAGGACGGATCACTGTGTTGGGCCAAGAAGTTTTTCTTGTCTGAATCCATATCACACACACACACACACACACACACACACACACACACAGATATATATATATATATATATATATATATATATATATATATATATATATGAGAAACATTAAGGGAGACACATTATTTCATGGTAAATCGGAAGTTTAGGCCTATTTCAGGCGAACCATCATGAGCTTCCGTCTTTATTTTACAAAGGATTTTACACGAATCCTTTATTATAGAGAGTTATCCTACCACAATATGTACAGGATACTCCTTTGGATTCTTCTATACCCACACTGCATACTGATATATATATATATATATATATATATATATATATATATATATATATATATAAGTGAATATGTCTAGCCACACTGATGAACTGTGATACAGCGAAACGGGCTTGTATGTGGATGACTAATATATCATGCTCTCATTACGATTGAGCTCTCTGGAGAAGAAAATTTTAAAAACAGTTTCTACTTTGGCTATAATGCGTAACTCTTCAGAAGTGAATTGAGTTCTCTCGGTGACTGGCGTCTGTATACACTGCTTACATACAAGACGTTAAAATTTCCCTTCTCTACTCTACGGAGTCTCTACTCCCATGCGCCGATGGCTTAGGGAGTAGAGACTCCGACTGACACCAAATCGGTCGAGTTTCGATCCCGGCCAGAAGCAAGTGGATATGTCTAGCCACACTGATGAGCTGTGATACAGCGAAACGGGCTTGTATGTGGATGACTAATATATATATATCATTCGCTCGTTCATTGAATACTGCTGTCACATTTGGTCGGGTGCCCGTGCTATTCATAACAGGGTTCTCGACAAAATCCAGAGGAGAATCTGCAATGTGGACGATCCTGATCTGGTATCTCGACTTCAGTCACTTTCTCACCGACGTGATGTGACTTCCTTTTGTCTTTTCTACAAATACTTTCACGGCTTCTGCTCCATCGAGCTTAGCTGACTGGTGCGCCCCTCTGCATGAATTTACTGGCGCTACTAGACTGGCAACTAGGTCCCCACCTTTTTACAGTGAAACCAATCAAATGTGACCATAACTTCTTTTCTCTCGCTTCCCACCTGTAGAACTCCCTTCCATTTACTTGCTTCCTTGATAGCGACAATCTCCAGGAGTTTAAATGCCATGTCAACTGTCATTTCTAATCTCCTTGTCTGCCATCCTTTGCCCTGACCCCCCCCCCTTGTACCTCGTTATTCTCCCTTTCCATTCTACTCTCGCGCAGCTCACTTCACGCCAGTGTTCTCAACCTTCTCTTACCCATTCTCGAACACCCCTTGTGACCTGTTCCTCTTTCTCTTCACTCTCTTCCTATGTAACCCCATGTGCACCAGTGGCAGTGCCTTGCTTAGAGTGAAGCGATTATAAAAATAATATCGACAGAGAAAGTGATTAGCAAATTAAAATAAAATAAACCTCACTTTATTTATCCCATTTGATGGCCTTCTTTATGTTTATTTTTATTTTTTTAACCTCCTTATATATATATATATATATATATATATATATATATATATATATAACTGTAAATTTATCTTTGAACACGTCTCGAAAAACCCTCCGAGTATAAACACGGAGAGGAAAAAATGGAAACAAAAAAAAAAGAAACGAACTAAGCGCTTGAACATTAGTCAAAGTACTTGTCGAAAGAAAAAAAACCCGAGACGAGGAACCTAACACGTAAAGCACTCAATACAATAGTAGAGCAAATAAATAAGTTATAAGTAGCTCTAGGTTAGCTACTTACTTATATATAACTTAGTAAATTAACCACATTTCACTGCCTGATGATGGTGTTTTAACACCGAAATTTTATAGCTATTAAGTTTCAATATATAATAATAATAATAATAATAATAATAATAATAATAATAATTACCATATATTCATGGTCTACTTTTGTAGTGAGCACTTTTTAAAGTAAATAGATATGGAATATACTTCCATGAGTAACCAAAAAAATTTAAAAAATCGCCTGAAGAAACCACTCATTGTGGAAACCAATGTAGCGAAATAACTCGTTTAAAAATGAAAAATATTCATATTCATATATATATATATATATATATATATATATATATATATATATATATAATATTTTAGTTATTAAAAATCGCCTGAATACACCACTCATGGTAGAAACCAATGTAGCGAAATAACTCGTTTAAAAATGAAAAATATTCAAAAGTTCTACAATATAATTGCATAGAACACTTTTTAATACAAATGTGTACTAGTCTAACCCTATTAGGGCCAAAAACTAAATATTAAACAATATATATATTTCATTTGAAAGTCAATATCCGCAACCTAGGTTTCAAACTTTCAATATCTTCGGGTGATTTATAATAAATTTATTATAAATCACATGAAGATACCGAAAGATTGAAACCTAGGTTGCGTAAATAACTTATTTCCAAATGGAAAATGTTAAAATCTTCTATAATTTGAATATATTAAACACATGTAGTAATTTCAAATAGAGGGGACTTTTTCAAGAGAAAGGGCGTTTCCTGTTAGATCTCCTGGTGAGTGGATGTAATCCCTGTACGTAAACAAATGAGACAAGTGAATATCTAATCATATATATATTGCGTATGTGTTTGTGTGTGTCAATAAATCCGTAGCCTGACAGGTAGTTATTAGTTGAATTTTTATATAAAAAATATATATATACCACCGCGAAATGCTTCAATCATAAGTAATATTCGCGACTATATTAAATTGAAAATGGCGAAAATTTGTTTGTTGTGTAACATACACATGCTTCATTAAGCCGCGGAGTAACTGATGTATGTAAGCAGATAGACAGATATTTGAAGGGCTGACACCAACAATATCAGCGATATCTCTGCAAGGTTTGCCAGTGTGTTCTTGCAGCGTTACAATTTTCCTTAGAGTAACGTTAATCACAGACAATGACTGTAAGACAATAGTGTCATGGCGTGATAAAAATCTGAGGCAATCACAGATGACGTAATATTTTTCAAGGCCAAACAAACTTCATCATCTACCCTGAAAATAGATTCATATTAATGCACACTACTGCAAATGACTTAATCTGAGGGAAAAAATAGAAATCGATTGTCTGTCACTTCAGTGGGTCTAAAACTGGCCGTATGATGAAAGAAAAGATAATAAACTAATTGTTTCAATTAATTTGCACAAGAGGGTAGTTGAAGAAATATTCACAGGTATAAATGTTTGTGTCTGTCTGTCTGTCTGTCTGTCTGTCTGTCTCTCTCTCTCTCTCTCTCTCTCTCTCTCTCTCTCTGCGTATGTGTGTGCGTGCGTATATGGATGCATGTAACAATTTATTAGAACTCCAAGGACAATGATCGATTTTCTTTTTCAGGAACCGAGTTCGAATCCCAGTTGAATTCGCTGCATTCGACTAAACTATCGCCCGGTTCACACTCCACCCACATCTATTGAACAGGTGAAGAGGCTCATCCCTTGTTACTTGTTTAGGATGCGGTTTCCGGTTTTCTCTTTTCTAATCGTCTTACTCTTATGTAGCCCCCTGCACATCAGTGGCGTTACCGCCTTGCTTGGGGTGATACGATTAAAAAATAAAATGGATTCTATAGCTTTGGTTGGCAACCAGTCTGCCACAGAAAGTAATGGAAACTTACTAGAGGAAAATCTTCTGCTTAGTCAGTCATGGCTCTTTCGAGACATGATCGCCCATGCATATATCACGTATAGCACTTAACTGACTAACTCGTATACGTGTGATTAAAGATTCATACATATATTAATTGGAGTAGATAGACTAAACTATCGCCCGGTTCACACTCCACTCACGTCTATTGAACAGGTGTAGAGACTCATCCCTTGTTCCCTGTTTAGGATGTGGTTTCCGGCTTTCTTTCTTTTTTTCCAATCTTTTCACTGTTTTCTTTTTCTTTTTTATTTTTATTTTCAATTGGAGTATCGCCCGATTCACACTACACCCACGTTTATTGAACAGGTGTAGAGGCTCATCCCTTGTTCCCTGTTTAGGGTGTGGTTTCCGGCCTTCTCTTTTCTAATCTTTTCACTCTTATGTAGCCCCCTGCACATCAGTGGCATTACCGCCTTGCTCGGGGTGATATGATTAAAAAAAATATATATATAAATATTTGTCTCTGGTTGTGTATGTAGATATATTTTCCTGTTGCGGAATTCAAATACTGCAAAATTGCAAACCTATAGAAAATATATTTTAAATGCGTCCATTAATTTAAGTTCAATCGATCAACTTTCTATAACCATTAAATGACACGAGTAAATAAAACGTTTTTTAAAAATCTGAGCATTTATATAAGTTTAAATGTATTTATTTGCAATTATGATTTGCATTGAATTCTCAAATAAAACGACAGGATATATCGAGGAAATACAGACGGAAAAAGGGAAGGTTTCTTAAACGCAAATGTCTAAAAATGTCAAGAATTACTGATCCGAAATATTGATTTTTTATTTGATTAATTGTATTGACCTGAAGCGGATTTAAGATTCTTTCTTTTTTCCGTGTAAAATGAAAGAGAGACGATAAAAAACCGATACCGCCTGCCAACAATGGCTGTCATTACTATCCTAGGTGTCAAGTGGAGATAGATAGATAGATAGATAGATAGATAGATAGATAGATAGATATTGAAGGGAATCAGATAGATAGATATTGAATAGAATTAGATAGATAGATAGATAGATAGATAGATAGATAGATAGATAGATAGATAGATGCAATATAACAATCTGGCCCCACCCGAGGAAGGCTGATGCAAGCGAGGGTGTTTCCGGTCGTTGAAAGGAACGGATGTCGTTTGACCTTATTTCCGGCAGCAGCGGAAATAACTACAGAGGCAAACAGAACAGGTGTCTCTGAGAATTACGTGGGCGTGCGTGGGCGAGGCAAAACCGGAAGAAAAAGTCCCGGTTCTGGAAGATTATAAAAAGACCTCGGCACACGGATTCGCCAGGAGAGGAGTAGCAGAGAACGGCCAGTGGCAGCAGCGAGAAACACCACAGGCAAAAACTACACTCCCGTCAACCCATTAGAAGCGCGCTCTCTCAATTCTCTGTTCACTATTCTAACTGGCTCAGTCATTAAGACACGTAATTGGTGCCTAGTGACTTGCTGTTTTGAGACAACAAAACAGTTAGATGCGAGCTGGTTGCCACGGCGACGATTGAAATTCAACGGACTTAAAACTACCAGATAGAAAGAAAAAAGAAGACGAAAATAGAAGCAGCCGCACGACTATAGACATCAGCCAAGGTAGGTGACTCTTTGATTTGATAGTGTGTGTGTTCTGCTCTTGTTTATAAGTCTAGTTAGAAAAAAAAAATGGAACAGCATACTTTTGCCGATCTGACCCTAGAATTGAGAAATGTGGATTGTTCGGTGTCGAACACATTAAGGGTAGAACGGAGGGGGTGCAGGACTACATGCAGAGAGTAGTACGCCTAGCGGAGAGCGCATAGGTTGGGGTTGACGGGAGGAATAAAGTTGAGATATTTACCTATCTGTAAGTATAAAACATCTGAGTTAATGATTTATTTTTTTTTGTTAATATTTTACCATATATGTGAAGTGAGTTTACTGGTATGTTGCTTAATTAATCTTACTTTTATTGAGTAAGTGAAATGTAAAATCATGTAAAGGAAGTTTCTTCTACTCTTTAAAGTGGATAATTGGATTAACTTGTTGATAACAATGTTTTCTTTGGTTTGTGCAGTGTTAGGTTTTCTTTTTTTTTTTTATTTCTTTTCAATGACTGTACACTACAAAATGATTTACATTTCTATGTTTGTGAATTATGCTTTTGTGCAGGTTCCCATCAATTCAACATCCTCTGTGAATTTTCATTTATGTGACTTGGGAAATATCTTTTGAAGATATATTAATTTCTGAAAACTTTATATTGACACGGATAGACCTGCAGATTCCACAGTTGATCGGAACAAAAAGAAAGAAAAAATGAAAAGTCTTGTAGACTTATTGGCTGATATGCTATAGGATTGGGAAAGAAGCAGTGGGAGGATTAACGATAGTTTAAGTGAAATAATTAGGAAGATACAAACGTGGAAAATTATTAATAGTATCTAAAGCATAAAGTAAATTATTCGTCTCTGGTTCAGTGGTTTGGTCCCCAATTACGCAGAAATTTCCCAATTTTTCAGTGGACACCATGCCGGTAGAATTGCGCGATATGGAGGAGATTCCTATCCGCAAACTAGTAAATACCTTGGAACAGATAGATATGGAAAGATTTAGTGAAGGATATGAAGAACTCCCGAAGAAGTTGACGATAGGAGTCATTGCTGGCATAGTCGGCGTTATGATAATCCTTGGAATAATAGCTAGGAAGCGGATTTTTAAGTGTGAAAGAAGCAACAGTGCTTCGGGAAAGGAAAGGGAGTTATCCGTTGTGAATAGTACTCCGGGGTCAACGGGTGTTCAACACTCAAATGTCTCTGCGTTAAACAGAGAGATGTCAACAAATCAGATATGCTTGGATTCGAATCCAGAGGAAGTAGTTCAAGGAATAGAAGACATTGTACAAACTAAGGAACTACGAGTCACGGGTCCATTTTTTTTAGACTAAATTAATATAGATGAAACCTCTAATCCTCCACAAGTAAATTGCATGCGGATTAACGTTGGAATCAGGGTAATTTTCTTCATTTTCTATTGAACATTTCTCGGTCAGACTATGAATGATATGTACTGCAGATAATGGCCATTTTTCTGTGTTCAAACATAGTATGTTTGAAATTAAATTAAATTAAATGAAGTTACATGTGTAACAATAAACTCGAGCAGAAACACGCATGGTGTTGGTCAAAGGTCATTTACTCGATGTCAGTTTAGAAACTGGGGCGCGGTTACCGCCTATGATCATGTGGTCGTGCATCGAGGCGTCTACGCTTATGGACAGAGTCGAGAAAGAAAATGAACATTTTTAAGAACTTTGCCCAATTCTGTGAAAATGGATATTAAAAAAAAATAAAATAAAAGAACAATGAAACATCGAGCTGGTAGAACAATTTTCACGATGGACACGAACATTGTTGGGTTGCCGATGTAGGCTCCCCTATATATTTTTTTGTTGTTTTTTTTGTTTCGGCAAGCACATGTTTTGTTGTTTTGGCGTGCACATGTTTTATACAATTGTCGGGCTTGTGTGGCATGGGGAGGAGTGTGAGGGTGTTGCGCTTAAAATGTTCTTAGGTGAACATTTTGGAAAATGGGAGGGCGAGGAATGTAATATAACAATCTGGCCCCACCCGAGGAAGGCTGATGCAAGCGAGGGTGTTTCCGGTCGTTGAAAGGAACGGATGTCGTTTGACCTTATTTCCGGCAGCAGCGGAAATAACTACAGAGGCAAACAGAACAGATGTCTCTGAGAATTACGTGGGCGTGCGTGGGCGAGGCAAAACCGGAAGAAAAAGTCCCGGTTCTGGAAGATTATAAAAAGACCTCGGCACACGGATTCGCCAGGAGAGGAGCAACAGAGATAGGCCGGTGAAGAGAGAGACACAACAGATAAGACTACACTCCCGTCAACCCATTAGAAGCGCGCTCTCTCAATTCTCTGTTCCCTATGCTACACGGTTCATCGTCATTAATAAAAATATAACTTTATATTTTTATATATATGCGTGTTTGTTGTTTGTCGATATATAACAGACATAGATAGATAGATAGATAGATAGATAGATAGATAGATAGATAGATAGATAGATAGATAGATATTGAAGGGAATCAGATAGATAGATATTGAATAGAATTAGATAGATAGATAGATAGATAGATAGATAGATAGATAGATAGATTGAAGGGAATCAGATAGATAGATATTGAATAGAATTAGATAGATAGATAGATAGATAGATAGATAGATAGATAGATATTGAATGGAATGAGATAGATAGATATTGAATAGAATTAGATAGATAGATATTGAATAGAATTAGATAGATAGATAGATAGATAGATAGATAGATAGATAGATAGATAGATAGATAGATAGATAGATGAATTGTCGAGTAAAATACACAAAAATGACCATAACACTGACATTTCATTTTAGCAGATATATTACCGAAATTACACAAAGAGATAAAAAGCATGTCTGTGTTTATTTGTGGATGTTTAAAGAAAAACAAAAAACTGAAATTTATCACTTTTTTACCCGAAGCTGGTGTTTCCCATGAAATAAGAAGAAAAACTTTCAAAGTCGTTAATAATACATTTTTAGTAAAAATCGAACGGTTTGAAATCATCGCAGCTTTTTTCAGACAAGATAAATTTCATTTTTTTATTATCTGAATGGCTCGAAAGTATGAATGTTGTAGTCCATTCGTATCTATCTATCTATCTATCTATCTATCTATCTATCTATCTATCTATCTATCTATCTCATTCCATTCAATATGTATCGATTTATCTATATACTGTTCTGATCTATCTTTCTCATTCTATTCAATGTCTATCTATCTATCTATCTATCTATCTATCTATCTATCTATCTATCTATCTCAGCGGATATGTCTAGCCACACTATTTAACATTAGAATGAGATAGCTAAATAGATCGATAGAGAG
Source organism: Ascarosepion bandense (assembly GCA_037127315.1). Taxonomy (NCBI): domain Eukaryota; kingdom Metazoa; phylum Mollusca; class Cephalopoda; order Sepiida; family Sepiidae; genus Ascarosepion; species Ascarosepion bandense. The sequence continues at coordinate 300,166 of JBBBDQ010030800.1, read as the reverse complement.
ATAGATAGATAGATAATATCTATCTATCTATCTATCTATCTATCTATCTATCTCTATTCATATCTATCTCATTCTATTGATATCTATCTATTTATCTATATATCTATTCTATTCATATCTATCTAACTATCGACTTCTATTGATATCTATCTAATTCTATTCAATA
>JBBBDQ010030800.1:182500-290000 GCA_037127315.1 Ascarosepion bandense | reverse complement strand
TTCTGCTAGTGTTTTGTGTATTATTAAATCGCTGTAAAGTTTTTTAAGATGGAAGACTTTCAAAAAATTATTGCTCAAATGGTTAAGGCCCAGTTGGGCCTACAACAAAAAGCAGAAGAAAGACAACAGCTTTTTTTAAAGAAAAAGCAGAAGAAAGACAACAACTTTATCAGCAAATGTCAGAAGAGACACAACAAATATTGTTGATGGAAGTGCATAAGCAACAGTCGGAATTTCAACAAATGACGCTTCAAAAAACTGAATTGCAGCACAACCAAGTCCAGGAATTACTCGAAAATCAGTGAACGGTTAAATAAAAACTCTGAAGATACGATTTTTTTCCCAGAACACAATTTATAATTCGATGGAAACTTTTGAATACGTGCCAGACGAAAATAAAACTTTCGAGGCATTTTGCAGACATTATGAAGACATCTTTAACGTAGATTGTAAAAATTGGCCTAAAGTAAAAAAAATAAAAAAAATGGCGGTTTCTATTAAGAAAACTGGGAAGTACTGAACACAGTAGATTCGTAGATTACATTTTGCCTAAAAAAACTACGGATCTGAACTTTGCAGAGACCATTAAGCTCCTGTCAGAACTATTTGGACCAAATATTACCTTGTTCCATAAACGATGGAAGTGCCTTAACAACAAGACTTTCTAATGTTTGCAGCAACAGTAAACAAGCTCTGCAATGATTTTAGATTAGCCGAGCTCACTGCGGACGACTTCAAGAGCTTGGTATTTGCACAGGAAATAGTATCTGCAGAGGACGCCGAAATCAGACGCCGAGTGCTCTCTGAGCTTGAAAATGAACAAGGACTGACGCTTCAGAAATTAGCTGAAGATTGTCAAAGGGTGATTTCTGTAAAAAATAACGCAAAAACAATTGAAGAGTCAGCTATTTTTTTTAATCATCTCACCCCAAGCAAGACATTCCACTGCCACTATTGCGCATGGGGCTACATAGGGGAAGGTAAAGAGAAGGAGTGGTTAGACATAGGGAATATCAGGAGGAAGGTGACAGATGAGTAAGGATAGCGAGAATGAGGGTTGGGCAGATGGGAAGAGTGTTCGATAGAATGGGAGCAGGTTAGTGTGTTAGGAGGTGTCTATTGACCTTACATTTAAACTCCTGGAGATTGTAGCCGTCGGGGAAGCAATCATGTGGAAGGGAATTCCACAGTCGGGAAGTGCGAGGAAAGAAACTGTTGGAGTAGAAGTTGCGGTTGCATTTTATCGGTTTCACTGTAAAAGGGTGGGATCTAGCTGCTAATCTAGTATCTCGTGCAAATTCGTATTTAGGGGGTACCAGTGATCTAAGTTCATCGGAGCAGAAGCCGTGAAAGTATTTATAGAAGAGACACAGGGAAGCCACGTCGCACCGATGGGAGAGAGACTGCAGGCGGTCTGCCAAGTCGGTATCTATCACATTACAGACCCTCCTCTGAACCTTCAGATTAAAAAAATAAAAACCTGGCATTCGCCGGAAAAAAGACAAAATGCAAAATTCATATAACAAACCACAAAATAGACAAAACACGTATAAGCAAAAGAAACCTCCCACACCATGCTACCACTGTGATAGGTGGCATTGGATGAAATTTTGCCCAGTCAAAAAGAAAGAATTTTGCAAAAATTGCAATAAGAACGGTCATAGTTTAAATCAGTGTTGGTATGCCAAATACAACAACAAATCGAGAAAAAATAAAATTAGACAAACCCAATCAAATAATTCAAGTGATGGGAATTTTAGGAAATACGTAATTGTTGATATTTTTAAGAATTCGATTAAATTTCAACTCGATTCAGGGTCTGACCTGTCAATAATTAATTGGCGTACGTGGAAAAAAATTGAACAAACCGATCATACTAAAAACGGATAGAACAGCGAAATCCGTGACTGGTGAAAATATTAATATATTAGAATTTATACTAACAGTAACGTTAAACGGAGTGACTAAAAAGCTTAAGGCTTACGTGTTAATAAAACTCAGACAACATATTCGGATTGGATTGGTTAGACAAATTCAACCTTTAGGATTATCCTTTTGAGTGCTTTTTGTAAGAAGTTAAAAAGCCAACATCCGATTCAGAGAAGTTAAAAAAGGAACTAAAACAGCAATTTCCACAGGGTTTTTTTTCTGACGGCCTGGGTAAATGTTCTAAAGTAAAAACAAAATTCAGGATCAAGGAGGGTGCTAAGCCAGTGTTTAAAAAGAAACGCAGTGTCCCTTTTGCAGCTTTGGGTCAAATCAACAAAGATTTGGACAGGTTTGAACAAGCCGGAATCTTATCGAAGATAGAGTTCAACGAATGGGCTGCACCCACGGTTTACGTTAAAAAAAAGTCAAACCAGATACGCATCTGCGCCGATTTTTCGACTGGGCTAAATGATGCTTTGCAAGACCACCATTACCCTCTACCAAGTCCGGAGGAGATTTTCAATAGATTAAACGGTGGGAATTTTTTTTTCCAAAATAGGCCTATAGGACGCCTACCTGCAAATAGAGGTGGACGAACAAAGTTCAAAGTTGCTCTGTATTAACACTCATAAAGGTCTTTACAAGTACAATAGACTGGCGTTCGGGGTCAAGGTCGCACCTGCAATCTTTCAACAGGTCATGGACACGATGCTGGGGGACCTTGACTTCGCGACAGCCTACTTAGACGACATATTTGCTAACAGTCAAACAACAACAGAGCACCAAAATCATATAAAAAGCGTATTTTAAAAATTACAGGAATACGTCTTCAAAGTAAAGAAAGCAAAGTGCAATTTCTTTCTACCAGAAATCAATTGTTTCGGGCACATAATAAATATAGACGGATGTCGGCCAGATCCGGAAAGGGCCAAAGCGATCAAACATATGCCGGCCCCTATTAACGTTCAGGAGTTACAAAGCTTCCTAGGGCTTGCTAATTATTATCAAGAATATGCAAAATATGAGCGACTCCCCCCCCCCACCTCAATGAACTTTAAAAAAAAAATAAGACATGGATATGGACTGCGGAATGTCAAAACGCAATTGAAAAAAATCAAGAAAACTCTGACATCAGATCTTTTTCTTGCACACTACGATCCTAAACTTGACGATCCTAGTCGCGAGCGATGCAAGTTAATTTGGCATTGGTGCTTGCGGCTTCCACAAAATGCCAAACGGGTCACAAAAATGCCAAACGGGTCACAAAAATGCCAGAGGGGTCACAAAAAACCATAACGCACGCATCAAGATCGTTATTACCAGCGGAGAAGCAATATTCACAGATAGAAAAATAGGCGCTTGGAATCATTTTTGCTGTTACTAAATTTCACCGTTACTTGCATGGAAGACGGCTTATACTACAGACAGATCACAAGCCTCTATTAACAACTAGCAGCATAGCCCGGCGTTGCTCGGGTGTAATGAAAGCTTTAAAACTAACCCATGGTCCTGGAGCTCAGACTCTTTGGACGTTGGCACCAAAGACTAAAAAGTAATAGTTATTTCCAGTTAAAGCGAAACCGTAGACTGAAAGAAAAATGAATGGATGTAAGTCAAATTTTGATTTCCTGGTACCGATATCAAATAAGATTTTTTTCTTCGTAAACTGAAGTTTGAAGGCTAAATAAGTCCTCTGAGTAAATGGTATCATGTTTGAGACTAAGAATTACAATTATACCTACTTAGAGCCAAACCCGAAGCAAAAATTAAAATAAAAGGGCTGAAAAAATACAGATATACAGGCAGATAAACAGACACACACACAAACATCTTGCCTTTTATATATATATATTATCGATTTTTTGCACTGTTGTAAGAACTGTAACCTTGAAACTTCCAAATATCGTTTCTTATGTCTTTGTCCATGAGTGTATCAAATTTGATTAAAATCGGACCACTCCTTCTATAACCCGATTTTTTCGATTATCGATTTTCGATATTTATCAGGGGTACCTCGACACAAAACCTAGCTAAGAATACTCGCAGATGCTTATAGTACAACTGTGTAAATTTTCAAGAAAATAGGTTCAGCCGTTTTGGAGTCTATAGGTAACGGATACACACACACACACACACAGACAAAGTTTCATTTATAAATAAGTTTAGATTTTCTGTACTAAAAAAGGTCTAACAGTTTATATAGCGAACGGACTGCTTCGTTTGGCAACAATTCTGCTAAACTACAATTTCAAGTTCGAGTTCCTGACAACCAAATATATATGTCATGCAGATAGCCTATCGCATCTAATTCCAAAAAACACGGAAGTCTTCGAAGATTCCGTTATTACCACGCTTAAGACAAATTACGAAATCAAGAATATGATCGAAAACACAGCGAACTTCCTGTTACGTTAGCCGACATTAAAAGGGAGTCGCGTGGGGATGAATTTATTCAAAGAATAAAAAGCAAAATGTATGACAAAGATCTAAGTGTGCCTGAGGTTTTCTCCATGTGTGAAGATGTGCTTTTCTATAACAACAGAATGATGATTCCTAATACTTTACGAAGAAAAATGCTTAAGGATTTCCATATGGGTCATCCAGGGAAAAGCCGCACAAAAAGTCTCATGCGCTACTATGTTTATTGACCAGGAATGGACAAGGATATAGCAGACATGGTGGAAGGATGGTGCAAAGGATGTGCACTTGCAACAAAATCACCGAATACAACGTGCAAACTATGGCCAAAAACGGAGCACCCATGGCAAAGAATCCCCATAGATTCTGCAGGACCATTAGACAATATATATTATCTTACTGTTGTAAACGGTTTTTTCAAAATGGCCTGCGGTTTTACAAATGTAAAAACCGAACAACTAGTCGCACAATCGGGTTTCTACACCAGTTATTCGCACGCTTTGGCGTAGTTAACTGTGTAGTTACAGACAACGGCACCCAATTCACGTCAGGTGAATTCGGGCAATTTTGCAAGGCATATCAGGTGGATCACGTGACTACTCCCCAATATCATCCGACCCTGTGTCTCTTCTATAAATACTTTCACGGCTTCTGCTCCGATGAACTTAGATCACTGGTGCCCCCTAGGTACGAATTTGCACGAGAAACTAAATTAGCAACTAGATTCCACCCTTTTACAGTGAAACCGATAAAATGCAACCACAACTTCTACACCAACAGTTTCTTTTCTCGCACTTCCCGACTGTGGAATTCCCTTCCACATGATTGCTTCCCCGACGGCTACAATCTCCAGAAGTTTAAATGTAAGGTCAATAGACACCTCCTAACACACTAACTCGCTCCCATTCTTTCAAACACTCTTCCCATCTGCCCAACCCTCATGCTCGGTATCCTTACCCATCTATCACCTTCCTTCTGATATTTCCTACATCTAACCACTCCTCTTCTTTACCTTCCCCTATGTAACCCCATGCGAAATAGTGGCAGTGGAATGCCTTGCTTGGGGTAAAATGATTTTTAAAAAAGTAACGGACAAGCTGAGAGGTTCGTGGACACTCTTAAAAGAGCATTAAAAAAAGCAACTGGCACACCAACAGATCGAGCACTACAGCAGTTTCTGCAAGTGTTCAGGATAACTCCTAAACCAAACACACCCATGGGGCGCTCGCCTGCGGAGATGGTTCGTGAGAAAAATTAAATCCGTGTTCGATAAACTTATCCCATGACAAGCCAAATTTAAGAAAACCGTCTCACCGTATAAGAAACATTTTAATCCCGGAGACAAAGTTCTTTTCAAAACCCATAAGAACAATATCACATCCTGGGAAATTGGAAAAATAAAACAAAGAATTGGCGAATTAGTCTACATTGTTCAAGGTCCAAGAAACATTCACAAGCAGCACATGAATCAACTTAGAAAATGCCGTGTAAACGATCTTGAGGAATCACCATTAAACAACCAATCAACGTGGTATATGAACACTTCGATATTGACTCACACCAAATCTCACCGGAGATAAGACGCTCTGGGAGAAAAAAAGTTCACGCAACCTCTTGACGTGAACCCTAAGAGGAAAAAAAAAAGTTAAGCGTTTTACTCTTTGTTTTCGCTCTGAACCAAATGATTTGAAAAAGCTCCCAGAAGATTTGATCCTCTCAACAAAACATATTACCAGTTCAAACAATGAATGGTCTAGTACAGATAAAAAAAATCTTGTTCTGTACCCAAAACAGATATAAGCTTTCACTCTGTATCCAGTAACAAGGCCGATTCATATCAGAATATTTATTCAAACATAAATAACAGTGTGACAAAAGCTACAACATCTCGCAAAGGTAAAAGACTTAAATGATTTCAAACACTTGATCTATTATCTCAGAATTACCGACTCTCAAAAGATGTTAAACATTCTAAAAAATCTCCAAAAAGATAAATCCATCTAAGGGAAATAATATCAGTACACACAACATCACCGTTAAACATGGAAGAAGTATTAAAAATTTTACCTTTTCTTATTCTCCTTCCAAGAAAAAAAAAATTCTTGGAAGGTGGGTGTTGTGGGACCCAGACACACCTCAACATGGACTCACCCACTGCTATATTAATAGGTGTGTGATAGCACTAAGGGAGATTCCGACAGTAGCAGTGCACGCATGTGCTTCTATTGATACTGTCAGCTCTCTGCCTTCGGGTAGAGGGCGCTTTCTGCTTCCGAGCAGAGAGCAATAACCCAGTCGTGGTTCCGCCGAAGGGTAGAATCACGACTGGACAAAAATAGACAGACATTTTTTGGTCGGGCCATATAGCCCGGAAATCCCAGTTATAAACTGACCATGTGTCACATGTTGCCCTTACTGGGACGGACAGCTAAATAATGTAGCACTGTGCGCATGGCCGCAGTCGACTACCAAGGACTAGACTGGATTCGTAAGCTCTACTTTATTGTACCTTCTTCTTTGTAACCTTTTCTGTAAATACATCTTTCTTTAACCTTCACCCCGTGTTCCGTGTTATATTTTCCGTGGACCCACTTTTGGCTCCACATCACTATCTGATTCTATTCTGTCTGTCTGCTTCATTCTATTCGTGTCTGCCTCATTCTATTCGTGTCTGCCTGCCTCATTCTATTAGTGTCTGTCTGTCTGTCATTCTATTCGTGTCTAGCTCTCTCTCTCTCTCTCTCTCTCATATTCTATTCGTGTCTCTATCTCTTTCTCTCATATTCTATTCGTCTCTCTCTTTCTCTCATATTCTATTCGTGTCTCTCTCTTTCTCTCATATTCTATTCGTGTCTATCTATATCTCTATCTCTCATATTCTATTCGTGTCTATATCTCTTTCTCTCATATTCTATTCGTGTCTATCTATATCTTTCTCTCATATTCTATTCGTGTCTATCTTTCTCTCTCTCTTTCTCTCTATTTTATTCGTGTCTATCTCTCTCTCTTTCTCTTATATTCTATTCGTGTCTATCTCTCTATCTCTCTCTCTCTCTCTTTCTCTCATATTCTATTCGTGTCTATCTATATCTCTTTCTCTCATATTCTATTCGTGTCTATCTATATCTCTTTCTCTCATATTCTATTCGTGTCTATATCTCTTTCTCTCATATTCTATTCGTGTCTATCTATATCTTTCTCTCATATTCTATTCGTGTCTATCTTTCTCTCTCTCTTTCTCTCATATTTTATTCGTGTCTATCTCTCTCTCTTTCTTCTTATATTCTATTCGTGTCTATCTCTCTATCTCTCTCTCTCTCTCTTTCTCTCATATTCTATTCGTGTCTATCTATATCTCTTTCTCTCATATTCTATTCGTGTCTATCTATATCTCTTTCTCTCATATTCTATTCGTGTCTATCTATATCTTTCTCTCATATTCTATTCGTGTCTATCTTTCTCTCTCTCTTTCTCTCATATTTTATTCGTGTCTATCTCTCTCTCTTTCTCTTATATTCTATTCGTGTCTATCTCTCTCTATCTCTCTCTCTCTCTCTCTCTCATATTCTATTCGTGTCTATCTATATCTCTTTCTCTCATATTCTATTCGTGTCTATCTATATCTCTTTCTCACATATTCTATTCGTGTCTATCTATATCTCTTTCTCTCATATTCTATTCGTGTCTATCTATATCTCTTTCTCACATATTCTATTCGTGTCTATCTATATCTCTTTCTCACATATTCTATTCGTGTCTATCTATATCTCTTTCTCTCATATTCTATTCGTGTCTATCTTTCTCTCTCTCTTTCTCTCATATTTTATTCGTGTCTATCTCTCTCTCTTTATCTTATATTCTATTCGTGTCTATCTCTCTCTATCTCTCTCTCTCTCTCTCTATATTCTATTCGTGTCTATCTCTCTCTCTCTCTCTCTCTCTCTCTCTCTCTCTCTCTCTCTCTCTCTCTCTCATATTCTATTCGTGTCTATCTTAGACTTTATATTATTTATTTCTAGATCCAATGTACCTTAACCGACTTGGCCAGCGATTGGTAAGGAGAAAGTTCCTCTGAGATAATTTATTCAGCGGAACTGTTACACTGGGGAGCAAACTCCCGAGACGATGCTTCCCCGATCAGTACGATCTAAATCACGTCGAATCTATGGTCAACCTAATTCAGTAAACACTTTGTATGTAATTTCTTTTTAAATTTTCTGACGGAATAATAGACTCACACATGGTTTTCATTTTGAACCTTTCTATTCTTACTAGTATCCTGATCTTGCTTGTTATACTTGCAACGTTTCGTCCGAGTTATTGAGATGAGGAATTATTATATGCATTTCCATTAATAGCATAGTATCATCTTGGTTGCTATACGCAATCTTTCGCCCGAATATTTGAGATGAGGAATTATATACCTTTTCAATCAAAATAGTATCCTCATCTTGATTGTTTTACTCATAACGTTTCATCTGAATTTTTGAAATGAGGAATTGTTATATGCATTTCCATTCTACATAATATCCTCATCTTTGTTAAGTTCGGCTCCAAAGACTACTGGTGGCTCTGTAAAAGTGTACTAATTTGAGGCTCTCACATTTTCAGCGGACAAGGCAAAGTGCTTTGCTTGCTGATTCTCCACCAACTCTACACTGGATTTGTCTAGGGTACCCGTACCCGAGTTCCCATCTAGAACTGAGGTACGGTGGTGTCATCAGCGTAGATGTCTGCTTGCGATCTGATGACATCGGGGAGATCGTTGATGAAGATCAGCAAAAGCATAGGACCTATAATAGAGCCTTGAATGACACCCACGTTCGTATGATAGTATCGGGAGGCATGTCCTTTCAATACTACCCCCATTACACGATTTGAAAAGGATTGACAGGAATAGATCAAACAATCGTCAGGTTATACCGTAGTCCTGTAGATTGCCCCTTTGATGGTCTCTTGACCCGCATAAAGCGAGCAGAGACGACGGAATCCCAATCCTTGTCCTGAAGAACTCTTCTCTTCCTACTTTCCTACCTTCTAGAAGTCCTCCTCTGTGGTTCCTGTATTTAAGAATCCTGGAGAAACCTTGGACCACTCTAATTATCGCCCTATCAGCCTCCTACCGATTTTTGGCAAAGTGTTCGAGGCCATTAAAAACATCGAAGTGGTTCAACATCTCACAGGCCACAGTCTCTTTTCTGACAAACAGTATGGTTTCTGCTTCACCAGGTCTACTGCTGATATTCTGACGATCACCAATGAGTATATATACCAGGCTCTCAATAAGAATGGCGAAGCTCGTGCTGTTGCCCTGGATATCTCCAAAGCGCTTAACAGTCTGGCATGCTGGCCTTCTACGCAATCTTGTCCCAGGTCCACCCTGACCCGGAGTGGTAGCACCTGTTAGGGTCCCAGCTATGGGCAAATAGTTAAAACACTATGAAAGTATAAAGATGCACTTTCATAGAAAAGTATACATTTTTGAAGGAAAAATATTACCAACAATACATTTTTGAAGAAAAAAACTATTACTGTAAAACATTTTTGAAGGGAAAAATTCTCAGCAAAGCATTTTTTAAATACAAACTAGAAGACATTTTCAGTTTTCTAAAATAAAAATCAAATAAAAACAAAAAATTTTTCAATAAAATCTAAATCGACTTTCTCACGATAACCGAACATTAAAATGAAAATACCTTAGAAACCCCACCTTTTTGGCATTAAATAACCCACAGAGGTGTTGATATGCCGTTAAACTCAACTCAAACTCAAAACTCAAACTGATCTCAGTTTGGTACAATTTTGTCTTTGTCTAAATGACACATCTCTAAATTTTTTGTAAACCTATGGCTCCATCCATCCATCCATCCATCCATCGAATAATTCATACGTCTGCTTGACTGTCCCAGTTTGCTCATGTATATATACAAGACCAGTGCGCACTAACTACAAATCCCTCGACCGAGGCGGGGTCCAAGCTTAAGCTATTTTATCAATATTTGCTTTTTTTACCGATATTTATATACGTTACAATCTAATCTAAACTTATTTATGAATGGAACTTTATGTATGTATGTATGTATGTATGTATGTATGTGTGTGTGCGTGTGTCTGTGTGTGTGTGTCCGTTAGCTATAGACTCCAAAACGGCTGAACCGATTTCCTTGAAAATTTACACAGTTGTACTATAAGCGTCTGCGAGTGTTCTTAGCTAGGTTTTGTGTCGAGGTACCCCTGATAAATATCAAAAATAGATAATCGAAAAAATCGGGTTATAGAAGGAGTGGTCCGATTTTAATCAAATTTGATACACTCATGGACAAAGACATAAGAAACGATATTCAGAAGATTCAATGTTGCAGTTCTTACAATAGTGCAGAAAATCGATAATATATATATATATATATATATATATATATATATATATATATATATATATAAGAGATGTTTGTGTGTGTGTCTGTTTATCTGTCTGTATGTCCTTTATACAAATCCACAATTTTTATCCGATTCTCACCAAACTTCACACAAATATTCTTTAGGCTGAGTCTGAGCTCCAGGACCATGGATTAGTTTTAAAGCTTTTATTACATCCGAGCAACACCGGGCTATACTGCTAGTTTAAAATAAACACAAGTAACTATTAAAGGATAAAAGATTTACGATAAATTTTGACGCCAATTCGGGGTCTTTTTTTTTTTTTCGGGCCTGGACAGGTGGATGGCAGAACAGGGGTTGCGTGAGGGATAGGGGGACATCGAAGGACATGATCGCCTACGTCCTGAAAGGATAGGATACAGAGAAGAAGAAGAAGAAGAAGAAGAAGAAGAAGAAGAAGAAGAAGAAAATCCTGGGAAAAGAAGTAGAGGAGGAAAGAGAAGAAGAAGAAGAAGAAGAAGAAGAAGAAAATTCTGGGAAAAGAAGTAGAGGAGGAAAGAGAAGAAGAAGAGGGAAGAGATAATGAAGAAGAAGAAGAAGAAGAAGAAGAAGAAGAAAATCCTGGGAAAAGAAGTAGAGGAGGAAAGAGAAAATGAAGAAGAAGAAGAAGAAAATCCTGGGAAAAGAAGTAGAGGAGGAAAGAGAAGAAGAAGAGGGAAGAGATAATGAAGAAGAAGAAGAAGAATCCTGGAAAAAGAAGTAGAGGAAGAAAGAGAAGAAGAAAAAGGAAGAGATAATGAAGAAGAAGAAGAAGAAGAAGAAGAAGAAGAAGAAGAAGAAAATCCTGGGAAAAGAAGTAGAGGAGGAAAGAGAAGAGGGAAGAGATAATGAAGAAGAAGAAGAAGAAATTCTGGGGAATTTGTTTTGCTTCTGCCAAATCTCGAAAAAACAGTTTAAAAATTTCAGCATTTTCTTTATCCATAATTATTATCATTATTATATGCCCGGCCATTCGGACTAGTATCCCCATCTTGATTGTATGAAGCACAATATTTTTTTCAGGTATCTGTCGTCATCCTCAGCAATGAACTTCCAATTTTGAAGCGAACACATTATTCAATCCCGGAGAGGCTAATTACTCTCCTTCTGCCCTTCGTACGCAGCAGGGGGGGGGGCGGGGGGCGGGGTTAACTCATACCTGTTAATCCTCACCAATCTTATTCCCCATTGTGATTGATGCGTCTATTCAACTAAGGCAAGTAGGTTTTCAGTCCTGCCAGAAACGATATGAAAAGATGAAAAATTTTCGCATATTTTGACGTCATTCTAGGATTTTCTTTTTTTTTTTTTTTTTTTTTTGACCAAATCCATAAATTTGTCTTCTTGATGATAAGTCTCGAAAAACGTTATATACAATTCACTGTTTCTTTATCCATAATATTGAATATATTAAAATTATCCAACGTTTTCACGAGTTGATGTCGAAAATCGCCGCAGGAATTTGATTTATTTAAGATGAAATGATCTTTTACGACATGTTTCTAATTCATCTTTAGATGCATTGTATTTATTTAATTTTTTTTACTTAAGCTATTCACCTATATTATATACGAGTGTACTCCAGATGGCAAAATATTTGAGAAGATTATTACCTATTTCCTGATCGGAGGGAATATATATATATATATATATATATATATATATATATATATATATACTAGCAGTATAGACCGGCGTTGCTCGGGTGGAATGAAAGCTTTAAAACTAATCCATGATCCTGGAGCTCAGACTCTTTGGACGTTGGCACGAAAGACTAAAAAGCAATAGTTGTTTCCAGTTAAAGCGAAACCGTAGACTGAAAGAAAAATGAATGGATGTAAGACAAATTTTGATTTCCTGGTATCGATATCAAATAAGATTTTTTTCTTCGTAAACTGAAGTTTGAAGGCTAAATAAGTCCTCTGAGTAAATGGTATCATGGCTGAGACTAAGAACTACAATTATACCTACTTAGAGCCAAACCCGAAGCAAAAACTAAAATAAAAGGGCTGAAAAAAATAGTCATACAGGCAGATAAACAGACACACACACACAAACATCTTGCCTTTTTTATATATATATATATATATATATATATATATATATATATATATATATTATCGATTTTCTGCACTATTGTAAGAACTGTAACCTTGAAACTTCTGAATATCGTTTCTTATGTCTTTGTCTATGAGTGTATCAAATTTGTTTAAAATCGGACCACTCCTTCTATAACCCAATTTTTTCGATTATCGATTTTCAATATTTATCGGGGGTACCTCGACGCAAAACCAAGCTAAGATCACTCGCAGACGCTTATAGTACAACTGTGTAAATTTTCAAGAAAATCGGTTCAGCCGTTTCGGAGTGTATAGGTAACGGACACACACACACGCACACGCACACACACACACACACACACACACACAGAAAAAGTTCCATTTATACATAAGTTTAGATTTAGATGTGTACTCCAGATAGCAAAATATTTGAGAAGATTATTAGCTATTTCCTGACAGGAGGGAATATATATATATATATATTGACTGTTTAATTACTTAGTTTTTGGTCATAATAAAATTAGACTAGTACACAGTTGTATTAAAAAGTGTTCAATACAATTATATTGTAGAACTTTTGAATATTGTAGAACTTTTGTAAACGTTTATTACGCGACCTAGGTTTCTACCATGTTGTGTCTTCAGGCAATTTACAATTACTGATTTTTACCGTATACCGTATTTTCTTCTTTTTTTTTTAAGAACGCTCATGTAACGATGATTTTTGTTTTTTTGAATGCGAACGTAACGGTGAATTTTTGAACTCGAATTTTTTAAAATTACAAGAAATTATAAAGTTTTCATCCATAATTGTATGAACCTAATCGGTAACCATCCCATAATTGTATGAACCTAATCGGTAACCATCCCATAATTGTATGAACCTAATCGGTAACCATCCCATAATTGTATGAACCTAATCGGTAACCATCCCATAATTGTATGAACCTAATCGGTAACCATCCCATAATTGTATGAACCTAATCGGTAACCATCCCATAAAATAACTATTAGCTTCATACAACCATGGATAAAAACGTTATAATTTCTTGTAATTGTAAAAATTGCGCGTTCAAAAATCCCCCTTTACGTGAACGTTCAAAAACATCACCGTTACGTGAGCGTTCTTTTAAAAAAAACGGTTAACGGTACAATCAGTTATTGCAAATCGGCTGAAGACACCACATGGTAGAAACCTAGGTCGCGTAATAACTCGTTTACAAATGAAGAATATATATATATATATTATTAATTATTACTTTAGAACATGTACAAACTACTACAAAATTGTAGATTTTGTTTCGACATTGAAAGAACAAGGGGACATTGTTCTTTCAATATCGAAAGAAAATCTACAATAGTGTAGTAGTTTTTAGTTTGTAGATGTTCTAAAGTAATAATTAATAATAAATATTCATTGCTCTATTTTTATATTAAACACAGTTTTAAATTAATGTTTTGAACGTTGCAATTCTCTTCATTCTAGGCAGGTATAATGACAATATACACGCTAAAAAGTCTGCCTTCTTTTACCGAACGCCCCTAGCCCAGAGGTAGAATCGCCAACTGACGCCAATTCGGTCGGGTTTCGATCCTGGGTTAAAAGCAATCGGAGTCTAACCGTGCTGATGAGCTGTGATTCAGCGAAACAGATCTGTCTACGGATGACTACTGACTATATATATATATATATATATATATAGCGACGTAAATTAATAAATATACATATGAGTAGGGTGTACATGTGTATAATATTATTATTCAGGTGTTAATAAAACAGTGCTCAATGTATGAACAGAGCTGTGTTATATTTATGTTAATAAATACATATTATCATTCACCTACATTAAAAGAATCTTCAAAAAAACAATATCAAAGTTAGTTACAGTTGCGTTAAAAATATAGATAGATATATTTCACAAGATAATGCTATGATATCAAATAAATATTTGGCCCACATAAACAACATCCGTTATCCAACTAATAGCAAAAATGATTCTTTTAAAAATAATTGCATATGTCGAAAAAATAAAACCTGTCCATTGAATGGCCAGTGTATGTTTGAAAGTATTGTTTATAGAGCTCGAATTCATTTGGATGATAATGATGTTAAATTTTACTTTGGAAGTACTTCTAACAGGTCGAAGATAAGATTTAACAACCACATGTTGTCTTTAAACAACAGTAAATACAGCAAAAGTACTGCTTTATCCATACATTAGGGGAAATTAAAAAAACAACAATAAGAACCCAATTATTAACTGGAATATCGTAGCTAAGTCTAATCATTACAATGAAAACGGAGATAAATGTAATCCATACCTTTTAGAAAAACTTGTCATCGTATTCCTTGCATTCACTTACGCGCAAATACCCTTGGGAAAGGTATTAATCCGTCTCTTCCCTCCAGTTATGGGTTAAATAATAGGACAGATTGGGTTCTGTAGCCTTGGTCGGCAACCAGTCTACCGCAGAAAGCAATGGCAACCTACTGCGGGATAATCTTCTGCCCAGTCAGTCATGTCTCTTTCGAGACATGATCGTCCAAGCGTGTATCACGTGTGGCACTTAACTGACTGACTGACTGTCATCTTAAAACATGTGCGTTGTGGTGCAGTGGATATCGGCTCGGAACGACAAATCAGGGAGCTGAGTTCGAATTCCAGTTGAATTCATTGCATTCACTTACGCGCAAATACTCTTGGGAAAGGTTTTAATCCGTCTCTTCTCTCCAGTTATGGGTTAAATAATAGAACAGATTGGGTTTTATAGCCTTGGCTGGCAACCAATCTCCCGCAGAAGGTAATGGCAACCTCCTGCGGGATAATTTTCTGTCCAGTCAATCATGTCTCATTCGAGACATGATCGCCCAAGCGTGTATCACGTATGGCAGGTGACTGACTGATTTAATGACTACATGCTGTCAGAAAAAAAAAGTACTTGCTTAAATTCTTAGACTCAGATTGAGATAGATCCCACTTTTTACATTTGTCTCTTCTTTCTTTCTTTCTTTCTTTCTTTCTTTCTTTTCCTCGTAATAATACTTTTAACAATAATGAATTAAACTCCTTTTATTTTTGCTCAGTACATTTTTTATTCTTAATTCTAAATTTTACCTCTTAATTTTTCTTTTCATTTTTTTTTCTTTTCTTTTCTTTTCTTTTCTTTTCTTTTCTTTTAATTTTATTTTTATTCATATTTAAAATTTTAATTTTCCCTACATGGAACATTTGAATATTTAAATTTTTAAAACTCGTGATTTACGCCTCTTTTATTTCTTCTTGCATTTTATTATTTTATATATTAATTTTAATTTTAATTGTAATTTTAAATTTTTATCCACATGTAACCGAAGAATATTTAAATTTTTAATCTTGCTATCAAAAAAGCCGTAACTTAACTTTATGAGATTTAATTCCCATGAACATCAAGCGAACTTAAATTCGGATCTATTGTACTGTCAGATTGAAATATGCACCTGATGATTGCATAACACATGAAACTCCAAGTCGTGCCATGAATGTAGATTTACACACACACACACACACGTGTGTGTGCGTGTGTGTGTGCGTGCATACACAAATAAATACACAACAGTTTTTATTATAATAGAGATTAACCAAGTATGAGTGGAATAATATTCCTTGTCCAAAGAAACGCTATTATTAAAAAAGTGCTCAATACAAAGTAGAGCTAATAATGTTTATTCAGAAGTTATAACATGGATATGTTACAATATCACTACAAAAGTAGCTATTTTGTTTCGACACTTCTTGTGTCTTGTCAAGTGATGTGCTTTATTTGAAATAAAATTGAATTTAAAATAAACCACATCACTTGACAAGACACAAGAAGTGTCGAAACAAAATAGCTACTTTTGTAGTGATATTGTAACATATCCATGTTATAATTTCTGAATAAATAATAGAGATGTTATATATGTATATATATATATATTCTTCATTTGTCGGCGACGTATTTATTGCAAAAAATATTATTATAAGGCACTGTTAAAGAGCAAACACGCGGCAAGAACTTTCATAACTGTTAGTAAAGTTTAATAACTGGTAGTAAAGAGAATGAACTCAGCCAATGCAGCCTCGCTATTGTCTCCAGCACTCTATGAGCGTGACAGGAGGGATATATACACGCACGCACACACACACACACACACACACACACACACACACACACACACACACACACACACACTCACATATATGTGCAAATAAATACTCCACGGTCTTTATTATAATAGAGTGGATAATCCATTGTTGTATAATTAGATTATAATAAAATACTATCTTATCTCCTACAGAAGATAGCCAAAGAGAGGAAAGGAATACAAATAAATCGTCAGAAAACCCGAATGCATGGTCATCAGGAAAAAGGGCGGCTCAAAAGAGGAAAGCAACGTGTAAGGTCTGAGTGGGTGGATAGCAGAGCAAGGGTTGCGTCGTGTAACAGGAGAAAGCGTGCTAAGAGCCACCAGGGATAGTGAAACGTGGAAAGCCGAAAGGACAAAGCACATAAAAGGAGACGACGTTGGGATCGCAGTAGATTTCTTAAGAAAAATTACATACTGCATGAACCTGGACATAAATTTACAAAGACCCAGAAAATAGTACACTTTCCCTCTGTGTGTGTGTGTGTGGGGGGGGAATTACTTTTGTATTTATATGGAGAGAAACGTTCGTCTGTATAGCTTACTATATCAAACTATTCATGTGTATCTATCTATCTATTTAAATATATTTACAGGGATGGACAAAATAATAGAAACATTTTTAAATTTCAAGTAAATTTATTTCAATATTGGGTAGGACCGCATTTAGTAGTAATTATAGCTTAAATTCTGCCTGGGATCGACTCGCACAGTTTTAATTGTTTCTAAAGAAGTTGTTATCCATTCTTCAGCTAAAATAGACACGAATTCTTTCAATGATGATGGTGGATGATATTGACTCCTGACTTATTTTTTTTATATTAGTCATAAATGTCCAATGATGTTGAGATCTTGGGACTGTGTTGGACCGATAAAATGTTCTACTTCACTAGAATGTTCCTCGCGTCATTCAGCTACAACTTTAGCAATATGAATGGGTGCATTATCATCCTGAAAGATGGCATTTCCCTCCGGAAACATTTTCTGGACAATAGGATAAAGTTATCTTTTGAAATTCGCAAATAGTCCCGACTGTCGATTTTAATAAACTTATTTAAATATCTTTAAGAAAAAACATTAGCAAAAAAAAAAAAAAAAAAAAAAAGAATAGTACTCGTATTATATCAACAAACATATAAAATTTTCAAAATTATGCTATTATGGTACTCGGTGTTTCCATTATTTTGTCCACCCTTATATATATATATATATATATATATATATATATATATATATATAATTCCAAGTGAAGAGGACTTAAGGTTTTTTTTTATTTTGAGTACTCTGGCATTTATTTTATTATAAACAGTGCTCAATATAATGAGTATTATAGAGCTTAATATAATAATGTTAAATTGATACATAACTATATATATATATATATATAAACCTGAATAGAATGAGTAAAGTACTTAGGAAAAGAGTGTCTTTGTTCTAACATGTTTCACTTTTAACACGCTTCTTCAGAGATTTATTAAAGATGAATGCTGTAAAAATCCAAGACAGTATGTTGATTCAGATATAGTTTCATTGGTTAGATAGGTGCCACATGTGAAAAAGCAATGGATAAATATTCATTGTATATGAAAAATTTATAAATACACACACACACATACACACACACACACACACACACACATATATATATATATATATATATATATATATATATGATTCCAAGTGAAGAGGACTGAAGGTTTTTTTTATTTTGAGTGCTCTGGCATTTATTTTATTATAATCAGTGCTCAATATAATGAGTATTATAGAGCTTAATATAATATAATTATATAGTTATGTATCAATTTTACACTGCAACATGGAAATTTCTATGTTTCGAGATAGGTTCTCATCATCAGACAATGTTGATGTGGTTGTGCAGATGATTTACATTTAAATTTAAATCATCTGTACAACCACATCAACATTGCCTGATGATGAAAACCTATCTCGAAACATAGAAATTTCCACGTCGCAATGTAAAATTGATATATATATATATATATATATATATATATATATATATATGACGAAGATTAACGAAACTTGCTTATAAACAACCGACAATTTGAAATGATTTGTTTGAACATTATTTTTGAGTAGATATACTGTTTTTTATTAAACAATATTATATATTTATAATTTCGTAATAAAAATTTATCATAAATAATCAGGCCAGTAGATATAAATATATAATACTGTTTAATTACAAAACAGAACATCTACTTAAATACGAGTATCGATCAAAAATAATGTTCAAACAAATCATTTCAAATTGTCGGTTGTTTATAACCAAGTTTCGTTAATCTTCGTCAATTTCCGTAACAAGTTTACATTTGTTGATATTACGATACATTTCAGAGCAGATATGGTTATTGCGATGAATCGAAAATTGTGCTCTTGATTGGAAACTCGTTTAGACTGGAGGTCATTCGTGGTTGAGAGGTCTAAAACGTTACCAGATCAAATAGTAGCTTCCTCTATGTGATAGGAGTCGCAGGTTCGAATTCTGCCGAATGACACACATTTTCGAAAAATTTATCGTAAATAATCAGGCCAGTAGATATAAATATATAATACTTTATAATTAAAAAACCAGAATATCTACTTAAATATAAGTATCGATCAAAAATAATGTTCAAACAAATCATATATATATATAAAACAAAAAATATTCGAATCACCTCATCTTGGGAAAAGTCAATTTCGACAGACAGAAAAGTAGGTCATTGTCTTGAAAACCCCGAATCGGAAGTACAATTTCATTAGATGGAAGATCTATCTATCGCCCGGTTCACACTCCACCCACGTCTATTGAACAGGTGAAGAGGCTCATCCCTTGTTTCCTGTTTAGGATGCGGTTTCCGGTTTTCTCTTTTCCAATCTTTTCACTCTTTTCTTTTCTTTTTCTCAACTGGAGTAGATAGACTAAACTATCGCCCGGTTCACACTCCACCCACGTCTATTGAACAGGTGAAGAGGCTCATCCCTTGTTCCCTGTTTAGGATGTGGTTTCCGGCTTTCTCTTTTCCATTCTTTTTACCCTTACATAGACCCCTGCGCATCAGTGCCGTTATCGCCTTGCTTGGGGTGATATGATTAAAAAAAAAAAAAAGACACGAGACAAGCGTCGGGGATTTATACAATTTTATTAGACAAAAGGTACGAAACAAGAGTCAGGGGAGGGTAAAAGGTTACTGTCTTAAAGGGGAAATGTTATATAAAACCCGAAAATTAACATTAATTTGAGGTAATAATCAAGAAAATTATTGGGAGCGATTAAAAATAACATTAAAACGTAGAATAAAGAAGTAAAAAAGGAAATATATAATTCTCCTCATATTTTTCTCAGTTAATCTCTATTCAGTCTATTAATGTGCCAATCTGTCTATCTATTTCAGTTCTTAAGTTTTTCTCTATTTCAGTCTGTTCATTATCTAGCTAGCTAGCTTTGTTTAGATCTGCCTCATTCTGATATATATCAGCCTGTTCGTATCAATCTATCTCAGTATTTTTCAGATCTACACCTTCCTGTCTACTTCGCTATATTTTATGTATAGATTTCCCTGTCGTTCTACATATTAAATAATCTAAATTATCTATCCATCTTGTGTGTGTTCTATAATTATCTGCTCATCTTTCTTACTCGTCTGTCGATCGATGACTAGACAGATTTAGTGTCTGAAACGGCAGCCATTTTCTTCTGATGTCACTTATCATCATTGGAACGTAAATAAATATTCCAGTGTCTTTTTTAAAGTATGATAAACTACTTTCTTTCTATTTCTCTTTCTGAGTACCATGCCTAACCCAGATATGGTTGATAGTGGCTCTCGACCGCTTCCAAATACTGCAAGGAGTTTCTGTACAGCGTGTGTTGCAAATTTAGTAAGTTAAGTGCCATACATGATACATGTTTAGGCAAACATATTATAAAAGTCTTTTGACTGGGCAGAAGATTTTCCTGCAGTAGGTTAAAAAAATAAAATAAAATCAAGCAAGTACGACTATTTTAATATCGGGGAAGTGTTTTATTTTTTCTAATTTCTTTATTCGAAAATCTAATCTAATCTAAACTTATTTATAAATGGAACTGTGTGTGTGTGTGTGTGTGTGTGTGTGTGTGTGTGTGTGTGTGTGTGTGTCCGTTACCTATAGACTCCGAAATGGCTGAACCAATTTTCTTGAAAATTTACACAGTTGTACTATAGTACAACTGTGTAAATTTTCAAGAAAATTCGTCTGCGAATGTTCTTAGCTAGGTTTTATGTCGAGGTACCCACGATAAATATCGAAAATCGATAATAAAAAAAATCGGGTTATAGAAGGAGTGATCCGATTTTAATCAAATTTGATGCACTCATAGACAAAAACATAAGAAACGATATTCAGAAGTTTCAAGGTTGCAGTTCTTACAATAGTGCAGAAAATCGATAATATATATATATATATATATATATATATATATATATATATATAAGGCAAGATATTTGTGTGTGTGTGTCTGTTTATCTGTTTATATTGTATTTTTTCAGCCCTTTTTATTTTAGTTTTGGCTTCGGGTTTGACTCTAAGTAGGTATAATTGTAGTTCTTAGTCTCAGCCATGATACCATTTACTCAGAAAACTTATTCAGTATACGGCAAAAAAACTTATTTGATATCGATAGCAGGAAATCAAAATTTGACTTACATCCATTTATTTTTCTTTCAGTCTACGGTTTCGCTTTAACTGGAAACAACTATTGCATTTTAGTCTTTCGTGCCAACGTCAAAAGAGTGTGAGCTCCAGGACCATGGATTAGTATTAAAGCTATCATTACACCCGAGCAACGCCGGGCTATACTGCTAGTTTTAAATAAATGTATATTCCTTCTCTAGAGAAACAAGTTATTATGAAGGTTACTTGTTTCAAAAGTAAAAGATGTTTACGCGAATGGTCTTTCTTAACAAAAATTGATAATGGTTTAAAATGACGAAAACTTTATTATGTGAAAAAGGTTAAAACTTTCAAGAAACAATATTCTAAACTAGTTCATGGATACGATGATCAAACTTTCAAATCAAACACTTTCTTCAATTTTTTAAATCAAATACTTCTCTTGCCAATTTTTAAGTCAAATGTCTATTTCATCAATTTTCAGATCAAAGCTTTTATTTCAGTTTTTAATAGGTTTAGTACCAATGTTTTATCCGTTACAATTTGGTCTTATTATTTGAGACGAGGAACTATCATTACAAATTTGAGATGAGGAATTGTTATGAATTTGAAATGAGGAATTACCAGTATCATTATCATTCTACTGAGACAAGCATACTCATCTTGGTTGTTATACTCACGGCGTTTCGAACGTTGTACCAACTGGCCTTCATCAGTTATCTGTTACTAACAGTACAGCCCGGCGTTGCTCGGGTGGAATGAAAGCTTTAAAACCAATCTATGGTCCTGGAGCTCAGACTCTTTGGACATTGGCACAAAAGACTAAAAAGCAATAGTTGTTTCCAGTTAAAGTGAAACAGTAGACTGAAAGAAAAATAAATGGATGTAAGTCAAATTTTGATTTCCTGGTATTGATATCAAATAAGTGTTTTTCGTCGTAAACTGAATTTTGAAGGCTAAATAAGTCCTCTGAGTAAATGGTATCATGGCTGAGACTAAGAACTACAATTATACCTACTTAGAGCCAAACCCGAAGCAAAAACTAAAATAAAAGGGCTGAAAAAATACAGACATACAGGCAGATAAATAGACACACACACACACAAACATCTTACCTTAAATATATATATATTATTGATCTTCTGCACTATTCTAAGAACTGCAACCTTGAAACTTCTGAATATCGTTTCTTATGTCTTTGTCTATGAGTGTATGAAATTTGATTAAAATTGGACCACTCCTTCCATAACCCGATTTTTTCAATTATCGATTTTCGATATTTATCGGGGGTACCTCGACACAAAACCTAGTTAAGAACACTCACAGACGCTTATAGTACAACTGTGTAAATTTTCATGAAAATCGGTTCAGCCGTTTCGGAGTCTATAGGTAACGGACACACAGACACACACACACACACACACACACACAGACAAAGTTCCATTTATAAATAAGTTTGGATTTGAAATGAGGAATTATCAGTATCATTATCATTCTACTGAGACAAGCATACTCATCTTGGTTGTTATGCTCACGGCGTTTCGATCGTTGTACCTACTGGCCTTCTTCAGATATCTGTTATAGTTTTGTCTTTATATCTGCGAAATTAACATTAATATTTTTATCATGAAACTATCATAATTATATGCGAGCTATTTATGTTAGTATTACCAAGTTTTAAATCAAGCGTTTGTTTTTTTTTTTGTTTGTTTTGTTTTTTACCACTTTTTAAGCTAAACCCTTTTCTTAACAATTTTCAAAGCAATCACTTTCTTCAATTATTTTAACTAAAAAACGTCTTTTACCGATGTTTAAGTCAAATGGCGTCACCGCCTTGCTTGGGGTGATATGATTAAAAAAATATCTCTTGATCAATTTTAAGATCAAAAGCTTTTATTTCAGTTTTTAATTGAAAAGAAAATTGTACCAATGTTTAAATCAGACCTGGGAAACGTTTTCTGAGCTGTAGGCCGCATCAGATATTGTTCATCATAAGGCTGGTAGCACTACTAAAAAATATTCAAGGTAACTTTTTGTCTTAACTGTTTTCAAAACAGAAAACCTTACGCATAAGCATCGACCGTAAAAATATGGAATGATTGATAGTTTCTTAGAGAAAAAATTTCTTTATTATTAAAAAAAAATGAAGTCTTGGTAAAACATTATCCTTAATAACAATGTGATTAACACATACTTTTGCCTGTGACTTGTTTTTTATTTACTCATTTAAAAATATAAAAACATATACATTTTTAAAATAAAATATACATTTCTTCTCCAGAGATAAAAAAACAAAACCTTATTATAAACGTCCAGTTTCAACAGTGACGTATGATCTTCTTCAGTGAAAAGTCGATAATTATCTAAAATACTAAAAAAGTTACCTTCAGCAAAAAAATGACAAAATCTCGAGAAACATTGCACTTAAACATTGTGGTCCTGGGTATGACGCCATACTGCATCCGGCAGAAAGGCCTCTGATTAGGAGGTTGTGGGGAAAATGGAGCCACCTCTTAATTGCTGTTGTTCCCAGGTTCACCCTGAGCCGGAGTGGTAGCACCTGTTAGGGTCCCAGCTATGGGCAAATAGTTTACCCCCAAACTGGGGTCAAAACACCATGAAAGTATAGAAACTGACTTTTATCGAAAAATATACATTTTTGAAGAAAAAATATTACCAACAATATATTTTCGAAGGAAAAAAAATTATTACCATAACACCTTTTTAAAGAAAAAAGTATTACAGCAATAAATGTTTGAAGGAAAAAATTATTACCATGACACATTTTTGAAGGAAAAAATTATTACCATAATACATTTTTAAGGAAAAAATTATTAACAGCAATACATTTTTTACTACAAAACTAGAAGACATCTTCAGTTTTTCAAATAAAAAAAATAATTATAAAAATTTTTTTCATCAAAATCTGACTAAGTCAACCATCTGAATATAACTGAACATTAAAAAATACCTTAAAACCCAATCTTTATGGCATTAAATAACCCACAGAGGTTGATGTGTCGTTAAACAAAACTCAAGCTGAAACTTATTTTTTTTAAATTACGTGGTTATGTACGAGAATATGTGTGTGAACAAGTGAGGACTATGTATAGGACTACAGTTGGAGTTACCAAAATCAAGCAAGTACAACAATCTAAATATCTGGGGAATGTTTTAACAGAGAGCACCGAAATGCTGGCATATTGAAGATATGAGGGACGGAAACAAACAGCGTAATTCATTTGTGTAAATAAAAGGAACAGGATTTAGGAGAGATAACAAAAAACCAACATCTACTAAGAGCTACAAAGGAGAGAAAATTGTGGAGGGCCACTATCGCATATGTCCTTAAGAGGCACAACTCTTAGAAGAAAATTGAGCTTGAGTAAATTAATAGCAGAACAGGATTTAGGCGAGATAAAAAGACGAAATTTTATTAAGATTTATAAAGGAGAGAAAGTTGTGGAGAGTCATGATCACCTATGTTCTAAAGGAGCACTGCATAAAGAAGAAAAACGAGTTTGAGTAAATGAATGGCGAACGAGGTTTAGGAGAATTTAAATTTTAAAATTTACTTACAGTTAACAAAGGATAGGAAAGTGTGGAGACCCATGATCACCTGAATAGACACTGCCTGTTCAAGAAGAAGGATGCTCAGTAAAAGTCGATTTCACTGCTGTAGCAATGGTTGTTGAGACTAAGCTTACTGGGTTCATGTTTTTGGATATCTATCAATTATCTATAATCTGTTTGATGGATATATTTTTCTAAATAGCATTCTTGTCGGCCAACACAGTCATGAAACTTAAATACGTCTGGCTTTTTGTATTTCTAATTGTTTGCCTTCTTTCTTTGAAATAACAGCTTACTGCTCCGAGAGTAGAACACTGCTAAAACTCAATCACAAAAGTTTACCAATTTAAGGCCATGAATAAAGATTCCGAATGGTAATTACCCATGATACTCTTTACTTACATTGTTTCTTACGGCATCCATTTGTTTCCTTCTTCTTTTTTTTTTCTTTATTCATTTGTCTTCTTAATTTGTTTTACTGTTCTTGTTATTTTCGTTCTGGAGATTAACAAACATGGCGCCTGACTACAAGATTTCTAGCTTCTACAGTTAACAAATCCATTTTATCTTTTAAGTCAGTTTTCATGTTTATGCATTCTCTGGAGTTTGTTATCCTAATTTTTGGTAACTGTTTAAAGTCTTCGACTGTTTTAATTACAATTAATTATTATCTTTTTTTTTTATAGTATTTTACAACAATAATTTGTACATTTCAAAGCTCGAGTGATCGGCTGCCTACAACAAACGCATAACGAGAAGAAAAATTAATTCGCTTTTATGGTGTTTTTCTTTTTAATTATTCAGCCGTTTTAAATGGCGCAAGCTTTTACCCAATATTGCCAAATTTTCTGAGTCAAATCAAATATATGAATAAAGAAAAAAAGAAAATGTTTCTTTACTAACACGTTTCGTCTTCTGAGGGACTTTATAAAGACAAATCTAAAGATTTTAATTTGCAATAACTATTTATAAAACAGAATTAGAAATATCGTTAGGTTTTCAAAATTTTGAAATATAAAGATTCTTTTAAAATACTGGGGGTTGCTGAATTGTTGTAATTTTTTTCCATTTATGATTAGTAAATATAGTTTTTGGTAATATTACCCCCTAACGGATACAAATTAGTACAGAATTTTAAAGATTTAAAATTTTGAAAATTCTTCGAATTAAAGTCTTTAAAACATGAAAACAATTCTTGTAAAAATTCATTATTCCCTGAGAATGTTTTTCGTAAGACGATTGTGTCCCTAATATACATTATTAATAAAAGCAATGAAAATATTTATGATTAAATAATGTCATAGTTTTATTGTATTTTTTATTATAAGATTCATAGCATATTTCTGGTAACTGAAGTGATTGTTACAAAAAGTAATTGATGATTTAAATTCTCTAATTCTGTTTGAAACTAATATAAATGTTAAACCGTACAAAAAGTAATTTACCGAAATTTCATAAAATTAAATAAACAAGGGGTAACATATGTAAAATAAATATGCATTTTGCCAAGGTTTCCCAAGGATATTTAGGCTTACGGCCTAACACCGGTTCGCGCTCGATCACCGAAGTTAAGCAACGTTGAGCCTGGTCAGTACTTAGATGGGTGGCCGCTTGGTAATACCAGCTGCTGTAAGCGTTTAGTGACGGATGTGCGTTGTGGTGCAGTGGATATCCTTTCGGAAAGAAAAAAATCGGTGAGCCGAGTTCGAATTCCAGTTGAATACCCTGCATTCACTTAAGCACTGGTACCCTTGGGAAAGGTATTAATCCGTCCTTTCCCTCCAGTTATGAGTTAAATAACAAGCGTAGAACTTCGGGACCCTACCCTTAAAAACAAATCCCAATGAATCTTGATACTAGAAAAGGAAAAAGTATTACTAGACACAAAACTGATTGTTCATAAACAATAAATGAATTGTTGAAACTTTGTTGAAAGAAAGCGGTATTACCAACAATAATATAAATAAAATTTAGTTGGTAATAAATGACCCGCTGAGGTTGATATGCCATAAAAACAACCAACCAAGGGTATTTACCAAGGGGTATTTGCGCGTAAGTAAATGAGTGCATGGTCATCAGCAAAAGGTGCAACCCAAAATGCCAAATACAGGTGGGGGATAACAGAATCAAACAAGTCCAAGAATTTAAGTACCTAGGAAGTGCTCTAACATGAGATGGAAAGTGCGACACGGAGATCCGAAGGCGAATTGGCATGGCAAAGGACGCGTTCCAGAAGATGAGCAAAATACTAACACACAGGAAGATCTCAATAGAAACGAAGAAAAGAGTGCTAGACTGCTACGTGATGTCAGTTCTTCAATACGGCTGTGAATGCTGGACAATATCATCGAAAATGAGGACAAAACTGGAAGCGGCTGAAATGTGGTTCTACAGAAGGATGCTACGGATATCGTGGACTTGAGTATACAAGCAACGATGAAGTGTTAGAAAGAATGGCAACAAAACGGAAATTGATGCTGAGCATCAGGAAGAGACAACTGAAGTTCCTGGGACATGCAATGAGACTGGAGAACCTGATACTGACTGGACAGATAGAAGGAAAGAGAGACAGAGGAAGGCAGCGGATAACATATTTGCAGGGCCTGATCAGGTGGATGACGGAACGGGGGTTGCCAGAAGCAACAGGAGCAAACATACTAAGAGCCACAAGGGATAGGGAGACGTAGAGAGCTATGATCGCCTACGTCCTGAAGGGACAGGGCACATAGAAGAAGAAGAAGAAATACAGCGAAGCCACTGGAACTCGGGTATCTGGCTAACGATTCCGAGATATTATCCATTACATCTGTTATTCCCAAGAGGTTACCTATTTAGGTACTGCTCAGGCTCGACGTTGCTAACGGGAACCAATGATTTAACGTGATATGGGCGTAAGCCTTCATTGCTTTGACGTGATAGTCAGTCTAAGAATAGTAAAGTTCTGAATTTAAAACCAACTTGAAAAGGATAGACACACTACTACTGTTATGGCTGCAGCACATATGGTGCGCCTATGACCATCAGGAGTTACGATACTCGTGAGGTAACTTTCTTTAAGCCATTAATGTATACCGTCCACAATATGGGAGAGTAGCTATTGATGGGATTAATTTACATTGTAAATCAAACCTATCGTAAAATAAAAATGAACCCAAAGTAAGGGTTAGATTTTTCACTAACAAGAAATTGGCAAAAATACAAAATGGCATGAAATGTTTGTTTAAATGCATTTCGACATGCTGCTGCTAAACTTGTAATAAATTTGGTTGAGTGTTGGTTGGTAGTTTTGAAATAGAGGGCTTCGGGAATTTGAAGTTTCTGTTTATTGTTTTCATTGTGTATTGTGTTGGTGTTGTCAAAAAGTATTTTCCTGTATTGTGAAGGTGGACAGAAATGGTCTTTAAACGTTGTGCAACAGAAATTGTATCTGACAAATAAAGTGTAAGACGTTTAATTCACTTTAGGGGATGATCTCAGAGGAGATTGAAAGTAATTTAGTCGAGAAAGTCTACAGCGCCTTCTCGGGTGAATTGCCACTTAACATTGAGAAACTGATCAGGGTACTACAAAAGAATATTATAATATTATAAACATAAAATGTCTATATCATTCCCCCTCCACATACACACACACACAGATCACACACACACATACACACAATCACAATGTTCAACCAAACGAAGAGTATTTGTCTATATTTCTAAGATGAGGTAGTATTTACAGTATTTACATTATTCGGACTATTGTCCTCATCTTTGTTGCCATTTGTACGACGTTTAATAATAAATCATTCTATTTGTCTATATTTCTGAGATGAGGTAGTATTTACACTATTTACACTATTCGGACTATTGTCCTCATCTTTGTTGCCATTTATACGACGTTTCGGCCACTGTATGCCCCAGCCTTCTTCAGGTGCTAGGAATTTCAAACCAAACTCTTTATTACGATCACTGGGGTATATCATTCTCATTCCTTTGTGCGAAGTCTCTTTGATAGTCATGTGTTAGAGGGATATATATATATATTTCTCATTTAACTGAGCAGTGTTTCCATCGTGCCGATTTCGAAGTTTCGAGAAGGCATTATTTATTGTGTTGAAACAATACTGCCCAGTTAAGTGAAAAACCTCTCCACATTAATTTTATTAACGCTTTATGTCCATCTTGATATCAAGCAGTTTTTGACAAAAAAAAAAAAGAAACCTGCTAGCCAAAAATGCCTATCAGTAAACTACTGAAAAAAAAGAACAATTTTGGTATTAAGCATCTTTACAATTTAACAACATATAAAGAATTTAAAAATATTTAATTATTACCTATATTGCAGTTTCATCAATGAAAGAATGAAGAAAATTTAGGGTGATTCGGACGAGTTCATCTTTGCTTCCTTGTCTTGTAAAATTTTGTAAAGTAAT
This sequence comes from Ascarosepion bandense, assembly GCA_037127315.1. Lineage (NCBI taxonomy): Eukaryota > Metazoa > Mollusca > Cephalopoda > Sepiida > Sepiidae > Ascarosepion > Ascarosepion bandense. The sequence continues at coordinate 260,365 of JBBBDQ010030800.1, read as the reverse complement.
AAAAAATAACAATAACAAAAGAACTATTCTATTTTCCTTTCGAATTATCCACTTGGCAGTAAATACTAAAAATTGTCTGAAATACATAATTTCTTTTAAAAAACTCGGGTGGCCTAATGATTATGGCCGGTAGTATATATATATATATATATATATATATATATATATATATATATATATATATATATACTCACTTTTTTGGGGCGGGAGATAGAGCGTTAATAGTTTTAGTACAAAGAATTTATCACTTTAATTGAGCAGGTTCATGTTGGCTTCAAAGTTTCCTGAGGACACAGCTATGATGTCTTCAATCATTAGGGCTGTTTTCTTTTCACTATATATCTATATATGAACAATGGATTTATTTTTAAATCGATATTTTCATTCAGTCAGTTAAGTGCCATACGTGATACATGCTTGGGCGATCATGTCTCGAAAGAGACATGACTGACTGGGCAGAAGATTATCCCGCAGTAAGTTGCATTGCTTTCTGCGGTAGACTGGTTGCCGACCAAGGCTATAGAACCCAATCTGTCCTGTTATTTAACCCATAACTGGAAGGAATAGACAGATTAATACCTTTCCCAAGGGTATTTGCGCGTAAGTGAAGGCAATGAATTCAGCTGGAATTCGAACTCGGCTCCCCGATTTCGAGTTCCGAGCCGATATCCAATGCACCACAACGCACACATGTCCCAACAACTTCAACTGTCTTTTCCTGATCTTAAATATTAAATTCTTTCTCGTGTCCATCCCCTCTAAAACCTCGTATTTGCTCACATTTTCGGTGAACGCTATCCTCAGCATCCTTCTGTAGAACCACATTTCGGTAGCTTCAAGCATTTGCTGCCATATTGAAGGACCGACATCACATAAAAATCCAGTACTCTCTTCTTTGTTTCCAGAAAAAATGTTTCCTGCCGCTTAATTCTCTACTCAGTTTCTGGATTGCATCATTGGCTATACCAATTAGCCTTCAGATCTCCGTATTGCACTTTCTGTCCTGTTAGAACACTTCCCAGGTATTTAAATTTTTGCACCTGTTTGACTTCTGTATCCCCAATTTGTAATTGGCATTTCCAGTCCCTCTTCACTGATTACCATGCAGTTAGTTTTCTTGTAGTTTATTTGTCGTCCTTTCTTTCCGCTTTTTTAAACTACTTCCGGTAGAAGGTCTTGTACTTTCTTTTCTGTGTCTGCTATCATCAGTGTATCATCTGCTCATCTAATATTGTCCAGATTGCGGTCGCCAGTGACGAATCCTGCACGTATGCAGGCAGTGTGTTGCCAGTACAGGGTCTTGGATACTCTCAGGTCTTTCTCGAATATGTCAAGGTTGTCGAGCGTCTCTGTCAGGTTTTTGTGGCGTACTTTGTCCAGTGCCTTTGCGTAGTCGATGAAACACGGATACACGTCCTTCTGATTACATTCTAAGCGTTCTAAGCATAAATATCGCGTTCTTAATTCCACTGCTCTTTTCCTATTCCCGGTCTGATTCTGTTGTGCGCTCATTTTATTAGAACTCGGATGATGAGTTTTGTTACGTGACTCTTTAAGGTTATTGTTCGGCGGAGTTCACATTCGTTTGCACCTGGCTTCTTTAGCAGTGCTATGAAAATCGAGCTGCTTCGGTCTTCCAGTATTTCGCCGCTGTTGGGGATTTCATTTATAATTTCTGTGATTTTTCTACGCCGAAATATTACACAAAGATTTCGATAAAAAAGTTAGTTTCTTCACTAATTGACACTTGATTTCAGTTCAGCATATACATTTGCACGGAAATAATGCTATTTTGGATAGGTTTGAAGGGGAAAAACGACGGGAATTAAAACGAAAATTTACCGAAAATATTTCCTATAGAAAGGATAGAATATTTCGTGTCTACATTAAAGCAAAGATTTATTTACAAAATGATAAAAGTACAAGAACGAAAATATAAGTGAAATTTGGTGAACTGAACACTATAATATTTGCGAAAAGAAAACTGTTCGTTGAGAAAATGCATGCAGTTTTGTAGTTAAAATTGTTAGTAAAGAAATGTAGGTATTTAAAATGTCCGCCGAAGTTTAGAGTTCATGGACTGTATAGTAGCAGAATGTAAAGTCTTTGTTCCTTCCTCTTTTTAGTAGGTCGCGACAGGTTGAGAGAAAGAGAAGACAAAACAAATGAAGAAATTATACTTAACACGTCCATTTTGTTGTTGTTGTTGTTGTTGTTCTCTTTAGCGGCGTGCGTGAAGATGAAGAAAAAGACGTTGGAAAAAGAGGTCGAATGAAACCGTGGCGTGCCCTACGTCCGGGTCGGCGTGAAGTGAAAAAGAAGAAAAAACAGTTGGAAGAAGAGGTCGAATGAAACCGTGGCGTGCCCTACGTCCGGGTCGGCGTGAAGTGAAAAAGAAGAAAAGACAGTTGAAAGAAGAGGTCGAATGAAACTGTGGCGTGCCCTACGTCCGGGTCGGCGTGAAGTGAAAAAGAAGAAAAAACAGTTGGAAGAAGAGGTCGAATGAAACCGTGGCGTGCCCTACGTCCGGGTCGGCGTGAAGTGAAAAAGAAGAAAAAACAGTTGGAAGAAGAGGTCGAATGAAACCGTGACGTGCCCTGCGTCCAGGTCGGCGTGAATTGAAAAAGAAGAAAAAACAGTTGGAAGAAGAGGTCGAATGAAACCGTGACGTGCCCTACGTCCGGGTCGGCGTGAAGTGAAAAAGAAGAAAAGACAGTTGGAAGAAGAGGTCGAATGAAACCGTGGCGTGCCCTACGTCCGGGTCGGCGTGAAGTGAAAAAGAAGAAAAAACAGTTGGAAGAAGAGGTCGAATGAAACCGTGGCGTGCCCTACGTCCGGGTCGGCGTGAAGTGAAAAAGAAGAAAAAACAGTTGGAAGAAGAGGTCGAATGAAACCGTGACGTGCTCTGCGTCCAGGTCGGCGTGAATTGAAAAAGAAGAAAAAACAGTTGGAAGAAGAGGTCGAATGAAACCGTGGCGTGCCCTACGTCTGGGTCGGCGTGAAGTGAAAAAGAAGAAAAAACAGTTGGAAGAAGAGGTCGAATGAAACCGTGGCGTGCCCTGCGTCCAGGTCGGCGAGAATTGAAAAAGAAGAAAAAACAGTTGGAAGAAGAGGTCGAATGGAACCGTGGCGTGCCCTACGTCCGGGTCGGCGTGAAGTGAAAAAGAAGAAAAAACAGTTGGAAGAAGAGGTCGAATGAAACCGTGGCGTGCCCTACGTCCGGGTCGGCGTGAAGTGAAAAAGAAGAAAAAACAGTTGGAAGAAGAGGTCGAATGAAACCGTGGCGTGCCCTACGTCCGGGTCGGCGTGAAGTGAAAAAGAAGAAAAACAGTTGGAAGAAGAGGTCGAACGAAACCGTGGCGTGCCCTACGTCCGGGTCGGCGTGAATTGAAAAAGAAGAAAAGACAGTTGAAAGAAGAGGTCGAATGAAACCGTGACGTGCCCTGCGTCCAGGTCGGCGTGAATTGAAAAAGAAGAAAAAACAGTTGGAAGAAGAGGTCGAATGAAACCGTGGCGTGCCCTACGTCCGGGTCGGCGTGAAGTGAAAAAGAAGAAAAGACAGTTGGAAGAAGAGGTCGAATGAAACCGTGACGTGCCATGCGTCCGGGTCGGCTTCTTGAATTTTCTTTCGTTACATTTCCATGAGGTCTTCAGCTAACCGCTCCCATATCGACTGATTTTTGACAGGTTAGCGTCGTGGTTTAAGTAATGAAACTTCCCATGATGCCGGCTCCAACGAGCCTTTTCACATCTAGGCGTCAAAATACGTCGTATATGAATTTGATGATTTTAATCCAATCAGGATTCAGCATTAGCTTTTCGTACTGAATATTTCTTAGTTGAGTTTTTCAAAAGTCGTTTGAATCCGATTTTGCCGGTGTGCAATTTATTTGGTGTTTTTTTTAGTTGGTCTATGGATTATATAGGATTTTGTATCCTATAAGTTAATTTATTAAAAAGAATATACAGCTCCAATTGTTCAACAATTACAAAAACAAAGTCAATTGTTAAACAATTTAAGTATAGAGGAATACTTTAAATAAAGTAAAAACTATAAATTCTAAAATAAGTTAACAAAATATTAAAAATTAGGATAAAATTTAAATTAATTTAATTACAAAATTAATTTAATTAAAATTATAATAATGATTAGTTATAATAATAATAATAATAATAACTTGAACAGATGAAACAACGATGGCAAGACAAACCTCTGCATGGCCAATAAACAGAACGTGCTAATAAATCCAATGTTGACAAAGTTAATACTCATCGATGGTTACTTGCATCTGGATTAAAGTCTGAGACTGAAGGCTTTATTCTTGCAGCGCAAGACCAAAGTCTTTTCACTACAAACTTTCAGGCAAATATTATATATAATAATGTGAATCCAAAATGCAGGTTCTGTGATAAACACCAAGAAACAATAGACCATCTAATCTCAGGTTGTTCTGTACCAAATGAATATGAAAATCGTCACGATAGAGTGGGGCAATATCTACATCGGACAATGTGCAAACATATATATATAACTCTCTTAATACCCTGTCCGGTGGCAAAAGCTGCTTGGTAGCGCCAGGAGTGGCCTTGAGCTACCGAAACTGTGTTATCACCCTGGTTGGCGGCTGATGAGGGCAGGGTATCGCACGTGCTTCACACGTTGTATGAAAAAAATATATATATGCGTGTGTGTGTGTGTGTGTGTGTGTGATACAGCGAAACAGGATTGTATATGGATGACATATATATACAAACCTGTTTCGCTGTATCACAGTTCATCAGTGTCTAGACACATCCATTCGCTTCTGGCCGGGATCGAAACACAATAGATTTGGTGTCAGTCGGATTTGCTACCCCTAAGCCACAGGCGCATGGAATCAGAGAAGGGAAATTTTAACGTGTAGTATATAAGCAATCTGTACACAAGCCAGTCACCGAAAGAACTCAACTCATTACTGAAGAGTAATGTGTGTGTGTGTGTGTGTGTGTGTGTGTGTGTGTGTGTGTGTGTGTGTGAGTAATTTTGTTGAATTGTAAAAATTCATTTTAGATGTTTTAAATGGATGACAAACACTCAAACTTTTAACGTTCTTTCTGTTAACTTTCGTGTTCATCATGGCAAGGATAGTGTCAAACTAAATCATTAAGCAGAATTCATTTACGTTAGGAATTTTCGCCTCAAGCGAGAAAAGACACAATTAATGATTTTCTCATTTCTTGTCGTCTCTTCATCATCATTTAAATACATTTTCATTATTTATCATCCATTTATCGAATCTTTTGAAAATATCGAAAGAAAATCAGTAATTATATATTTATATATATATACATATAGTCATTCGCTGACAGACCTGTTTCGCTGTATCGTAGCTCATCAGTACGATTAGACATCCAATTGCTTTTACGCAGGATTGAAACCCGACCGAATTGGTGTCAATCGGCGATTCTACCTCTGAGCTATGGGCGCTCGGTAGAAGTAGGCAAACTTTTAGCGTGTGATATACCATGTATACATACTCCAGTAGCTAAGAATGTTCTAATTCTTTATTGAATGAATGATACGTAGATGCTAGAGTAGCTACTGTTTTTTCAAAGTCTACTATTCTTCCAGAGTGCTCAATCAGGATGTGAGAGCGTAAATAGTATATATATATATATATATATATATATATATATATATATATATATATATATATATATATTGCGCAATTACATATCGAACACTTTTGAAAAGTATTTGTTACGAACTGGGGATTTCTTTTCCATTAGTTCTTACTACTACCAATATATATATATATATATATATATATATATATATATATATATATATATAGTGTTCAGTTGTGATAATGTTTAGTGCCAAGATTGTTGTTTTATCAGTGGTTTTACTGATAAAATATATTTTGGAAAGTAGGTTTTTTATCGTAAAGTGCTCAATATTGGGGTGAAGATAGAGCGTTGATAAGCGCAAACACTTTGTCACACACACATATATATATATATATATATATATATATATAGTGTAGCGAGGCAGCAGTTAATCTTCTAGCCGTTTTAAGCATTGTATTTTGGCTTTAATTTGAGGATAATATTATCTTTGTTGGTGGATGTCATTATGTTAACGTCCCTGTAACCTCTCTGAAGATGGCCTAATGTGAGCCGAAAGCTTACAACCAGCATAATAAAAAATAATTTATGCTTTATTATTGAAAGATAAGTCATACTGGTAAAATCGAGACTTAAAATTCTTCTTAGTACACCCGATATAATGTTTGGTAAAATTAGGATTTTCAGTAGTTTGGTATACAATGGAATCTGTAAGGCATTTATTTTGCATAGGACATACGTTAGGTTTATGAAAACTGCAGAAACTCGTTTTATCATTGTTTATGGTAAGTTGGTTATAATTAATATTATAATGTTGTTCTAGGATTTTATTATTGTGTTTTTTATTATTATATCAAGTTTCAGTGTATTTTTAAAAATTTTGCTAAGTCAATTATTAGATGAATAGTGTATTTGAACTAGATTAAGTAATTTATTGCCTAATTTGATACTAACCATTTTTTTAAATATTTATTTCACCCCAAGCAAGGCAGTTTTGCGCAGGTGGTTACATTTTTTTTTAATCATATCACCCCAAGCAAGGCGGTAACGCCACTGATGTGCAGGGGGCTACGTAAGAGTGAAAAGATTGGAAAAGAGAAAGCCGGAAACCACATCCTAAACAGGGAACAAGGGATGAGCCTCTTCGCCTGTTCAATAGACGTGGGTGGAGTATGAACCGGGCGATAGCTTAGTCTATCTACTCCAATTGGAAAAAATAAAGAGTGAAAAGATTGGAAGAGAGAAAGCCGGAAACCACATCCTAAACAGGGAACAAGGGATGAACCTCTTCGCCTGTTCAATAGGAGAAAGTGAGGAGAAATCGGGGTTAGTTATATGGGATCTCAGGAGAAGGGTAATAGACGGGTGAGAATACCGGTGTGTTGGGGGTGGACGGATGGAGAAAAGAGCTTGAGAAAAAGGATGCAATTTAGTGAGATAGGAAATGTCTATTGACCTTACATTTAAATTCCTGGAGATTGTAGCTGTCGGGAAAGCAAGTAAATGGAAGTGAATTCCACAGGCGGGAAGTGCGAGAAAAGAAGCTGTTAGAGTAGAAATTGCGGTTACATTTTATCGCTTTCACTGTAAAAGGGTGGGACCTAGTTGCTAATCTAGAAGCTCGTATAAATTCATACCTAGAGGGCACCAGTGAGCTAAGTTCATTGGAGCAGAAGCTGTGAAAGTATTTGTAGAAGAGGCACAGGGAAGCCACGTCACGTCGGTGAGAGAGCAGCCGAGCTGACGAGTCGGTATCGATCACATTACAGATTCTCTGCTGGATTTTGTCAAGAACCCCGAGGTGAATAGCAGGGGCACCCGACCAGATGTAGCAGCAGTATTCAATACACGGGTAGATGGTAGATTTATATATTTGCAGGATGGATTCAAACGGGAAAAACTTCCTAGCCCTGCACAGTGAACCGACCTTCTTAGCAGCGGATTTAGCTATGGATTCGATGTAGTCATTCCACTTGAGGTCCGCTGAGAGTGTCAGGCCAAGAAGGTTAAATGGTGGTGTGTACCAAATTATTTTCCTTTTTTAATTTTGTTTGGTATTATGATTAATTTGTTTATGATATTATAATTATACCGCTGATTTTTAGAGTGGTATTATAGTAATGACTATGCTGATAAAAAATGTCTTATTATTATTATTGTTAATTCTATATTCAACTTAAAGTGGTATATGTTTAACTAGCAGTATAGACCGGCGTTGCTCGGGTGTAATGAAAGCTTTAAAACTAATCTATGGTCCTGGAGCTCAGACTCTTTGGACGTTAGCACGAAAGACTAAAAACTACAATTATACCTACTTAGAGCCAAAACCGAAGCAAAAACTAAAATAAAAGGGCTGAAAAACTGATTTTGATCAGACCCGGTAGGATATTGGGGTATCGATTTCCAATATCGGAGTCCAATAAGTCATCCAAGGATAAACTAACCGAAGTAAGTCCATGAAAACTTATCGTACCCATCGGGAGTAAAATTGGAGAAACTGGGCCATATTGATGGCTGAATATCGGTTTTTGACCAGATTCGATAGAATATCGGGTGTATCAATTTCAGATATCGGGGATATTACCGATTTTCTGCACTGCAAGAACTGCAACCTTGAAACTTCTGAATATCGTTTCTTATGTCTTTGTCTATGAGTGTATCAAATTTGATTAAAATCGGACCACTCCTTCTATAACCCGATTTTTTCGATTATCGATTTTCGATATTTATCGGGGGTACCTCGACACAAAACCTAGCTAAGAACACTCGCAAACGCTTATAGTACAACTGTGTAAATTTTCAAGAAAATCGGTTCAGCCGTTTCGGAATCTATAGGTAACGGACACACACACGCACACATACACACATACACATACACACACACACACACACACAGAGAAAAAGTTCCCTTTATAAATAAGTTTAGATAATAGATGGTGGGTGATTTGTTTTAGAATGTATGTAGATATGATTAGCATTATATTTTGCATACGATGAATAAGTACTATTATTTCAAGTGTAACATCAAGAAAGTCAACTTTGTACTATTACTTTAAAATTAATTTCTTTAGTATTCTACATATGTACTTGCAGATTCTCACTTGAGTTAGTAGAATTATGGATAATCATGAGACCATCACCTCTATAAAATCCAATACCTTTTATATTGACATCACGATTGATCAGTGTGATTGTAAAAAATAAACAGACCTACAGGGTCTGATGATTCTGCAGAATCCAGTGCTCCCTTGGCAATGTCAAAAGAGTTCTCGGAATTCGATCTTATCCATTGTTCGTTCTTATAGATAAGGACTGATTGTTTTGAGTTTTAAAATAATATTTTTTCTACACTAGTAAGATCCGAAGATTCCGAAGTAAAGTCCCAGGTAATTGTAAGCAAACCTTTCCAGATTAAAGATATTATATATTTAAAGTATTATATATATATATATATATATATATATATATATATATATATATATAATCCTCTTTCAGGATAGGACTTAGGACCCTGCCCTTAAAACAAATCCCAACAAATCAATCTTTCTCCATCGCTTTGGAAGAAGCCGGTTCAAACCGACCAGAGTTAATGCCGAAACAGGTACGGTGGGTATATATATGTGTGTGTGTGTGTGTGTGTGTGTGTGTGTGTGTGTGTGTGTGTGTGTGTGTGTGTGTGTGTGTGTAATTTTATAAAATTTAATTCCCATGAACATCGAGTGAACATAAATTAAAATCTATTAAGTCATCAGTTTAAAATATGCACCTGCTGATTGCATAACGCACGAAACTCCGAGTAATGCCATACACGTAGGAAAATATGTATATCTATTAATACATATATAATCAAGTTCTGTTCATCCATTGAGCACTGTTTTATTAACACCTGAATAATAATACTATACAGATGTACACCTTCCTCGTATGTATATATATATTAATTTACGTCACTATATATATTCCTGTCGGAAAGCTTTTTCACTGTTTGTTGGTTCGTCTCATTAACAGAGGGTAAAGACAAGATATCCACTTGTAATGTCGATGTAGATCATTAAAGGCTTCGTTTGGAAAGTCATTATTCAGTTAATTAGCGTTTTCTTAATTACTTTCTGAAAATTTTATTTCCATTTATTGAAATCACAGCAGCGAAGCAAGAAAGAATAAGCAGATAGAAATTGGGGAGAGAGTTGGGGAGATTCGATTCCTCATAAACTAAAACATCGACCTAGTCTTGTTGCCGAATCCTGACCTGATTAAGAATATGTAGAACTTTCGTCACGTTGTTTCTCGTCGATCCGTTTTTTAAGCGATTATTTTTTAAAGAAAGAATATTATTCTTTCAACACCAAATAAAACATCTGAGGAGAAACGTAAAGAGAACTGGCCCAGCTGGGACTCCATGAGTGATTTAAAGACAAAGTATGTGTTCAGGGTATATGTGAGTAGTGTTATAGAGGTAGAAAACCCCATTTCTATTTTTTTTTTTTTTGCGTTGACTAAGGCACTTGGAAAAAGTATCAAACATTTTCTTCTCCTTTCTCTCTCACGCTCTCTGTCTCTCTGTCTCTCTGTCTCTCTCTCTCCTTATATCTAAACTTATTTATAAATGGAACTTTGTGTGTGTGTCCGTTACCTCTGGACTCCGAAACGGCTGAACCGATTTTCTTGAAAACTTACACAGTTGTACTATAATCGCCTGCAAGTGTTCTTAGCTAAGTTTTGTGTCGAGGTACCCCCGATAAATATCGAAAAATCGATAATCGAAAAATTCGGGTTCTAAAAGGAGTGATCCGATTTTAATCAAATTTGATACACTCATAGACAAAGACATAATATACGATATTCAGAAGTTCCAAGGTTGCAGTTATTACAATAGTGCAGAAAATCGATTATATATATATATATATATATATATATATATATATAAGACAAGATGTTTGTATGTGTGTGTGTCTGTTTATCTGTTTATATTGTATTTTTTCAGCCCTTTTATTTTAGTTTTTACTTCGGGTTTGACTCTAAGTAGGTATAATTGTAGTTCTTAGTCTCAGCCATGATACCATTTACTCAGAGGACTTATTTAGCCTTCGAAATTCAGTTTACGACGAAAAAACGTATTTGATATTGATACCAGGAAATCAAAATTTGACTTACATCCATTCATTTTTCTTTCAGTCTACGGTTTCGCTTTAACTGGAAACAACAATTGCTTTTTAGTCTTTCGTGCCAACGTCTAAAGAGTCTGAGCTCCAGGACCATGGATTAGTTTTAAAGCTTTCATTACACCCGAGCAACACCGGGCTATGCAGCTAGTATATATATATATATATATATATATATATATGTGTGTGTGTGTGTGTGTGGGTGTGTGTGTGTGTGTGTGTGTGTGTGTGGTGCAGTGGATATCGGCTCGGAACGAGAGATCGAGGAGCCGAGTTCGTAATCCAGTTGAATGCCCTGCATTCACTTACGCTCTAATACCCTTGGGAAGAGTAATAATCCATCCCATCCCTCAAGTTATGGATTAAATAACAGGACAGATTAAGTTCTATATCCTTGGTTGGCAACCAGTCTACCACAGCAAATAGTTGCAGGATAATTAGAAGACTGAGGTTTCATCTGTGGCACCGACTGAGTGTCTCAATAGTTCCGAAAAGTTTGGATTTGTTCTGCACAAGCCTTCAGCACTATAATTAAATCATTTTTGTGTGTCTTCTGGCGGTTTACCTTGGTTTTATAACTGAAGTAATTAGGCTGTCAGATCCTAATACGTTAAATTTCGACGGGAGAGTCCATTGTTACGGAAATTAACGAAGATTAACGAAACTGGTTATAAACAACCGACAATTTGAAATGATTTGTTTGAACATTATTTTTGACCGATACTCATATTTAAGTAGATATTCTGCTTATAATCAAACATTATTATATATTTATTTCTACCAGCCTGATCATTTACGATAAATTTTTATTACGAAAATATGTGTCATTCGGCAAGATTCGAATTGACACACATTTTCGTAACAAACATTTATCGTAAATAATCAGGCCGGTAGAAATAAAGATATAATACTGTTTGATTATAAACAGAATATCTACTTAAATACGAGTATCAAACAAAAATAATGTTCAAACAAATCATTTCATGTATATATATATATATATATATATATAGAGAGAGAGAGAGAGAGAAAGAGAGAGAGAGATAGATATATATAGATATAGATATAGATATATATAGATATATATAGATATATATATATACGTAGTGGATAAGAAATTAATTAAAATCAACTCTCTTCACTTTTGCAAAAATTCACAACGATGTGTGAAATCCTGGTTTTCCCAAATAGAAAAAGGATTGACCAAGTGCATAACGAAAAACGTCGAAACCAAATTTCGCAAGTAGGTGTTAAAATGATTTTTGACCAATGGGAGCGACTTGTAAGACTTGAAAGGACTTAGCGATCCAGTGCGAAATTCAAAAGGACATATCAATGACTTCGCAGCGTCAGAGACTGAGAGATGGGAGCAGCGAAAGAGAGACACACATCTAAAATGTAACTTCAAACTTCAAGCGACCCGGACATTGTCCTCTTCTCTTTCTTCTTCTCTTTCTTCTTCTCTTTTTCAACAATTACTACTATGAATATTCCTACGAATTCTTGTTATTCTTTTAATAGATTTCTGTTTTAACATCCAAAATGTATATTTTATTATTCCACTCTTCTATGCTATCCTACACCATTCACAATATTCCAACCTGCCGACAACCAACTTTCTGATGATGAAAACCTTTCGATGATTATAACTGCATAAAACTTGTAAGCTGGAGGGAGATCGGTTAAGTCTGACACAAGGCCGACTCAAAGAAACATTAACCAGCCCCCTACACTACACTGGTGACTCCCGACGTACAAAGAACACGCACCACCCCATGTGTACGTATATATATATATATATATATATATATATATAATGAATTATTTTGAACATTATTTTTACCGATACCCGTATTTAAGTAGATATTCTGTTTTTAATTAAACAGTATTTTATATTTATATCTACCGGCCTGGTTATTTCACGATAAATTTTTATTGCGAAAATGTGTGCTATCCAGCAGGATTCGAACCTGCGACCCCTATTTACATAGGGGAAGCTACCATTTGATCTGGTACAGTCTTAACCACTTGACTATGAATAGCCTCTTGATCAGACGAGGTTTTTATCATGCTTATATAACACAATTTTCGATATATATATATATATATATATATATATATATATATATATATATATATATATATATATATATATATATATATATATATATAATATTGAGAGGAAAACTCAACAAATATTCAAACGGTTATGAGTTCAAAATTTATTTCGGCATTGTTCTGGAATAGGCGTGACTCATAGAACGAGAACAATCTACGCCGGTGAATGAAATGAAACGTCGTGATTATAACAACAAAAATGAAATCAGCAGTCCGAACTATGTCAATAATATATTTTTCTTTTCTTTTTTTCTTTCATTATTCTTTCTTTTTATTATTATTATTATTATTATTATTATTATTATTATTATCGGTCTATTTTTTACGGGTGGGGTTTCTGTTGTTAGGTTCCCGTAAATTCGTCATTTTTATTCTGGGTTCCGAGTGGAATGTGTAAACTGCGGGAGCGAGATTTAAAAAGAAAAAAGAAAAAAAGGAAGAAAAAATGAAGAAAAAAGAAGAAAAAAGAAAAAAGAAGAAGAGAGAGAGAAAATTATTTCATCCTTTACCGTCAGTCAACCTTGGACTGAAGTTAATCAAGTCTCAGCTTAAGTTTCAAGTAATTAATCGTTCACATCACCTCTAGTGCCCAAACTAATTACTCGTCATAGCAACACTTCCTCTAAATTCACTTCCTCTTCCGGTTCTGTCTTATCGCTAACACAATTCTTGTTTCTTCGCTCTCATCGCTGTCCTAATTTTACCCGCTCTTGCTTTCCCGTAATTCTTTCGCTTCTCGTTTGTTTTTTAACCTAATTCATCATAATTAGGATGTACGTTGTGGTGCAGTGGATATCGGCTCGGAACGAGAAATCGGGGAGCCGATTTCGAATTCCAGTTGAATCCATCGTATTCACTTACGCGCAAATACCCTTGGGAAAGGTATTAATCCGTCTATTTCTTCCAGTTATGGGTTAAATAACAGGACAGATTGGGTTCTATAGCCTTGGTCAGCAACCAGTCTACCGCAGAAAGCAATGGCAACCTACTGCGGGATAATATTATGCCCAGTCAGTCATGTCTCTTTCGAGACATGATCGCCCAAGCGTGTTTCACGTATGGCACTTAACTGACTGACAATATAATAGTTGAATATATGATTAAGGCTTCTACTGGGCATAAAGTGGGGTATCTGTTTTATATTGTTATGAAGTAATAAACTGATCCCCCACTTATTACTACATTATAATATAATACATATATTCCCTTTCTAGCTATTAGTCAAATAACAGGACAGATTGGGTTCTATAGCCTTGGTCGGCAACCAGTCTATCGCAGAAAGCAATGGCAACCTACTGCGGGATAATATTATGCCCAGTCAGTCATGTCTCTTTCGAGACATGATCGCCCAAGCGTGTTTCACGTATGGCACTTAACTGACTGACATCGTAATTATTAATATTGTTTTTGTGATTGTTCTGCTAAACGCTCATTAACACGTGCAATAGGCGGATTCATAGCCGGGTATCTTATCTATTGTTATCCTGTCAGTAGTGAAGGGTAGTTGTATATTGTTGCAGGTTAACGGAATTTGGCCTTGTGGTAGATAGCCCACTATAAGTCATAAAATGATTATAAAATCAAGGAAAGCAAATTGAGTTGAAAATAACATTTATAAATACGCATATCAATTAATGTTTTTACAATTAAAGTAATACTTGAATATAGGTCCAACGGAGGTTAAAATGTTCATGGCAAATAATAAACTGAAAGATATTTAAGGCTTAGGAATGTGGGGAACGCGTAAGTGAGGAATGTCTTTGATGTAGTCGCTCCTTAGGTCAGTAAGTAGTTTTGAGACAGTGAAGAAGGAAGGAGAGGTGAAGGGACGAGCATAGTAGCCACTTGACTTGGTCAAGGGAAATATTGATTTCTCTCGCCTGTCACCGTCTGTTTGCTGGGTGTTTTCTGTATCGGCTTTTTATTTAGACTTTTTGGATCGCAGGAGCTCGTTTGGGATTTTTTTTTTTTAATCATCTCACCCCAAGCAAGGCATTCAACTGCCACTATTGCGCATGGGGCTACATAGGGGAAGGTAAAGAGGAGGAGTGGTTAGATATAGGGAATATCAGGAGGAAGGTGACAGATGAGTAAGGATACCGAGGTGAGGGTTGGGCAGATGGGAAGAGTGCTTGATAGAATGGGAGCAGGTTAGTGTGTTAGGAGGTGTCTATTGACCTTACATTTAAACTCCTGGAGATTGTAGCCGTCGGGGAAGCAATCGTTTGGAAGAGAATTCCACAGTCGGGAAGTGCGAGGAAAGAAACTGTTGGAGTAGCAGTTGCAGTTGCATTTTATCGGTTTCACTGTAAAAGGGTGGAATCTAGTTGCTAATCTAGTATCACGTGCAAATTCGTATTTAGGGGGCACCAGTGATCTAAGTTCATCGGAGCAGAAGCCGTGAAAGTATTTATAGAAGAGACACAGGGAAGCCACGTCGCGCCGGTGGGAGAGAGACTGCAGGCGGTCTGCCAAGTCGGTATCTATCACATTACAGACCCTCCTTTGAACCTTATCGAGAAGCCCGAGGAGAACAGCAGGGGCACCCGACCAGATATGGCAGCAGTATTCAATGCACGGGCGGATGGTAGATTTATAAATGTGCAGGATATATTTAGACGGAAAAAACTTCCGGGCCCTACACAGAGAACCGACTTTCACACTTGTATTTGATTCTGGGCTTCACATTGGCTGATGAATAAAATTCGCGTAGGCTCGCGAAATGGAAATTTAATATTTGATTAATTTTTATTTTTCAACCGGAACATCTGCGCGAAGCCGGATGCGCACGGACGACTTTTGATCATTTGCTTTTTGGTCGTGAAAGCGCTAACATCCGGTCCATCGCTTTTGCTCGGTATCACCACAGATTCTATGAATACAAGTAGACAAGAGGAACATAATGACCTCAGCTTTCCTGTCTCTTTCGTCTTCTCTCGAAATAGTATATGATGATCATCTGAATCTTTTTCTCGTGCCTTCTCTTTTGTTCATCGGATTCTGGTATGGAAAGTTTTCGGAAAAATCAACGATGCTAAAAGAATTTTTCTTTTAAGAACAACAGCTCTTTTTATATTCACTTTTCTAAACGGTTCGAGCAAGAGCCTGATGTTTCGATTCTTTCGTGTTTCATGCCTGAAAGTGTAGTTTCCTGGTACCGCTCTCTCTCTGTGTCTCTCTCTGTCTCTCTCTGTCTCTCTGTCTCTGTCTCTCTCTCTCTCTCTCTATATATATATATATATATATCTTATATAATAAATGGAACTTTGTCTCTGTGTGTCTGTGTCTCTGTGTGTGTGTCCGTTACCTATAGACTCCGAAACTGCTGAACAGATTTTCTTGAAAATTTACACACTTGTACTATAAGCGTCTGCGAGTGTTCTTAGCTAGGTTTTGTGTCGAGGTACCCCAGATAAATATTGAAAATCTATAATCGAAAAAATCGGGTTATAGAAGGAATGGTCCGATTTTAATCAAATTTGATACACTCATAGACAAAGACATAAGAAACGATATTCT
The DNA here is from genome assembly GCA_037127315.1 of Ascarosepion bandense. Lineage (NCBI taxonomy): Eukaryota > Metazoa > Mollusca > Cephalopoda > Sepiida > Sepiidae > Ascarosepion > Ascarosepion bandense. The sequence continues at coordinate 243,959 of JBBBDQ010030800.1, read as the reverse complement.
GAAGTTTCAAGATTGTAGTTCTTACAATAGTGCAGAAAATCGATAATATATATATATATATATATATATAAGCAAGATGTTTGTGTGTGTGTCTGTTTATCTGCCTGTATGTCTGTATTTTTTCAGCCCTTTTATTTTAGTTTTTGCTTCGGGTTTGGCTCTAAGTAGGTATAATTGTAGTTCTTAGTCTCAGCCATGATACCATTTACTCAAAGGACTTATTTAGACTTCAAAATTCAGTTTACGACGAAAATCTTATTTGATATCGATACCAGGAAATAAAAATTTGACTTACATCCATTCATTTTTCTTTCAGTCTACGATTTCGCTTTAACTGGAAACAACTATTGCTTTTTAGTCTTTCGTGCCAACGTCCAATATATATATAACTTTTTATATATATATATTTTTTTAGTGGTTCTGTTGAAATAGTAAGGTAAGTGCTTATTCAAAATGCTCTAGTATGAGGTTGCTGTGACGCGTAAGTTAAAAAGAAATGCGAAGTAAGTATTGGATTTTATTTGTAAAACGGGGTTAATGCTAGGTCAATTTTGCCAATAAACGAGAAAGATGTATGTATAATTGGAAGAACGGTGGCCGGCGTTACGTGATGACGTTGTGACGGAGAAGTGAATTCATTGGCCCTGTAACGTCAGAGGTGTAGAAAACCTTGTAGAAAACATTAAATTGTTATGGTATATGATGAGGTAGAAGTTACAAAAAACGATTTTTGTTGGAATACAACTAAGCGTTTCGTAGAAATAAATGATCGCAAAAGCAACATTTTCCATTGATTTTTGCCGCACCCTGTGTGCCAATTGAAATGTTTGTTCACATATTAAAGCATCAGACCTTGATCTACTAGTGACTCGATTTTGGCTAAGTTTGAGTGAAGCATCTTGGAGAAATGCACAAACGTTCGTAAAAGACCACCTTCTTTTGTTATTTTGGTATAAAAAATGTATTAGTTGGTCATTTAGCTATAAAATGCATTATTTGGTCATTTTGCTATGCAAATGTACTTTTTAGTCATTTTGCTTTAAAAATGTATTGTTTTGTCATTTTAATATAAAAATTTTGTTTATTCATTTTACTGTAAAATTTACACTTTGGTCATTTTGCTAAAAAATGGCTTATTTCGTAATGTTGCTATAAAAAATTATTGTTTAGTCGTTTTGCTGTGAAAATGTACTGTTCAGTCATTTTTCTAAAAAACTTTTTGTCTGGTCGTCTGACTATAAAAACGTAGTGTTTGGTCATTTTGTTATAAAAATGAATTGTTTTGTCATTTTATTATAAAAATGTATTGTTTGGTCATTTTACTATAAAAATGTATTGTTTGGTCATTTTACTATAAAAATGTATTGTTTGGTCAATTTGCTATAAAATGTAATTTTTGGTCATTTTGCTATAAAAATGTATTGTTTAATATGAAAATGTACAGTTAGGTCATTTTGCTATAAAAATTTATTGTTTTGTCATTTTAAAATAAAAATATATTGTTTTGTCATTTTAAAATAAAAATGTATTGTTATTTTAATATATAAATGTATTGTTTGGTCATTTTGCTATGAAAATGTATTATTTTGCCATTTTAATATACAAATGTATTGTTTGGACATTTTGCTATAAAAATGTATTGTTTGGACATTTTGCTATAAAAATGTATTGTTTGGACATTTTGCTATAAAAATGTATTGTTTGGACATTTTGCTATAAAAATGTATTGTTTGGTAAAAAAAAAAAAACCCTGCCTACTATTTTTATGATAAAATGTTTTCTAATTTGCTCGTGTTTTGTTTTTGTTCGGGGTGTACACTATTTGCCTACAGATGGGACCCTGACAGGTTCACTACTCCGGGTCAGGATGGACCTAGGAACAATAGCTATTAAGAGGTGATTTCACACTCCTAAAATATCCACTCTCCCGATCAGAGGAGTCTCTTGATCTTCTCCAAAGAACCAAATAATTTCTTTAAAAACGTCGGTGACAATGGCTCTCCATTCTTTCCTATTCTTCGTAGCTTTCTTTGTTGCCTAAATACCCGTCTCCATGTCGCCTTTGCAATCTATTTACGCATGCTTGTTAAATAAGTTACCTGTTCTTAAATATGCTATGTGATTATCAAATTCTCCAAGCCTACTTTCCTCGTTATATGCTTAAATAAATTCACTGTCTCTTTCTGATTCTAAGTGCAAGTTACTTTTTTATCCCATTTCTTTAAAATATCTCCCTTTTTTATGTTCAGCATCCTTCAGTAGAACTACATCACTTTGTCCTGAAGTTTCAATTTTATCTGTGTGGGGATCGTCTAGCATCCACTATTATATACGAGGATCGATATTGCATAGCAGTTCAGCACACCTGTTTTTTGTTTCTAACGAATTTTTTTCTGGTTTCTTAATACTTTGGAAAGTATCTTTCTAAAAAATTCCGTTATTAATTATAGATTTCTAAAAAACGATATTAATTATTGGCTTCAAACAGAATCTGGTATTAAATATTGATTTCTAAAAAGATGATATTTTACCTTGTGTTTTTCTTCCCTTCTTTTGTTTATTGTGAAGTTCGTCATTTCTGCTTGTTGATAATTTGTTAATTACATTTAACCATGGCAAGTTATTTCATAATTTGGATTGATTGATTGGTTGGTTGGTTTGTTTTATGGCATATCAACCTCGGCGGGTCATTTATTGCCAACTAAATTTTTTATTTATTTATTTATTGCTGGTAATACTTTTTTCTTTCAACAATTTATTGTTGTTTTTATATAAGTTTTTGTGTCTAGTAAGACTTGAAGGCCCACTGCATGATCACGTTCATCGACTTGAGAGGCATCGTCCGACTTGAAGGCCCACTGCCTGATCACGTTCTTCGATTTGAGAGGCATCGTCCTACTTGAAGGCCCACTGCCTGATCACGTTCTTCGACTTGAGAGGCATCGTCCGACTTGAAGGCCCACTGCCTGATCACGTTCTTCGACTTGAGAGGCATCGTCCGACTTGAAGGCCCACTGCCTGATCACGTTCTTCGAGTTGAGAGGCATCGTCCGACTTGAAGGCCCGCTGCCTGATCACGTTCTTCGACTTGAGAGGCATCGTCCTACTTGAAGGCCCACTGCCTGATCACGTTCATCGACTTGAGAGGCATCGTCCGACTTGAAGGCCCACTGCCTGATCACGTTCTTCGATTTGAGAGGCATCGTCCGACTTGAAGGCCCACTGCCTGATCACGTTCTTCGACTTGAGAGGCATCGTCCGACTTGAAGGCCCACTGCCTGATCACGTTCTTCGACTTGAGAGGCATCGTCCGACTTGAAGGCCCACTGCCTGATCACGATCTTCGACTTGAGAGGCATCGTCCGACTTGAAGGCCCGCTGCCTGATCACGTTCTTCGATTTGAGAGGCATCGTCCGACTTGAAGGCCCACTGCCTGATCACGTTCTTCGAGTTGAGAGGCATCGTCCGACTTGAAGGCCCACTGCCTGATCACGTTCTTCGACTTGAGAGGCATCGTCCGACTTGAAGGCCCACTGCCTGATCACGTTCTTCGATTTGAGAGGCATCGTCCGCAGTGGATTCTTTCCACAGGTCCTCACGATCAATCAGCATGTCTACAAAGTGATTCTGCGGTGTTTGCTTTGTTTAGTGCGCGAGAAGAGACGAGAGTTGTGGCAGAACAAATCGTTGCTGCTTTACCACTACAATGCAACTGCTGATAATTGCATGTATTACCTTGAACAGTAAAAGTATGATTGACATCAAAAGCAATAACTGAGAAGGTATGACTGACATCAAAGGCAGAAAAAAAACAAGCAATAGCCGACAAAGATATGATTGACATGAAAGCAGAAAACACAGGCAATAGCGACAAATATATGGTCGACATCAAAGTCAGAAAACACAGGCAATAGCGGATAAAGATATGATTGATATCGAAGGCAGAAAGCACAAGGCGACAAAAAAGGCTTGAAAAGCAATGGCCGACAAAAATATGATTGACGTCAATTGAGAAAGGGCAGGGATGCGAGGGTGTTTTGGATTATGTAAGTTTGAGGTTTTTGATAGAAGTCAGAATACAGACAGAACAGAGAATTTCGCAGATTAACGCTCCCCAACAGCTCTTGCGTGTGCGCAATCTCTCTTCAGCCAGTCCTCCTCCACACAAGCGTCACCGACGAAGAATAGAAATATAAGTTTATATTTTGATATATACGTGTTCTCGTTCGTCGTCGGGGTGTCAGGAAGTGGGTAAGAGAAAGATGACTGTGTCCATAAAGTGATGGATCAATTTATATATTGATTGTAATGTAGAATTGATCCCCCACTTTATATATTAATATAGAAAAAAATCTTCAATAATCATATCGCCCCAAGCAAGGCATTTTACTGCCACTGCTTTGCAGGGGGTTACATAGGAGAAAAGTTATGAGAAACAGTGACAGGTTATAGGGGGTGTCAGGAAGTGGGTAAGAGAAGGATGAGAATACTGATGAGAGTGTAGTGGACGGAGAAAGGAGCATGAGAGAGAGGATGCAGGTTAGTGAGATAGGAGATGACTATTGACTTTACATTTAAATTCTTGGAGATTGTAGCTGTCGGGAAAGTAAGTAAATTGAAGGGAATTCCACAGGCGGAAAGTGCGAGAAAAGAAGCTGATGGAGTAGAATTTGCGTTTACATTTTTGGTTTGGTTTTATTTCTTGGCATGTTGTCATAATGTTGCCGATATTGAGTAACTGCTTAAGACCAAGGTTCCCATTAATAATAAAAACTTTTTTAAAAATTTAAAAACAATTTATTTCTATTAATGTGGCTTACATATTATTGTATATATTACTATAGAAAATATATTGTAGAACAGGTATATTGGCTTTTTGTATAAAAATACGTATGCTGTTGGCACAATGAATTATTTTAAAACCCAAAGTCGGCACATAGTTAGCAAAAGGTTGCCGATCCCCTGGTTTAGAAGAGAGAAAATGCTACACCGAAACCCAAAGGTGAGTTAGAATAGCAAAAAAGGTCCTTTAAAAGCTAAGCAAAGTATCAAGAAACAACAAAAATATTGTTAGAAACAAAGAAAAGAAGATTAGAATGTTAAGTAATATCGGTCCTTCTATATGGCATTGAATGCTGGATAACCTCATCACAGAGTCTTAAATTGTAGCTCTACAGAAGAATGCTGAGGATGTTATGAAAAACATGAGAGCAAGGATGATGTTTTTTGAGAAAAGGGAAAGAAAAGCGACGCTTATACTTAGCATCAGAAAGAGACAACTGATCATGAGAAAAGGGGGCTTGGAAAATTTAACACTCACTGGACATGCTGAAGGCAGGAATACGCTAGAAAAACAGCGCCTAACCTACCTCACGAGATTGTGTATATGGTCGGCAAAACAGAGATTAAGAGATAGATTTTACGAATGGTTACAAAGAACCAAAATATCTGGAGAGACGCAATCGGTCTCGTCCTAAAGGCACACAGAAAAAGTTAAGCAACGTTGAGGCTGGTCAGTACCTAGATGGGTGACCGCTTTGGAATACCAAGTGCTGTAAGTTTGGATATGTCGGTGGTGGGGCATAAACGTTGAAACGCTGGTTCACATGCAAACACCAAAGTTAAGCAAAGTCGAGGCTAGTCAGTACCAAGATGGGTGACCGCTTTGGAATACCAAATGCTGTAAGTTTGGATGTGCCGGTGGTCGGGCATAAAGCGATGTCACGTTGAAACACTGGTTCACATGCGAACACCAAAGTTAAGCAACGTTGAGCCTGGTCAGTACCTAGATGGGTGACCGCTTTGGAATACCAAGTGCTGTAAGTTTGGATGTGCCGGTGGTCTGGCTTACAGCAATGTCTCGTTGAAATACTGGTTCACATGCGAACAGGAAAGTTAAGCAACGTCAAGCCTGGTCAGTACCTAGATGGGTGTTGTAAGCTTAGATGCGTGTGTAGTGTAGTGGATAACGGATTGGGATTGGAAATCGAAGTGTCATGTTCCTATTCTAGTCGGGTTCATTATATCCCTTTATAAAAATTCTTCTCAAGTCTGTGAAAGTTGCCAAGCGTATACCTGTATAGAATGAGGACGTGCTATCTCTCCACTCCCAGTCTCCTCAGTAAGCTTTTTACGGCTATAATCAAGCGGCAGTTGAATGACTTATATTAATACCTTAGTTATACATAACTTGTAATTTCGATATGAGGTTCACAACCCCTTTGGCTTACGGCCATATCACGTTGAATACACCGGTTCTCGCACGATCACCGACGTTAAGCAACGTTGATCAGTACTTAGATGGGTGACCGCTTGGGAATGCCAGGTGCTGTAAGCGTTTAGTAACGGATGTGCGTTGTGGTGCAGTGGATATCGGCTCGGAAAGAGAAATCGGTGAGCCGAGTTCGAATTCCAGTTAAATACCCTGCATTTACTTAAGCACTGGTACCCTTGGGAAATGTATTAATCCGTCCCTTCCCTCCAGTTATGCCTTAAAAAACAAGGGTAGGACTTGGGGACCCTGCCCTTAAAAACAAATCCCAATGAATCTTGATACCTTAAAAGAAAAAATGTATTACTAGACACAAAACTTATATAAAAACAACAATAAATTGTTGAAAGAAAAAGGTATTACCAGCAATAAATAAATAAAATTTAGTTGGCAATAAATGACCTGCCGAGGTTAATATTTTTTTTAATAATTTCACCCCTAGCAAGGCGGAAATGCCACTGATGTGCGGGGGGCTACATAACTGTAAAAAAAAAAGATTAATTAGAAGAGAGTGAGGAGTACAAACCAGTTAGAAAAGAGCAATAGAAAGATGAGAATGCAGTTACATAGGTGGAGGGAAAGGGAAGGATATACGGGGTGGGGAGAGAGCTAGAATCCAGTGGTTAATAGATGAGTATTGACATTGCATTTAAATTCTTGGAGGTTGTAGCCATCAGGAAAGCAAGAATATGGGAGAGAGTTCCACAGGCGGGAAGTGCGAGAGAAGAAGCTGCAGGAGTAGAATTGTCGGACCCAGTTGCCAGTCTGGTTGCACAAGTAAACACCTGTTGTGGAGGCACCAGTGACTTAAGTTCGTCCGAGCAGAAGCCATGAAATGCCATAAAAAGAAAATAACCAACCAATCACAACCCCTTTTAACAGGAATAACAATAGGCCCTTTCGTCTTCTTTTTTTTCTTTATATATATATATTTTCTAAACATATACTGTTAAATATAAGAGACAATGAGTGTCTATTATGTTTAATCATGGGCCATTCTAAACGTCGTATTTTGGCTTTAATTTCAGTTGAAAATAAAGACAAAAATTCTCCAACATTTCGATAATTTTTTATTGATTTGGTTTTAAGCTTTCGGCTCACATGAGCCATCTTCAGAGAGGTTATTAAGACGGTAATACAGTAACATCCACTGACGATTTTATTTTGTGTTGACATAAAATACGACGTTTAGAATAGCTCATGATTAAACATAATAGACATTCATTGTCTCTTATATTTAACAGCATATCTTTAGAAAATTATTTCCAGCCTCGATACACTCTATATATATATATATATATCCTAGTGAATACAGAACGAAGAATTCTTACAACGTCTAAAACATTAATTTAAAAGCAGTGCTCGATATATAATATATAGAGCTGTGAATATTTATTATAAATTATATTTTAGAACATGTACATAATTATTCTATATATAACCTCTACGAAGGTACGCTCGTTTCGGCATTCAATACCGAAACGAGCGTACCTTCGTAGAGGCTATATATTGAATAATTATGTGGAGTACTGCTGCCATTTATGTTCAGGTGCCCCTGCCGTTCTCCTCAGTGTTCTTGACAAGCTCCAAAGGAGAGTCTGTAATGTGATAGGTACTGATCTGGCGACTCGACTGCAGCCACTTCCCCATCGTCGAAATGTGGCCTCCCTTTGTCTCTTCTATAAATACTTTCATGGCTTCTGCTCGGACGAGCTTAAGTCACTGATGCCTCCTCAACAGGTGTTTACTCGTGCAACCAGACTGGCAACTGGGTCCCACCCATTCACAGTCAGGTTAGCCAAATGCAGACGACAATTCTACTCCTGCAGCTTCTTCTCTCGCACTTCCCGCCTGTGGAACTCGCTCCAGTATTCTTGCTTTCCTGACAGCTACAACCTCCATAAATTTAAATGCAAAGTCAATACTCATCTACTAACCACTGGACTCTAGCTCTCTCCCCACCCCTGTATAACCTTCCCTTTCTCTCCACCTATGTATCTCTCATCGCACCTGCTTTCTCAGCTTTCTATTGCTCCTTTCTAACTATTTTGTACTCCTCACTCTTTTCTAATTAATCTTTTTACATTTATGTAACCCCCTGCACATCAGTGGCGTTTCCGCTTTGCTCGGGGTGAAATGATTAAAAAATAAAATGTTCTAAAATATAATTTATTATATATATATATATATATATATATATATATATATATATATATATATATATAAGTGTTATGTTCTTTGAATGTTTCTTTTTCATATTTTTTCAGGTGTGTGTGTGGATGTGGTTACGTATGTGTTTCTTAGGGTTTGTTTCTTTTTTGTTATCAACCTCCTCTCTGCAAAGGGAGGTTTCAGTGATTTCTTGACAGGAGTCTGTTCTTGTTCAGCTCCTGCGGTCAGGTTTAATTAGATCTCCTCATTGCCTGCTGGATCTATTTGGTTCAGATATAGATCGCTAGACCGTATTTCTGTCTTCGTCTGATGTACGTTCACCGAGACCCCGTCATTCCGTTTCTCTGTATTTTGTTTTATTTTCCACACGACCATCAGCACTGCAACAAGGACCAGAAAAGTACGCCTTCCCACTGTACAGTTCACTAAAATTACTTTGCTATTTTTCCAACTCATATCTTCTTTTACCAAAGTATTTAATTTGTCTTTTAACTGAGCCATATTAATTTTATCTATTGGCTTTAATAATTCCGGTATTTGTTCTATCGTGACCCTATGGTATTTGTTTATTAATATGCGCAGCTATTTTAAATTCTGTTAATTAACTCTATTACTGAGTCTTTTTCTTCAAATTTCACTTCAGTCTGGTAATATGGGGGTAGGGAGACAGACATGCCAATTGCAAAACACCCCAGGGATAATTTTAACAAGGTTAGGATGGTTTCACCTTCAGCGTCTTAGTGGGTTCTCTTTCACACACCCTGGAAAGATCAATTGGGTTTCTGAGCGACCACTACCTAAACTCCATCAGTTACACTGATTACGAGCGGTAGTACAGTATCAGTTAATATCTCGGCCTGGAAATATTCCTCAACCCCACTTTCTATTGTCTTTAAATAATTCGCTTAATTTGTCAGAGGACTGTGAACAGGGAGTGTGAAACAAATATAAAGTTTTAGCATAGTAAAGGTTCTAATATCTACTTTTTTAATAAAGTAGCTAGCCCCCATGGAACGTTAACTGCCATCTTCTATCTACTTGATTCTTATCCATCTCATATCCTTTCTTCGACATCACCGGTACCTTGCCTTTTCTCTCACTGTAACACTCTGCACACCAGAAGCGCTTCTGCCTTGCTTGGGATAAAAAGCTTATGATATATATATATATATATATATATATATATATATATATATATATATATAATTTGTATTCAAATAGATTTGAATACAAATTTATTAAACAGTCAGTTTGAAAAATGCACCTGATGATTGGATGAAAACGTTATAATTTCTTGTAATTTTAAAAATTGCGCGTTCAAAAATTCCCCGTTACGTGAACGTTAAAAAATCACCGTTACGTGTGCGTTCTTAAAAAAAAAACTGTAAACGGTAAAATCAGTTATTGCAAATCGCCTGAAGACATCACATGGTAGAAACCTAGGTCGCGTAATAACTCGTTTATAAATGAAGAAGCATCGTTCATTCAGCAATGAATTAGAACACTGTCAGTTATTGGGCGTGTATAGTGATAATATCGAGCGCCCATAGTTCAGAGGTAGAATCGCCAACTGACGCCAATTCGGTCGGGTTTCAATTCTGGGTAAAAAATAATCGGCTGTCTAACCGTACTGATGAGCTGTGATACAGCGAAAATGACTATTTACGCTCTCACACCCTGAGTGAGCACTCTGGAAAAATGTTAGACTTTGAAAAACAGTAGCTACTCTAGCATTTACGAATCATTCATTCAGCAATGAATTAGAACACTCTCTGCTATTGGGTGTGTAAAATGATAATATACACTGTAAAACGTCTGCCTCCTTCTACCGAGCGCCCATAGCTCAGAGGTAGAATCGCCGACTGACGCCAATTCGGTCGGATTTCAGTCCTGGGTAAAAAGCAATTGGCTGTTTAACCGTACAGATGAGCGGTGATACAGGGAAACAGATCTGTCTGCGGATGACTATATATATATATATACATATATATATATAATTATGAATTAAAAGTACATTGTGACACGGAAATTTCTATGTTTCAAGATTTCTATCTCATCATCAGGCAATGTTGGATGTTGGTTGTAAAAATGATTTATATTTAAATAAGAAAAACAATCGGTTTGTAGGAAGATATAAAATTATGTGTGTTCCTTTTAACTAAAAGTAAATGCCGGGGAACTCAAAATCATAAAAACCTTAGGTCCTCTTTATCTGCATTTATATATATATATATATATATATATATATATATATATATATATATATATATAATGATTTGTTTTGAACATTATTTTTGATAGATACTCATATTTAAGTAGATATTCTGTTTTTAATTAAACAGTATTATATATTTATATCTACCGGCCTGATTATTTACGATAAATTTTTATTACGAAGATGTGTGTCATTCGGCAGGATTCGAACCTGCGACCCCTATCCACATAATGAAAGCTACCATGTGATCTGGCACGTCTTAGATCTCTCGACCACGAATGACCATTAGGCTAAATGAGCTTTTAACAAACATATATAACACAATTTTCGATTCATCGCAACAGCCATATCTGCTCTGAAATGTATCGTATTGTCAACAAATATTAACATGTTACGGAAATTAACGAAGATTAACGAAACTTGGTTATAAACAACCGACAATTTGAAATGATTTGTTTGAACATTATTTTTGATCGATACTCAGATTTAAGTAGATTAATTAAAAACAGAATATCTACTTAAATACGAGTATCACTCAAAAATAATGTTCAAACAAATCATTTCAAATTGTCTGTTGTTTATATCCAAGTATCGTTAATCTTCGTTAATTTCCGTAACATGATGATTATCGTAAATAATCAGGCCCGTAGATATAAATATATAATACTGTTTAATTAAAAACAGAACATCTACTTAAATACGAGTATCGATCAAAAATAATGTTCAAACAAATCATTTCAAATTGTCGGTTGTTTATAACCAAGTTTCGTTAATCTTCGTTAATTTCCGTAATATATATATATATATATATATATATATATATATATCAAAACAAAACAAATTACTCAATGAAAAATCAAAAGTAATGTCCAGATGTAATCACACCTATAAATACATCTTAGGATCATACAAACATGGAGGAAAGTATTTTAAGATCCATAATTTTGAAAATTTTCGGTTGTTTAAAAATTCCACTCGCGTATTCGTGAAAAATCCCTGTTTGCACATTTGTTAAAACGGAAAATCAGTTATTATAAATCACCTCAAGATATTGAAAGGTTGAAACCTAGGTTGCGGAAAGAATTCATTTCAAAATGAAAAATATTCAAAAGCTCTACAATATAAATGTATTGAACACTTTTAATACAACTGAGTACTGATCTAATTTAACTATGACCAAAAACAGAAACTATCTATCTATCTATCTATCTATATATATATATATATATATATATATATATATATATATATATATATATATATATATATAAACTTGTCGTTATACTCGTTTCGAAAAACCCTTCGAGTACATAGGCGGAAGGAAAAAATGGTAATAAAAATACGAGTTAAGCACCCGAACATCAGTCAAAGTACGTAGCCCAAAGAAAAAAACCGAGACGAGTAACCTAAAACAAAAAGCGCTCAATACGCAAGTAGAGCAAACAAAGTATTAGTATTACCTTTATGAGTTGTAGGTCTTTTTTGTTGTTTTTTTTTTAATAAAATGTTACCCCGCCCCCTTTGGTGTTTGCTGTTTTCTGTTTCGATCACGTGGTTTTCGGAGTTTCTTATATCTTATCGCTTTATTTCAGCCTCTTTAGCCAGCTTTTCCTGAAGATCCAATTTGTTGAAACCTTGGTAGGTTCGTTGGCTCTCTAATTTAGTTATTTACCTATATATAAATATATATATATATATATATATATATATATATATATATATATATATATATATATACGTACTGTGGCAAATATTAAGAGGAAATGTAAAACAAAGAAATAAAAAAAATAGTAGAAAATAAAATAAAAGCCCATATTAGGTTCAAAGACAAAACAGAAATTTCGAAAAGTGATCAAAATGACCAATTAAGACAGGCAAATTTATCTGGTGTGTTTTTGAGCGAATATTTAAGCAACTTGCAGGTTGCTGAATATACAGGGTGCGCTGAACAAATTGTAAAAATTATGACAAAATGAAAATAGCACTGACATCTCATTTCAACACATTTACCGAAATCACACAAAAATATCAAGAAATACTAAACAGTAAATAAAATCGCCATTAACTTTAACCTGGGCCTCCAGACGACTTCCGAATCACGTGCCGCTCTTCTGGACGGTCTTCTTGTTCAACTTAGTGTGTGCTGCCATAATCCTTGGCTTAAGTTTATCTTTGGTGTTACAAAGAGGCTTTTTTAGTCTCTCGCTCAACCGCGCTTCACACATAACAATCAAGGGGGTTGCAGTCTTGGGGGGGGTGGGGTGGCCACCCCCCAAGACTGCAATGTAAGGAGTGATGTGGTCGCAAAAATTGTCTGACAGCCGTGACTTGGTTCTTCCGCTTGTGAATCTTGTTGCTAGACATATGGCCTTCTAGCAGCCACCCTCTTGACCTAGAGCAGCGCAATTTTCTCAGGGCATTCGATGTAGGGCTCCGTGTTAAGTCTTTCGGCGTGAGTGCCAAGCAGTAGTGTATGCCATTTCTAATTTTCTGAAATTGCGTCATGGTACACTTTTCTCATAGACGGTGCCCAACTGACCCTACTATACTGTGCAGTCGACAAAATAAAAACAAACAACGCGCAAGAGCGAAATTAAAAATATAAAGTGTCTACAATTTCCCTTACCACACCCTACATATATATATATATATATATATATATATATATAAAGAGAGGGGAAGTGAGAGGGAGAGATTAATCTAAGACCGAATCTTATATATTTTTTTAATCATCTCACCCCAAGCAAGGCATTCCACTGCCACTAAAGAGAAGGAGTGGTTAGACATAGGAAATGTTAGGAGGAAGGTGACAGATGAGTAAGGATAGCGAGGATGAGGGTTGGGCAGATGGGAAGAGTGTTTGATAGAATGGAAGCAGGTTAGTGTGTTAGGAGGTGTCTATTGACCTTACATTTAAACTCCTGGAGATTGTAGCCGTGGGGGAAGCAATCGTGTGGAAGAGAATTCCACAGTCGGGAAGTGCGAGGAAAGAAACTGTTGGAGTAGAAGTTACGGTTGCATTTTATCGGTTTCACTGTAAAAGGGTGGGATCTAGTTGCTAATCTAGTATCTCGTTCAAATTCGTATTTAGGGGGCACCAGTGATCTAAGTTCATCGGAGCAGAAGCCGTGAAAGTATTTATAGAAGAGACACAGGGATATATATATATATATATATATATATATATATATATATATATATGTATATATATATATATATATATATATCGTTTCCTGTTAAATACATGAGAATTTTTATTCCTTAACTGTTCCCACTTTAAGTTCTATGTTCTTTCCGCAGCTTTCCACAACTTTCTTTTCTCTAATATTTAAAATCTGTACCTCGGGTTAGACAATGCAGTGACTTTTAGTGACCAATTTCGAGGTTTTGAATACAGGGTTGTTGTGCTTCTAGATTAGTTTCCAACCAAGGTTAGATAACTCAGTCTGCTCTACTATTTTACTCATAGGTGGGAAGGAGCAAAAAAAAATGTGTTAATATCTTTCGAAAGTGAAGTGAACACGAACTGCCTCGATCGGAATTTGAACTTGGCTCGCGGGTTCCATTTTGTGTATGGATAACTGTTTGTCCGCCCGCACAAGACATCAAATGCCAACAACGTGCTGCTATGATTCCCCTTTATATATATATATATATATATATATATATATATATATATATATAAAGTAGAATCCTTGGTATTTGGTAAGGCAAATGTATTATATATCGACAGATGTGTATGAAGAATGTGATATAGATAAATTCCCCTTCATATATATATATATATATTATTAAGTAAATCATCGAGCTTTATATATATTCTATCTATAGAATAAATTCCCCTTTATATATATATATATATATATATATATATATATATATATATTCTATCTGTCCACCGCATTGTTATTCCTTTTTCCTATCTCCTCTTTTCAACAAAGGAGTTATTTGTCACGCTTCGGATTTCTGGCAAAGTGATTATTTCAGCGTCTGGCTAACATGATACCGAATTCTTGTCCTCCGAGCCAGTGATAGTTAAATGTTACCACCTCCGTTCGATTAAGATGAATGAAGGTCTACACTCCTTTTACGTTTTTCACAGACTCTATACGCCCAGCTTCCATGTTGCAGCCAATAGCAGATGGTGCACATGCGCAGTTGCTACCAAGCAACGGAGAAACGCTAGCAAGAAAAAGCGACTGCCCACTGCTATTCTTTTAGGGGCTTTTTCCCTCTCTTTCTCATTCTCTCTCTCTCTCTCTCTCTCTCTCTCTCTCTCTCTCTCTCTCTTTGACACACACTAACTCACTCTCTATCACACACTCTCCATCACACATGCACACACTGTCTGTCTCTCTCTCTCACGCACAAGCACAAACTCACATTATTTCTGCTCACTCTAAAACACACACAATTTAATGCTTTCACTCTTTGTTCCTCTCTCAAACATACTCCCTCTCCTTCTCTATCACTCACTCTGTCTCCCTCTCACACACACACGAACTCAATCTGTCTCTCTCGCTCTCTCTCTCACGAACTCACTCTGTCTCTCTCTAACAAAAACAAACATTATTTTTACTCACTCTAAGACATACACGATTTAATGCTTTCTCTCTTTCTGTTCCTCTCTCAAATATACTCCCTCACTCACTCCCTCTCTATCACTCACTCTTTCTCAATCTCACACACACGAACTCTCTCTCACAAAAACAAACATTATTTTTGCTCAATCTAGGACACACGAATTCTTGCTTTTCTCTTTCTCTCACTCTTTCTCGCTCTCTCTCTCTCTCACACACACACATACTGTCTGTCTATCTCTCTCGCACAAGCATACACTCACATTATTTTTGCTTGCACTAAGATACACACGATTTAATGCTTTCTCTCTCTATCTCTCTCACATACGCATTTTCCATCTCACACTAAAAACAAATACTCTCTCTCTCACTTGTATATTCATTTCCCCTTATTCTCAAAAATGCATAACCTACCCTTTCTTTCTTTCTTTCTTGCTTTCTTTCTTTCTTAATCTTTCTTTTTTTCACATACTCTCTCTCTCTCTCTCTCTCTCTCTCTCTCCTTTTCACTCTGGAACATATTCTTTTTCAGCCACTCTCTCTAACATATACGTTTCCATCTTTCTTTCTTTCTTTCTTTCTTTCTCCATCACTACCGCATTTTCTCTCTCTCTCTGTCCCCATTTCTCTCTCTCTTTTTCTCACACACACAGGCACAAGAACACATTCTGTTTCTCTCACGCACCTTTTTCTTTCCTTCTCTTTATTTTCTTTCTCACACACTTTCTTTCTATCCTGACTATCTCTCTCTCTCTCTCGCTCGCTCTCTCTTTCTACATATATGTCTATCTCAATATATTCACATTTATCTATCTTAATACACATACACACACGCACACATATATGGTTATAAATGTATTGATATCTTTCTCGTCATAGCTTAATATTTATGTATCACATTCTTCATTCACATATGCCTTACCAAATACCAAGGATTCTACTTTATATATATATATATATATATATATATATATATATATATATGTCTGTTTATATATGTGTGTGATAACATATTTCTCTATCTCAGTATCTATCTAGCTCAGGCTGTTGACATCTATCTAATTAAGATTAATATGATCTATCTATCTATCTATCTATCTATCTGTCTATCTCTGTTCCCTATCTATCTATCTATCTATCTATCTATCTATCTATATATATATATATATATATATATCAGTTTCTTCATATCTATCTATCTATCTATCTATCTATCTATCTATCTATCTATCTATCTCACTCTGTTCCTTATCTATCTATCTATCTATCTATCTATCTATCTATCTATCTATCTATCTATCTATGTAGTTGAAATGCAGACACCAACATCATCCACGATCTCTCTGTAAGGCTTGCCAATGTGTTTGTGCAACGTTACAATTTTTGTACGCTTCCTTGGAGTTATGTCCATCGGAGACAATAGCCGTAGAACAAGTCGAGACTATGGTGTCTAGGCGTGATAAAAATTTGACGCAGTCACGGATGACGCAATATTTTTCAAGGCCAAACATACTTCATCATACACCCTAAAATAGATTCATATTACTGCGTTCCACATCAAATGACGTAATCTGAGAAAAAATAGAAATTGGTTACACTCTGTCGCTCCAGTGGGTCTAAAACTGACACTATAGTGAAAAAAAAAGGAAACTAAAGCAGTTGTTTGATTTGGTTTGAACTAGAGAATACTGACATTGATACAAAATGCGCATGCGTATATCATCCTGACTCTCAAAATCCACATCTTGTCACTTGATTGCTGTTCCTCAACAGAGAATCATCCATTTTTTTATTTAATTTTTTTAACTGTTTTTTTTTTGTTTTTTTTTTTTTTTTTGTCGAGAAGAAATTGTCTAACCAGTGATTCTCAATGTGGGTCAGAGAATTTTTTTAAATGGGTCGGAAGTTGTCGAGTGGGTATACTTTGAAATTATATTTTTCCCCCACTGACGTAAAATTGTATTTTACCCACCACTGGCGTAAAAAAAAAACTGTTTTAATTTCAAAAGGCAAATAATTCTGCAGCACGTTAGGGATAGATGTAATCTATGTTTAACAGAAAAAAATTAAGATTTTGAAATTTCAATATCAGAATGTACTTCTGAATAAACGTAGTGAAATCATTAGTAAGTGTCGTCATAGGAATAAATTTAAATTGCAATAATTATCTCATTCTTCCATCCCTTGTTTCCTGTTTAGGATGTGGTTTCCGGCTTTCTCTTTTCCAATCTTTTCAATTTTCCTTATTTTTTTTTCAATTGGAGTAGATAGACTGAACTATCGCCCGGTTCACACTCTACCCACGTCTATTGAACAGGTGTAGAGGCTCATCCCTTGTTCCATGTTTAGGATGTGGTTTCCGGCTTTCTCTTTTCGAATCTTTTCATTCTTACGTAGCCCCCTGTACACGAATGGCCTTACCGCCTTGCCCGGTGTGATATGATTTTTAAAAAAATTTAGTCAAAATATAATTTATCCTTTATATAAACTAGATATTTAAATTTTGGCGAAGCAGTAAGCTGCCCATCCTACCTACCAATACTAACCCAATGGTCAAGACACATGCTTCAAACTACGATAAGAGAAATTACTACTAAGATTCCACTAGCATAACCCTATAAAAACCAACATTTCCCCACCCCCTCCTTTACTAGCCCCTGCCTCTGGAATTAGAATTTTTCCTCAATCTTTGATTAAACAGAGTTGACAATGCATGTCTTAAACTGACATGTTGAAAATAGCTATTACCCCTCTAAACATTACCCCTCTGAATTTACATATATATATATATATATATATATATATATATATATATATATATATATATATATATATAGTTTACAAATTCAAGTGCCCTTTGGGAGATTGTATCGCCAACGGATTGAATAAAATTTATGTTGGTCATAGCATAAACTCGCTTTCACGACGCTTGACACTGCATTTGAACAATGCTTCTAACATTTTTAGACATTTAAAACAACATACCAGGCCACATACACAATTCCAAAAAATCCTCGTCGAAAACACAACTGTACTTAAACATGCAAACAATAAACAAAAACTAAAAATTCTTGAAGCTATATACATAAAACAGTTGAAACCTAACATGAACAAAATAAACTATGAACTCTCCACAAATATCTTTAAAAGCCTATAATTAATAATAGAAGCCATGGGTTTATTTCAATGGCTTCCCATATTTAATATTTCTTGATTTAATTCTCGCATGGTCATGTGTGACGTCATGAGCTGTGGTGTAATATTCACTTCCAGCGTCTTGTATGCACGAGTTTGTAGTAGCATGGAAGTTTTCCATGTAAACAAAAACAGACTGTCATTATTGTTTGTCCGTTAATTGTTACATGCATATATATATATATATATATATATATATATATATATATATTCTCAAAGATAAAGAAGAGACTTAAAGCATCAGAAACAAAGAAAAGAGTACTGAACTGTCACATATTATCAGTCCTCTTATATGAACTGAATTCTGGACAATCTCCTTACAGATGAAGAAGAGACTTGAAGCAACAGAAACAAAGAAGAGAGTACTGAGCTGTTACGTAATATCAGTCCTCCTATATGGCAGCGAATGGTGGACAATCTCCTCACAGATGAAGAAGAGACTTGCAGCAACAGAAACAAAGAAAACAGTACTGAACTGTTACCTAATATCAGTCCTCCTATATGGAAGTGAATGCTGGGCGATTACCTCACAAATAAAGAGACCTGAAGCAACATAAAAAAGTGAGAACTGAATGGTTACGTAATCTCAGTCTTGACTGCTTGTCTCTTTATTTTGGATAAGTACAATTTATATAAGAGAACAATTCAGCTACATAAACACAATTTGATGTGAAAAATTAAATTGCTGACTGTAATTCATACCCAAAACTGAACAAGCGAATACGCCAGCGCCCCCTCTTGTTAAACATATCTCTGTATTATCAATGCGATAACCATACTCATATATATATATATATATATATATATATATATATATGCATATTTTGTAAACATATACTGTTAAATTTAGGAGACAATGAATGCCTATTATGTTTTATCATGAGCCGTTCTAAACATCGTATTTTGGCTTTAATTTCAGTTGAAAATAAAGACAAAAATTCTCCAACATTTGAATAATTTTTTATTAAGTTGCTTCTAAGCTTTCGGCTCATATGTGCCATCTTCAGAGAGGTTATAAGGACGGTAACACAAAAACATCCACCATCACCGACGATTTTATCTTGTGTTGGCATAAAACTCCGCTAAGCAACGCCAACAGTTAACAAAAATAGCAGACGTCATAGAACTGCATTGCAAATTTGCCAACTGCGTTTGCTATTTTTGGATACTGAAAAAAAAAAACAATCGGCTCTTCGTGACGCTCCAAAAAGTATCTGATTCCTTCTGCCATGTTCTACCTTTACAAGTTCCTGATCAGACCAAAAGCTTATATTGCAGCTGTCCAATCCCTTGTTTCCAATCTCAACAGAGTGCAAAAGCTTTTACATGTCCTTTTGGGTGACAGATTATTTTCGACTCCTGTCCCACAGACGAATCTTGCTAGCCTTAAATTACTCTATCGCTATTTTCATGGCTACAAACATTTAAAGAAATCCATTCTTGATCAAGCTAACTACGTACTGGCCATAATTATTAGTCCACGCCAGTTTTTTTTAAATTATGTATTTCATACTATTTTTAGTATTTATTGCCAAGTGGATAATTGTAAATGAAAATAGAATGGTTCTTTTGTTGTTATTACTTTGCAAAATTTCACAAGGCAAATAGCGACAATTTACCCATCGCACCCTGTTGATTATCTCTCTCTCTCTCTCTCTCTCTCTCTCTCTCTCTCTCTCTCTCTCTCTACATATATATATATATATATATATATATATATATATATATATATATATATACACTACCGGCCATAATTATTAGGTAACCCCAGTTTTTTAAAAGAAATGATGCATTTCATACTATTTTTAGTATTTAATTGCCAAGTGGATAATTATAAATGAAAATAGATTTGTTTTTTTGTTGTTTTTTGTTGATTTTTTTGGTGGGGTTGTTATTATAACTTTGCAAAATTTTATAAGGCAGCCAGGAAGCCTTTGCTTCAGCCAGCCAATAAGAAGAAGAGACTAGCATAGGGAAGAGAGCACAAAAACTGGACACTAGAACAGTTCATTTGATGCGCATATTATAGTATCATTCTATTTTCATTTTGAATTATCCACTTAGCTATAAATACTAAAAATAGTATGAAATAGATAATTTCTTTTTAAAAAACTAGGGTCGCCTAATAATTATGACCGGTAATGTACTTTTCAACACCAACTCATATAAATATAATCCAGATATTTTGCATTTTACCAGTAAAATAACTCAGCAACCTGGTCGTTTGAATAGGAGTAGAGGTTTATTCCTTGTTTCCTGTTTAGGATTCGGTTTTCAATTCCTTCTAATGTCTACGCTAACTCTATACTTCTGACGTATCCTACTGAACTGAAATTTTATTCTATATTTTTTCCTCTCCAAATAGGTATAGATAGGTTCGCTTATAGTATGGTTCACACTCCTTCCCGGTTTTATGACCAGGTGTAATATATTTACTTTGACTCGACAGAAATTTGATTGACATCAAAACAGGACCGGCAGGAGTGTGGTCGACGTACACCAAACAATATAAACAGGACCGATAGAATTGTGATTAGATCAAAATCAGCCGGTTTCAAAGGTAGTAGTCGGCGAAAATGATTGACGGATGTACCAAGTTATAAATGACAAAATTAAACGAAAACTCGAGAAAGCAAAAATAAGTCTAATATAAGAGTGAAATTGGGCACCTCGATGTGGTGTAATGATTAGCAAGACTGTCTCGCTTGAAACTTTTTACAATTTTTCGATCCTCACTGGGTAACCCATACGTTCAGCCTTGTGCCACGTCTAAGCGGCGCTTAGAAAGTCAATATATATGATCGGAATTTTTCTAGCCGAGAAGCGAACACCGGCAGAAGATCGAGAGAATGCAGAGAGAACGTAAAGAAGGGAAGAGACGACAACTCCCGCAAATCAACGTCTCCCGACTCTCTTGAGCGGCTTTCGGATGTTGTATTCGGTGAACATTAAAATTTTAACAGCTTGGACTTGGGCCTACCAGGCCACATACACTAAGTTCCCATCCTAATTCAAGACTTACGCCATATCACGTTGAAAGACCAGTTCCCATACGATCACCGAAGTTAAGCAACGTCGATCCTGGTCAGTAACTAAATGGGCAGTCGCTTGCGAATATCTGGTGATGTAAGCTTAAATGTACCGGTGAGTTACAGTCATGCCACATTCAAACACCCGTTTTCGTACAATCACCAAAGTTAAGCAACGTTGTTCCTGGTCAGTAATTAAATGGGTAGTCGCTTGCGAATATCTGGTGATGTAAGCTTAAATGTGCTGGTGAGTTCAGTCATGCCATCTAAGCTTACATCACGTGGTATTCGCAAGCGACTACCCATTTACTTACTGACCAGGATCGACATTGCTTAACTTCGGTGACTGTACAAAAATGGGTGTTTGAACGTGGCATGTCTGTAATTCACCGGCACATCTAACATTGCTTTGAGCGGCTTTCGAGCCTTGTATTCCGTGAACATTAAGATCTTAACAGCTTAGGCTTGGGTTTGCCAGACCACATACACTGAGTTAACTCATCCTCATTCCAGAATTACGGCTATATATCGTTGAAATACCGGTTCTCATGCGATTACCAAAGTTAAGCAACGTCGATCCTGGTCAGTAACTAAATGGGTAGTCGCTTGCGAGTACCAGGTGATGTAAGATTAGATGTGCCGGTGAGTTAAAGCCATGCCACGTTCAAGCGCCCGTTTTCGTAAAATCACCGAAGTTAAGCAACGTCGATCCTGGTCAGTCACTAGACGGATGGCCGCTTAGGGATACCAGCTGTTTTAATTGTGTGTGCGTAGGATAACTTCACGTTGATGTAAATCGAAGAGCCGAGGTAAGATTTCGGTTGCGTTCTTTATGTTTACTTATACCCAAATATCCTTCGGATATCCACCTCTTACTCCACCAGCTATGGGTTAATTAGCTGGAATTTATCAGTAAATAATTAATATCTCCTAGCAAACTTGAAAATATTTCCTGGCTTTAAATAAGCTGTATATTTCTGGACTCTACACCCTTGACCGTTACTCAGTTGGTCTTTTTTGTTTACAATGGACACAGGAGCCATGATTTTTCAGTAACAAAAAAAAAACATCATTTTCTTTTTCAAAATCTGTCACAAAATAGCGTACAGTATTTTGGTTATGGTCTGTGCATACGCCGCTTAATATAAGATTACAGTAAAGTAGCTTCTGTGGACATTACTTATATACGTAACTAAAAGGCATAAGTTATGTATGTTGCCTTTTCCATCGTAAGATTTGGTCTTTGGCGACTATATTCCAGGTAATATTTTGGTTGTTGCTTAAAATTTCTAATAATATATGAATAAAGCAGTGTTTTGCTGTATTTACTGTTGTTTAATGGCCATATGTGGTTATTGAAGCGATATGTCCACATGTTAGCAGTTGGTCTAAAATAGTTTTTAAAATCATGATCATCCAAATAGATGCAAGCTCTATAAACAATACTTTCGGACATACATTAGCCATTCAATAGGCAGGTCTTATTTTTTCGGCTTGTTCTTTCCTTAGTTAGTTACTTAGTTCCTCCCTCCGTTATGCCACTTACTCTCTACACGAGCTTTTCCTTTCCCTCTACCTATCCTTAGCCTTTCTCTCACCTTTGCCAAATGGAAGGGTAGTAAAGAGTGAGAGAGTAGGAGGAGAGAGCCTATAGCATTACCGTATCAGTAGCAGCTTAAGCTGGTGGTTGTAGCAGTAATTGTGTGTGTGTATGCATGTGTACTGCACAATATAGTAAAAATAGGCAGGTTTGTTGTCTACACCCTTGACCATTACTCAGTTGGTCTTTTCTGTTTACAATGGACACGAGAGCCATGATTTTTCAGGAATAATAAAAACATTTTCTCTTTCAAAATCTCTCACAAAATAGCGTACAGTATTTTGGTTATAAGTTACATATGTTGCCTTTTCCATCGTAAGATTTGGTCTTTAGCGACTATATTCCAGGTAATATTTTGGTTGTTGTTTAAAATTTCTAATAATATATGAATAAAGCAGTGCTTTTGCTGTATTTACTGTTGTTTAATGGCCATATGTGGTTATTGAAGCGATATGTCCACATGGTAGCAGTTGGTCTAAAATAGTTTCTAAAATTAAATCATCCAATTGGATGCAAGCTCAATCGAAAATCGATAGTATATATATATATATATATATAGTCATCCGCAGGCAGATCTGTTTCGCTGTACGACAGCTCATCAGTACGGTTAGACATCCGATTGCTTTTTACCCAGGATTTAAACCCGACCGAATTGGTGTCAGTCGGCGATTCTACCTCTGAGCTATGGGCCCTCGGTAGAAGGAGGCAGACTTTTTAGCGTGTATATTATCATTATACACGCCCATTATATATGTATGACCTGATGATTGCGCTTAGCACTAAACAGTCTGTCGCCCCTGAGTATTAACTTCAATGTTCACTCTTTTATATCTGCATACGCTCTATCTCCGATAACGAGCACTTTTTCCTATAAATATACCACATCTTAATACTATATATATATATATATATATATATATATATATTAACGAAGATTAACGAAACTTGGTTACAAACAACCGACAATTTAAAATGATTTGTTTGAACATTATCAAATTATTATCATTTATTCAAACAAATCATTTCAAATAGTTTCGTTAATCTTCTTTAATTTCCGTTTACATTTGTTGACATTACAGTACATTTCAGAGCAGAACACCTTGTCATCCTAAATCATATAAATCATATAAATATTACTTAATCTACTAAACCAAAAAAATGAATTAATGACCTCCTGCTGCCACAGAAAAAATACTTACTTCTTAGATTCGGATTGATACAGATTCTTCTATACATTCGTCTCTTTCTTTTGTTACTCCCTTATTTCCCTCTTTCTTTCTTTCTTTCTTTCTTTCTTTCTTTCTTTCTTTCTTTCTTTCTTTCTTTTCCCTGCAAACATTAGTGCTAATAACTATGAATTACACCCCTTGATTGCAATTCCCTGTATTTCAATAATTTTTTTAATTAACAATTTAAATTTAAATTTTTTTCATGTAATTTTTTTCTATTTAAAGTTTACTCTTGATAAATAAATAAAAAAATACCTTAACAGTATAAGAGTTAACTCCAATGAACATCGCGTGAACTTAAATTCAAATTTTTAAACGGTCATTTTGTAATATGCAGCTAATGAAACTCCGAGTCGGGCCATCGATGCAAGATTATATATATATATATATTGAAGACAGAAATAGGGGTTGTTCCAACGAGAGAAATTGGTACAGGTGGAAAAAAGGCGTAAACGTTTTGTTTAAAGTGTAGATTTATTGTTATTTTATTATTAATATAACTTGTTTTTGTATAATACATTAAGTGTCCATAATGGCATTTGTGTCGCTGTACATGTTTCGAGTCTAAAGTTGGCTCTCTTCAGGCAAAAAAATAAAAATAAACAAATTTAATTATATTATGCTCTACAATATTTGTTGTATTTATTGAGCACTTTTTAAAAAAGAGTAAATGCCAGAGAACTTGAAATACTAACACTGTTGGGTTTTTGGCGGACCCGAACGAGACTACCACCACCTTTAAATTTGTTGTTTTCATTTTTTTTTTTTTTTTTTTTAGGGCAGTCTTATCGATTATTACATAATGTTTCCGATTATCATAAAAAAACTTGAAAAAATTCAATATTTAAACAATTTTAGGAGCGAGGCTCAGTTTCTCATAGAACGTTATAGTAAATCGATCCCCCATTTTGGGACCACTCGCCGGTACGACATTACCACCACCTGTAAATTTGTTGATTATCAATTTTTTAAAAATTTTTCAGTGCAATCTTATCGATTAAACTCCAAACTTTCCGATTAACAAAACAAATTTGGAAAAATTTCAATATTTAAACAAATTTAGGGGGGGTTGAGTTTTTCGTACAACGTTATAGTAGATCGATCCTCCATTTTGGAACCATTCGCCGGTACGACATTACCACCACCTGTAAATTGGTTGATTAAGATTTTTTTTTTTACTTTTTTCAGTGCATTCTTATCGATTAAACCCTAAACTTTCCAATTGACCAAAACTATTTGTAAAAATTTCAACACTTAAACATTTTTAAATCCTTTGTAATTAACTTTTTTGCTTGCAAATATTCAACAACTGAATCCTTTGCGAAATTTTTGAATAAAGCCATTCTTGGAGTTTCCGAGGAAGATGCCATCGTAAAAATTGAAGAAAACTTGAAAAAGACAAAAACAGGAGCAACAACTCATCCCCCGCCAAAAAAAAACAAAGCGACCCCAACGCAATTGGTTCCAAAATGGAGGATCGATTTACTATATAACGTTGAATTAGAAACTGAGGCCCTCTAAAATTGTTTAAATATTGACATTTTTCCAATTTTTTTTTTTTTTTTTTTGATAATCGGAATCTTTATGTAATAATCGATAAGACTGTGTTGAAAAAAGTAAAAAATAAAGAAAAACAACAAATTTAAAGGCGGTGTAGTCTCCTTCAGGTTCGCCATTTTTTTTTTTTTTGCCTGGATATATATATATATATATATATATATATATATATATATATATATATATATATATAAACATGTTACGGAAATTAACGAAGATTAATGACATTACGATACATTTCAGAGCAGATATGGTTATTGCGATAAATCGAAAACTGTGTTATATAGGCTTGATTAAAATCTCGTTTAGACTAATGGTCATTCGTGGTCGAGAGGTCCAAGACGTGACAGATCACATGGTAACTTCCCCTATGTGAATAGGTGTCGCAGGTTCGAATCCTGCTGAATGACACACATTTTCGTAATAAAAATTTATCGTAAATAATCAGGCCAGTAGATATAAATATATAATACTGCTTAATTAAAAACAGAACATCTACTTAAATACGAGTATCGATCAAAAATAATGTTCAAACAAATCATTTCAAATTGTCGGTTGTTTATAACCAATCTTCGTTAATTTCCGTAACATGATGATTATCGTAAATAATCAGGCTAGTAGATATAAATATATAATACTGTTTAATTAAAAACAGAACATCTACTTAAATACGAGTATCGATAATAAAAAATAATAATGTACAAAACAAATCATTATATATATATATATATATATAGGAAAAACTGCTAAAAAGTTGTAAGTTTAAATTTTTTTTTTTTTTTTTTGACAGAATTTGTTTATTTCTATTATTATATTTGATATTTCAGACCGGCCTCGGCCCTTCATCAGAAACAAATGATTTTAACACACCCACGCAGAAAGAAAGAAAAATACTGGATTTTAAAATTAAATACACACAAACTAGGGTTAAATAGGGACTTAGGTGTTTTGAATCTTTATAAATATTTCAATAGCTAAACATTTTTTAGATACAATTAAAAAAATTTTCTCTAAAACAAAATTTATAAGTATTATTAAAGATAGGTTTACGTTTACAAATATTTTTTTAAAATCTGTCGCTTTCTGCGTCACGTGATGTAAACAATCTCTCTCCACGAACGAAATACGTTTCTAATTTAAATTTTAAAATCATTTGTTTCTTATGGAGGCCCGAGGACGATCTGAAATAGCAAATATAATAATAGAAATAAACAAATACTGTCAAAAAAATACATTTTTAAACTTACAACTTTTTAGCAGTTTTTCCTATACATATTAAGACAGTATACGTGGATCATCACTATGTTATATATATATAGGATTTTTTTGTTGCTGAGGTGATGTGTTATCCCCTGTGAGGATTTCATATCGAAATGGTCATTCAACATCCTTGAATTAATCCTATTTAATTTATATATATATATATATATATATATATATATATAGGGAGTATATGAACAAACACACCTATATATATGAAAATATGACATCAGACTAATGGTTTATAACTGAATGAAAAATGGTAAAATATTTTACTGTACACGTTTCATTCTTCGAAAGAACTTCTTCAGATTAGATAATGGCTTTATTGATAGAAACTTACACATGTAGGCGGGAAGATAAAATCCAACAAATGCCAGTTACCGTTCTTCATCGAGAAAACGCTGAAGTTGCAATTAGGCTTGACGTTAAATCTAATTTTATACGGATTATATACGGATTATATACGGATTATCTTCATACATATGTTCCTATCAAATTGTTCAGTAACTTACTTGTATATCCACGCACATTTGCGCATACACATGTACTCACAACCTCAGAATATTAGCGTACACACAGCCACTAGAATAGACACGCACGAAACCGT
Organism: Ascarosepion bandense; assembly: GCA_037127315.1. Classification (NCBI taxonomy): domain Eukaryota; kingdom Metazoa; phylum Mollusca; class Cephalopoda; order Sepiida; family Sepiidae; genus Ascarosepion; species Ascarosepion bandense. The sequence goes on along the minus strand of JBBBDQ010030800.1, from coordinate 216,240 downwards.
TTCCATAGACGAAACTTTCGCAGACACTTCTGCACGTTCTTCGTGTCGCAAATTTACGGAAAACACCTCTCAGAATCTTGCCAAAACACTAAGTATATTTTTGTCGTTCTTTCTCGCTATTTTTAAGGGGCCAGTCTTCGATAATTACAGTTCTTACGAATGAATGTTGATATATATTCTCGTAATACATATACGTTTATTTTATCACATTCAAAGTCAATTATAGCTGATACCCGTATTTGTGTAGACGCCCCGTTTATTTTTTTTTTAAATATATATTTATTAATTTTCGTCTGCAGGCCTGAGTATTCCAGAATTATTATTCTTTTTTTATGTGACGTGTACCTTCAGGACATAGGTGATCATGGCTCTCCACATTTTCCTGTCTCTTGTAGCTCTTAATACCTTTTGCCTTGGTGTTGCTCCAAAACAATACCCAGCTATCCATTTGCTCAAGTTCATCAAGTATGTCACGAGCTGTTCCCCTGTCTCTCTTTTCCTCTATCAGCCTTGTACGTATCAAATTCTTCAAGCTCTCCTTCCTCATTACGTGACCAAAAAACTTCAGTTGCCTCTTTCTGATACTAAGTATAAGTTCCTATTTCGTTTCCACTCCCTCAAAAATCTCGTCGTGGCCCACATCTTTAGCCCATGATATCCTCAGCATCCTTCTGTAGAACCACATTTTTATTACTTCGAGTTTTTCCTTCTTTCTTTGAGAAGATTGTCCAATATTCGCTACCGTAGAACTGAGGCTCAGTAAAGTGACGTTGTCATTACTCCCTCGCTGGTCTCTAACATAATTTCAAAGTTTGACCCTCATAAGGCGAGCGGAGGTGACGGAATCCCAATTATTGTCCTGAAAAAATGTGCCCCTGATCTCTCTTCCGTACTCTTCAAACTCTACAACTCCTGCCTCTCTGCTTCTTGCTTCCTTGCCTGGTTCCTGTATTTAAGAACGCTGGAAAACATTCAGACCGCTCCAATTATCGCACTATCAGCCTCCTACTGATTTTTGGCAAAGTGCTCGAGGCTATTATTAATGATGAAGTGGTTCAACATCTCACAGCACAAGGCATCTTCTTCGATAAACATTATGGTTTCTGCTTCACCAGGTCTACTGCTGATATGTTAAAGACCGTCACTGAGTATATATATATATATATATATATATATATATATATATATATATTCAAAATAATACCTAAACTGACTCTGTAAGTATCTAAATCCTAAAATTCTACAAAGGTAAACTTTAAGAAAAACGAATAACCGACAGAATCTAATTCCGTTAACATCCGTCGCACTAAGGCGTTGGATAAGAGGGGGAAAAAAAAAGAAATCCGCAGAATAAAGACAAGACATACAATACTCCGCAGTAAAGAAAAAAAACCCAAACGGAACCAACCACAAAAAAAGAAGAAAAAGTGCTCGATACAAATACAAACAAATGCAAAAGTACAAATGAAAAGCAAAAGTAGAGCAAAGACACATAAAGAATCACAAGATAGCCAAAACCTACCGCGGTTTCACACAACGGCTCGTCAGGGCCCTGACGAGCCGTTGTGTGAAACCGCGGTAGGTTTTGGCTATCTTGTGATTCTTTATATATATATATATATATATATATATATATATATATATATATATATAGTCATCCGCAGACCGATCTGTTTCGCTGTATTACAGCTCATCAGTACGGCTTAGACTCCGGTCGCTTCCTAACCCAGGATTGAAAACCGACAGAATTGGCGTCAGTCGGCGAATTATATATATATATATACCAGACTCTCGATAAAAACGGCGAAGCACGAGCTATTGCACTAGATATTTTCAATGCATTTGACAGAATCTGGCATGGTGGCCTTCTGCGCAAGTTACATGGCTATGGTATAACTGTATGATTGTTTGACCTAATCCAGTCTTTCCTTTCAAATCCAAGTAATGAAGATAGTATTGAATACGCCCAATTCCAGGACACGGGTGTCTCTTATAGTGGGGGAGTTCGTTTTAGTGGAGAGTAGTCGTGTGTGGTTGCAGATTAACGGAATTTGGCCTCGTTGTAGATAGCCCACTATAAGTTATAAAAAGAGATTATAAAACACGAAAAGCAAATTGAGTATAGAAACAACATTTTATATATACACATATCAATTCATATTTTACAATTAAAGTAATCCTTTAAGTATGGGTCTAACGGACGTTAAAATGTTCATGGCAATAAAATGCTGAAAAGAGGATTTGTTCGTATGAATGTGGGAGCGTTGTAAATTAGGAATGTCTTTGATGTATCCGCTTCTTTGCTCGGTAAATAGTTTAGAGACAGCGAAGAAGAAAAGGAGAAGGAAGGGCGGCGAGCATAGTAAATCACTTGACGTCGGTCAAGGGAGATACTACTACACTTGTCTCTCTCGAGTCTGTCGGTGTATGTCTGTCTGGGTCTGTCTGGCGATGCTTTCTGTATCGGCTTTTTATTTCATCTTTTGGATTGCAGCAGATCATTTGGGAATTCATATCCGTATTTGATTCTGGGCTTCCCATTGGACGATAAATTCGCGTAGGCTAGCGAACTGGAATTTAATATTTAATTAATTTTTAGTTTTCAACCGGAACATCTGCGTGGAGCCGGGGTGTGCACCGATGAGTTTGGTCATTTGCTTTTTGGTGCAAACATCCGGTCCCTCGCTTTGCTCAGTATCACCACACTCTCAAGGCTCTATTCTAGGTCCTATGTTTTTTCTGATCTTCATCAACGATCTCTCTGATGTTATCAAATCCCAAGTAGGTATTTATGCTGACGACACAACAATTTACTCCCGTCTCGATAAGAAATCTGCCGAGGCTGACAAAGCAAACCTCGCTACTGAGCTTGAAAAGGACCTCCAAGCTGTGGTGGACTAGGGTAAGAAATCTGCCGAGGCCGACAAAGAAAGCCTCGCTACTGGGCTTGAAAAGGACCTCCAAGCTGTGGTGGACTAGGGTAAGAAATCTGCCGAGGCTGACAAAGCAAACCTCGCTACTGGGCTTGAAAAAGACCTCCAAGCTGTGGTGGACTAGGGTAAGAAATCTGCCGAGGCTGACAAAGCAAACCTCGCTACTGGGCTTGAAAAGGACCTCCAAGCTGTGGTGGACTAGGGTAAGAAATCTGCCGAGGCTGACAAAGCAAACCTCGCTACTGGGCTTGAAAAGGACCTCCAAGCTGTGGTGGACTAGGGTAAGAAATCTGCCGAGGCTGACAAAGAAAGCCTCGCTGATGATCTTGAAAAGGACCTCCAATTTGTAGTGGACGGGAAAAGAAATGGCTCGTAAATGTTAATGCTTCCAAAACGAAGCTGCTATAATTTACCACCGTAGACAACCGCTTCTACACCCACCCCCATCAGAATGGATCAGGTTAGTCTCCCTGAAAGCAAAACACTCCTAGGTCTAAATCTATCAGCCGACCTCAAGTGGAATGACTACATTGAGTCCATAGCTAAATCTGCTGCTCAGAAGGTTGGTTTCCTTTGTAGAGCTAGGAAGTTTTTCTCGTCTAAATCCATCATACACATATATAAATCTACCATCCGCCCGTGCATTGAATGCTGCTTTCGCATCTGATTGGATGCCCCTGCGATTCATCTCGGGTTTCTTGACAAAATCCAACAAAGAAAGATGTAATTGATCCCGACCTGGTAGCTCAACTCCAGTCATTTTATCACCGACGTAATGTGGCTTCCCTCTGTCTCTTCTACAAATACTTTACTTCGGCTGTGATGAGCTTAGCTCCCTGGTGCACCTACTGCATGAATTTACTGGAGCTACTAGACTAGCGTCTAGGCTCTACCGTTTTACAGTGAAACCAACCAAATGTAACCGCAATTTCTACTCTAACAGCTTCTTTACTTGCATACCCGCCTGTGGAATGCTCTTCCGTATCCTTGCTTCTCTGATAGCTACAATCTCCAAGAATTTAAATGCAACTGACATTACCGGATGAGACATTCTTCTTTCAATGTCGAAACAAAATGTACACTTTGTAGTAGATTATAATTTGTACATGTTCTAAACTATAATTTATATTAAATATTCTAGGTCTATTTTATACTGAGCACTCTTTTAAATCAATTTCTTGAACGTTGTTGATATTTTCTTCGTTCCTTATTCACTTCGTAGACTTCGAAAAACAGTAGCTACTCTGGCATCTACGCATAGTTCATTCAGCAATGAATTAGAATACTCTTAGCTATTGGGCGTGCATAATGATAATATACACGTTAAAAAGTCTACCTCCTTCTACCGAGCACCCGTAGCTCAGAGGTAGAATCGCCGACTGACGCCAATTTGGTCGGGTTTCAATCCTGGGTAAAAAGTGATTGGCTGTCTAACCGTACTGATGAGCTGTGCTACAGCGAAACAGATCTGTCTGCGGATGACTATATATATATATATATATATATATATATATATATATATATATATATATATATATAATACATAGAGAACCAGACAACCTAGCTAGGTTTCACCTAAACGGATCGTAAGGGAAAAAACTCTTTTGACTGATGTTCATGTACTTAGCTCTTTCTTTTTTAAAACCATTTCTTCCCTTCTTCGTAGATACGTGGAAGGTTTTTCGACACGAGTATCGTTATCTCTTTTATATATATATATATATATATATATATATATATATATATCATAAAAAAGCAAAAAAACCTGATGAGTGGAGGCATTACAATAAATTCGACATGACTAAAATAACAATGTTCACCTAAAATATAATTCCTTATCTTGATATCGAGCACTTTATGGCAAAAAGTGTGCTTGCCTAAAATAGCTTAATTCCGGAAAAAACAGAAATTTTAGCAGTAAGCATCATCACAATCTAACACTATATATATATATATATATATATATATATATATGTGTGTGTGTGTGTGTGTGTGTGTGTGTTGTACATATATGTATGTGACTTTTTATTTTTTATTTTTTGCCACTAATATACCAAAGGTGAAAGGAGAAAAGAAATGGTAATAAAATAACCGGATTCAGGAGGATTGTAGATGGTAGGGAAGAAAGAAAAGCAGGAAGTGTGAGAAAAGAAACTATTAAAATAGAACATACAACTGCATCTAGCAAGTTCAACAGTAAAATGGAGGGACCTAATTGAGAATCTAGTATTGTAAATCGAGATGCCAAGGATGAGAGACCAATAATTTACATAGATAGATAGATAGATAGATAGATAGATAGATAGATAGATAGATAGATAGATAGATAGATAGATAGATAGATAATAAACAGATTGAGACAGGTAGATAATGAACAGATTGAGATAGATAGATAGATAGATAGATAGATAGATAGATAGATAGAAACAGAATGGGAAAGAAAGAAAGAAAGAGACAGAATGGGATAGATAGATAGATAGATAGATAGATAGATAGATAGATAGATAGATAGATAATGAACAGATTGAGATAGATAGATAATGAACAGATTGAGATAAATAGATAGAAAGAAAGAAAGAAAGAAAGAAAGAAAGAAAGAAAGAAAGAAAGAATGGGATAGATAGATAGATAGATAGATAGATAGATAGATAGATAGATAGATAGATAGAAAGAAACAGAATGAGAAAGAAAGAAAGAAAGAAAGAAAGAAAGAAAGAAAGAAATAAAATGGGATAGATAGATAGATAGATAGATAGATAGATAGAGAATGGGAAAGAAAGAAAGAAAGAAAGAAAGAAAGAAAGAAACAGAATGAGATAGATAGATAATGAACATATCGAGATAGATAGATAGATAGATAGATAGATAGATAGAAATAGAAAGAAACAGAATGAGAAAGAAAGAAAGAAAGAAAGAAAGAAAGAAAGAAAATGGGATAGATAGATAGATAGATAGATAGATAGATAGATAGAGAATGGGAAAGAAAGAAAGAAAGAAAGAGAATGAGATAGATAGATAGATAGATAGATAGATAGATAGATAGATAGATAGATAGATAGATAGATAGATAGAAAAGGAATGAGAAAGAAAGAAAAAAAGAAAGAAAGAAAAAAAGAAAGAAAGAAAGAAAGAGACAGAATGGGATAGATAGATAGATAGATAGATAGATAGATAGATAGATAGATAGAAGAAAGCCGGCTATTCTGACTGCCTGCTCTCTCAATGCCGTATGATTCCGGTTCAGTCTCTCTGACCATTTCATAAAAGGACGCCGTATTCCGATTTATTTACGTTTTCCGTCGCCTTTGACTTTGGAACCGACTCACATTCTCTCCGCCTCTTCTGTCTACATCATCTTTTCCCGCCTCTTTTTGTTTTTTGGTTTTTTGTTGTTTTTTTTTCGTTGTTCTCACTCCCACTAGAATGAATCTCACCTGCCACCTTCTAAGTCCCTTTCATTATTTCTCATCCCTCGCAACTCTACATCTCTCTTTCTCTTTACTCTCTCTCTCTCTCTCTCTCTCTCTCTCTCTTCATATATACATATATATAAAGCCGCACACACTCTCTCTCACTGTATTTATATCCCAACCTTACCACACTTTTTACTCAGTTCCCATTACTGCTTTTTTTCTTTTCTATTTCCCTCCCCGCCTCACAACAATTCTTTTATTATTTCCTTTCTCTTTCTTTCTTTCTTTCTTTCTTTCTTTCTTTCTTTCTATCGTAGTGCTGATAAGTTCTCGACTGAAACCTTTTTTGCTCACTCAGATTTTTTTTTTTAACGTGGGTCGGGCCGTGATCATTTCTCCACCCCTACGTGTACACCTCTCTCTCTCTCTCTCTGTCTTAGTCTTTCTCTATCTATCTACTATATATATATATATATATATATATATATATATATATATAATCCTTTTACCTTATCTCTTTCTCTCTCTCCCCGCCCACGCATGCCGCCCCCTTCTATTCAATCGTCTCACCTGCTTCAGACGACAACTGAAGCGAGTTTCGATATAAAAAGAAGATTCTCAAATCGGATGACAGTCTGAGATAACGGTTCGTCACCAAAAGTCGCCAGGGTAACACACACCAAGGCAGACCACCCTAATTCAAACCCGATCCAAGTCTGTCCCGTTGGCGCAGATCTTTAACAAGTTTTTCTCCTTTTTTTTTTCTTTTCGAAATACTAACCAAAAGCTTTTCTTCGCTAAAGTATTTTTAAAAGGGGGGAAAAAACAAAACGGTAATTTCACCAAAACTCTAAGAAAAAGAAGAAAAGAAATTAATCATAATAATAATAACAAAAAAAAAGCAATAAACACTGAAAATATTAAAAAGAAAATAAAAACCAAAAAACGTTAAACAGAATTTTTTGAAAAAAATTAATATTTTAATTTATTGATATATATATATATATTTATTTTATTTGAAATAACTTTTTCGGGGAGTTTCAATTAATTAGAGAAAAGAAAATTGTACAATTCCGACCCGCCATTGAAAAGGACGGAAAAAGCTGTCAACTTCATCGGACACACGGACAGTGGTCAGCTTTTTAAACACAGAAAAGAAGTCGCAACTTGCACATTGTCTGCTGCTGACACTCTGGTTAACCTGCAATCATAAAAAGAATTCTGTAAGTTTGTTTGTTTTTTTTTTCTTGTTTTGTTTTGTTTTTTGGCTTTTTTTTTCTTTTATCTCACCTTCCCAAATTCTTGTTTCCAACACTAATATTAACTGTTCATCGATTGTCTCTTTTGTTTTCACATTTTTACTGAAAAAAAAAAACTTCGTCGAAATACTTAAATGTAACAAAATGTGGGAACAGAAGCTTGTATAATATTATTATGTACTATCTGTCCCATAATAATTGATACATTTTCTCCATAAAATGTCTATGCAACTGGAGCAATTATTATGGGACGAAGCTTGTATAATAATATTATATACTACCTGTCCCATAATAGTTGATACATTTAATGTATGAAAATTGCATGCAAACGTAACAACTGTTATGGGACAAAGGTAATATTTTTAAATTCATCATGTTTCTTTCTGTTTATTTTATTACTTCGAGAAATGTATCCTCTCCAATATCTAACACCTCCTCCCCTATATCATCGATAGTGTTGAAAAGTTCTCGACTGGAATGAAAAATAGGTGGTGGGGGGGGGGGGAGTTCAAAAAAGTTGTTTTGTTATTTGGTCAGATTTGGAACCGACAACTTTTCACCAACACCACCCTGTAGCAAGTTCGACGAAATTTTTGAATGGGCAGACTCTTACCAGTTTGTAGAATAATAGGCTAGGCTCCCTGCAGGTAAGGAGACAACAGGAGGCAGCAGAAATGTGGTTCTACAGAAGGATACTGAGAATGGCAGCTGAAAGAACATTTTTGCTCAGAATCAGGAGGAGACAGCTGAAATCGCTTTAACTCATAATGAGGAAAGAGAGCTTAAAAAACTTAACTCTCACAGGGCTTAATGAGGGCAAGAGAGATAGGGAAATATAGCGACCCAGTTACCCAACGAAATTATGTTAATGGATGGTGGAAGAAGGATAATGGGTTTTAGAAAACGAAGAAAAATTGCCAGGAGATTCGAAAGATCGGAAGCTGTGGAGAGTCATATCTACAATGCTCTAAAGATGTATCAACAGTAAATCGCTTTTATTTTCGAATGAATATTTTCTTATCCAAGATTTTTTTTAATTGCAATAAACATTATTTTTAGTGGGCCCACGTGTTTGAGTTTTTCGTCAAGATCTTTAATCTTTTTAAACAATGAACAATCGGCCTTAATTGAGGAGTCCTGTTTGAAAAAAAAAACTGTACCACCGACAAGAATCGAACCTGTATTCACTTTTCCATTAGAGAGAACGTTTATTATTCTTACTACCAAATGTTTCAACCCTTTAAACATATAAAGAGTTGATAAGCCGTTAAAAACAAATCAATTAAAAACAAACTTTTCGGGCGCTGGTTATGGAGCTGTCCTCTCTGTTGGTTTTTAAAGTTGAGCCATTGTATTGATGGAAACAGGTTCTGATAGACTCACTAAAAAGATTCTTGGTAGCCCATGGCTTAAAGCAGCGGTCGGCAACCCCCGGCCTGCGGGCCACATCCGGCCCACGAGTGAATCTTGTCCGAACTGCTACCTTACTCTGGACACGATATAAATATAGGCAAACCAAACCAATATAGTCTGAATATATCGCGTCGAATTTTTTTTTTTTTTTTTTTACCTGGAAAAAATGCGTTTTACTTTTATTTTTTTATTCGTAGGGATCGCCAAAATTAGCGTACGGCCTCACTTTCAATTTTTCTGTGAAATTGCTTTTTACGAGCGGGCACTTTTAAATGAATATAAAATAGTGTTTTCAACCTATTTTAATGGAATCTTTTTTTTTCAGTACTGATTTATGAAACATTTATTTTTAAGATGTAATATTTTTTAACAAAATTCCCGTCAGATTTTAAATCATATTGAATCTTTGCTTTCTTCAAACACAGAAAATTTATTCATATATTTACTAACATGGTTCTTCTCCATGACACTGGAGCTATAGCTACATGGCCCTCCTCCATGATTCAACATAGCTTTTTGGCCCTCACTCTCCAAAAGGTTGCCGATCCCTGCCTTAAAGAACCACAAAATATTGTACTTATAAGTACTGATCGCACTTTACGAAGGGCTGTATCTATGTAAAATCGGTGTAATCTTAGTTTGTTTTTGTTTTTGTTTTTTTGTTTGTTTTGTTTTTCACAAAATATGATCAGTGGAAAATGTCATGAAGTTATTTCTTACCTTAGATCTCTAGCTAGAGAATTTGAAGGTAAACGTGTATACATCAGAAATCCAATGAAATAATAATAATAATAATAATAATAATAATAATCTGCCTGCTGGAAATCCTCCTCTGTGGTTCCTATATATAAAAGCTAGCAGTATAGCCCGGCGTTGCTCGGGTGTAATGAAAGCTTTAAAACTAATCCATGGTCCTGGAGCTCAGACTCTTTGGACGTTGGCACCAAAGACTAAAAAGCAATAGTTATTTCCAGTTAAAGCGAAGCCATAGACTGAAAGAAAAATGAATGGATGTAAGTCAAATTTTGATTTCCTGGTATCGATATCAAATAAGTGGGCTGAGGTAAGAAATGGCTCGTAAATTTTAATGCTTCCAAATCGAAGCTGCTATCTAATAACCACCACAGACAATTGTTCCTCCCGCCCATTAACATGGATCAGGCTTCTCTCCCTGAAAGTAAAACACCGCGTCTCCTCGGATTAACTCTTACATCAGACCTCAAGTGGAATAACTATATAGAATCCATAGCTAAATCCGCTGCTAAGAAAGTCGGTTCTCTGTGTAGGGCCAGGAAGTTTTGTTCCCGTCCGAAACAATCCTGCATATATACAAATCTACCATCCGCCCATGCATTGAATATTGCTGCCATATATGGTCGGGTGCTTCTGCTATCCACTTAGGTGTCCTCGACGAATCCAACGGAGAATCTGTAATGTGATCTATCCCGACTTGGCAGCAAGGGTACAGTCGCTTTCTCACCGACGCAGTGTAGCTTCCCTGTGTCTCTTCTACAAATACTTTCACGGCTTCTGCTCCGATGAACTTAGCTCACTGGTGTCCCCTATATACGAATTTCCTCGAGCCACAAGATTAGCAACTAGGTCCCACCCTTTTACTGTGAAACCAATATAATGTAAACGTTTCTTTTCTCGCACTTCCCGCCAGTGGAATTCCCTTCCGCATACTTGCTTTCCCGGCAGCTATAATCTCCAAGAATTTAAATGTAAAGTCAATAGTCACCTCTTGTCTCACTAATTTACGTTCTCTCTCTCTCTCTCTCTCTCTCTCTCTCTCTCTCATGCTTTTTTCTCCGTCCACTCCACTCTCATCAGTATTCTCTTCCTTCTCCTACTCTCTTCCTGACATCCCCTGCAACCTCTCACTCCTTCTCATAACATTCCTCCTATGTAACCCCCTGCACAACAGTGGCAGTAAAATGCGTTGCTTGGGGCCCACACGATTATAAATAATAATAATAATAATAATAATAATAATAATAATAATAATAATAATATAAAGGCTTTATTCTTGCAGCACAAGACCAAAGTCTTTTCACTAGAAACTTTCAGGCAAATATTATGCATAATAATATGGATCCAAAATGCAGGTTTTGTGATAAACACCAAGAAACAATAGACCACCTAATCTCAGGCTGTTTTGTGCTTGCCCCAAATGAATATAAAAATCGCCACGATAGAGTTGGGTAATATTTACATTGGACAATGTGCAAACATTATGGAAAATCTGTAAACAAACACTGGTATGAACATCACCCAGCACCGGTTACAGAAATAGAAGATGTAACCATTCTATGGGATTACACCATCTACACAGACAGAAAAATTGAAGCAAACAGGCCAGACATTATTGTCAAAAACCAGAAAGAGAAAACGTGTCTATTAATTGATATGGCTTGTCCAGCGGATTGTAACATAGCAACCAAGGAATTCGAAAAACTGTCAAAATATAAAGACCTGGAAATTGAAATAGAAAAAACGTGGAAATTGAAAACAAGAGTTGTGCCAGTGATAGTAGGTGCACTTGGAATGATAAAAAATGGAACAAAACAACACATTGAAAGAATCCCTGGAAACCCCAGCTTAAGAGATATACAAAAAAATGTCTTATTAAGTACAGCCCACACACTAAGGAAAACTTTATCTATGTAATGCTAGGGATGATAGGGAAGACAGAAAAACATGAAATGGAGCCATAACAACACGCCACGACCTGTCTTAGGTCTCCCCGCAGACTTGGTTGGTAGTGCGACCATAGCAGGAATCCAAATATGATGAAAAGTGACATAATAATAATAATAATAATAATAATAATAATAATAATAATAATAATAAAGTAATTATAGAAGAGTTATATATTGTCTATACATGTGTACATGAAAAAAAAGGAAATAAATATCTGTAAAACTGAAAATATTATTATTACGGACGTTATAATTTTATTTGTATTAAATATGAGAGAAATCTTCTCGGCACGGTCAGCTTCCCGAAATCAGCTTTTCTTTGATCAGAATTCAGAATATATATATATATATTCTAATTTAGAATATCAGCCGATATTAATATTTAAAAGCCGATTTTAATATTTTCTTCAAATATGTATTGAGTATTTCTTAATACAACTGTTTACTGGACTAATTTAACACTAACCAATAACTGGTTAATAATTATATATATATATATATATATATATATATATATATATGTGTGTGTGTGTGTGTGTGTGTATATATATATATATATATATATATATGAAATGTATTGTTTGAACATTATTTCTGTTTTTAATTAAACAGTTTTATATATTTATATCTACTGGCCTGATTATTTACAATACATTTTTATTACGAAAATGTTTGCCATTCGGCAAGATTCGAACCTGCGACCCCTATCTAAATAGGGGAAGCTATTATTTGATCTGGCAATAAAAATTAGATAGGGGTCTCAGGTTCGAATCCTGCCGAATGACACACATTTTCGAAATAAAAATTTATCGTTAATAATCAGGCCAGTAGATATAAATATATAATACTTTTTACTTAAAAACAGAACATCTACTTAAATACGAGTATCGATAAAAAAAAATAATGTTCAAACAAATCATTTCAAATTGTCGGTTGTTTATAACCAAGTTTCGTTAATCTTCGTTAATTTCCGTAACATGATGATTATCGTAAATAATCAGACCAGTAGATATAAATATATAATACTGTTTAATTAAAAACAGAATATCTACTTAAATACGAGTATCGATAAAAAATAATGTTTAAGCAATTCATTTCAAATTGTCGGTTGTTTATAACCAAGTTTTGTTAAAATTCTTTAATTTCCGTAATATATATATATATATATATATATATATATATATATATATATATATATTAATGTTCACCTAATACAAGGCTCATGCGCCACTCAATGTAGTGGTTTACAATGTGAAGTCATATTAGCGTAAGAAAAGCCAAGAAGTGAAGGTATTAGGGCTATTCGCGGAAGATAACAGCTAATTCTAGACTTTAGGAGAGTTAGGGTTTAATTAGTGTATAAAATCTCAAGCAGAGACATTAAAAGTATAGAGTATGAAGTTGAAGAGACCGGAAACCTAATCCCAATACAGGGATGGAGTCTCAGTCAAACGTGAGACAAACCTATTTATTCCTATTGGAGAAGAAATGAATAATTAGTTAATTAAAATTCAGAGTTCAAGCAATGTCATTAGAAGTACCGAGTTGAAGAATAATTTAGAAAGAACCGGATACTCAATCCTAAACCGGGTACAAGGTGTGTTCATATATATATATATATATATATATATTCATCCGCAGACAGATCTGTTTCGCTGTATCACAGCTCATCAGTACGGTTAAACAGCCGATTGCTTTTTACCCAGGATTGAAACCCGACCGAATTGTCGTCAGTCGGCGATTCTACCTCTGAGCTACACGCGCTCTCTGTAGAAGGAGGCAGGCTTTTTAGCGTGTATATTATCATGATACACGCCCAATAGCTGAGAGTGTTCTAATTCATTGCTGAATGATCGATGCGTAGATGTCAGAGTAGCTACTGTTTTTCAAAGTCCACCATTCTTCCAGAGTGCTCAATCAGTGTGTGAGAGCATATATATATATATTGCACTTTTGTTGGATAGGTTGCATGTAAGACGTCTACTCAAAGAAGTGGTAGTATGTCCACTATAAGTAATTGATTTATAAACGCAGTCTTGTGCTTGGCATTGAAACTCATACATTATTTTAGTCATCGCTAGTTATTTTGATGCAGTTATTTTGAATAGAAACAACAAGTCTTCCATTTTCTATAATATATTATGAATTTTACATATTTTTTAAGAACTCTGGCAGAAAGATGGTGTTTAATAATTTTTTGTATAGCACATTTGTTCTGATTATTATTATTATTATTATTATTATTCATTTCTTTGCAGTAAGATACGTTGATATGTTTTGTGTGCTATTTTAATACTTGTGTCTTGTATTTTTTGTATGAATAGCGATGACTAATATATTGCATAAATTTCAATGCCCAGTACAAATTGCGTTTCTTGTCAGAAATCAATTGATTTCTTTGATTAGACGTCTTTCATGCCACCTATCCAACCAAAGTGAAAAAAAAGATATTTATTAATCCATGATACGAGGTTCATTCAATAAATAAGGTGAATTTTTCGGTATAAAGACCTACGAGGGTCATTCAATAAATAAGGTGACTTTTCCGGTATAACCACTTCTACGAGGTTCATTCAATAAATAAGGTGAATTTTTCGGTATAAGGACTTCTACGAAGGTCATTCAATAAATAAGGTGAATTTTTCGTTATAAGGACTTCTACGAGGGTCATTCAATAAATAGAGTGAATTTTTCGGTATAAGGACTTCTACGAGGGTCATTCAATAAATAAGGTGAATTTTTCGGTATAAGGACTTCTAATACAGATAGAATCTTACTTTTTTATTATTTTTCAACCTAGTCTCCCAACAGTGTCACATACTTTTTCCCATCTGTGCACAGCTTCCGTATTGCCTCAGCGTTAAAATCTTGGGACTGATGTCTCAGCCAATCAGTCACAGCACTTTTGACTTCGTCGTCACTTTCAAACTTCCTGCCTCTCGTGAACACTTTCAAGCGACCAAATAGATGAAAGTCTGAATGGGCAAGATCTGGGCTGTAAGGGGCTGAGGAAGCAGTCCCCAACCCAGCTCGTTCATGGTCTGCACCGTTTGGGCTGCTGTTTGAGGCCTTGCGTTGTTTAGCACCCACCGGCAACTGACCTTGTTTCTTGTCTTGTACTTTTTGTGTGTGGAAATACTTTACATTTCCTTGCTTCTCTGATAGCTACAATCTCCACAAATTTAAATGCAATCAATTGCCATCTTCGGTCTTCTTGAATTCCATTCATCTTTTGTCCTTTCTCTAATACCCACTGTACCCAGTCTTTGCTCTCAATGTAACCCCCTGGCCAATAGTGGTGGTTCCGCCTTGTTTGAGGTGAAATGATTAAAAAACAATTATCTTATTTTGTTTTTATAAATTATTTATATATTTATTTTAAATGTTTAAAGGCTTTGAGTTAACCATTTTCTTTTTATTTTAAAATTTTTATCATCATATATGTTAAAAAAAAGAAATATTTGTTAAAAATCATGGCTGCAAGTTAAATTGCACTCTCAGTGTGTAATATATTACTTTGAACATCAGCGGTAATTGACTGGTACCTTCATTCTGCGGGTGGAGTCAACAAAGAACAAGTGTGATTGACAGATATATCCGGCCGGTAGATGATGTCAATAAGTGCGACAACAAAATGGAAACACAAACGAAAAGAGGCTTGAACGGCGATGAGGTGCGGATACATGCGATCATACATAAAAGTCAACCAAGGACAAGGGTGGTTGACAGACACATCCGGTCGTAGATGATGACAACAAAGCGAAAATCTGAAAAAGAAAAAAGCGTGGGAGTTTAAAGACTAGATAAAGTCTAGAATTTTTTGGCTGAAGACAGCGTTGCTTACTGGCTTCCGACTCCCGACGGACTCTTCGTCTGCGCGACTCTCTCCGGCTGCCCTCCCGCTCCATACAACCATCACCACTGAATAATAAAAATATAAGATTATATTTTTCTATATACGTGATCCTCGTTGTTTATCCAGATCCAGTGGCAGTATATAACATAAGTGTTTTGAACAAGGCCCATACACCCAAAACCTAAGTCACAAGTGTCCGACGAAGAATAAAAATATGAGATTATATTTTTCTATATGCGTGATCCTCGTTGTTTGTCCAGATCCAGTGGCAGTATATAACATAAGTGTTTTGAACAAGGCCCATACACCCGAAACCTAAGTCACAAGTGTCCGACGAAGAATAAAAATATAAGATTATATTTTTCTATATACGTGATCCTCGTTGTTTATCCAGATCTAGTGGCAGTATATAACATAAGTGTTTTGAACAAGGCCCATACACCCGAAACCTAAGTCACAAGTGTCCGACGAAGAATAAAAATATAAGATTATATTTTTATATATACGTGATCCTCGTTCTTTATCCAGATCTAGTGGCAGTATATAACAAGTAGTCTTTCGTGCAAGTAAGTTATTTTCTCTTTTAATAAGCGTAGCATTCTTGAGATCAAAGTTGTGCTTTAAAATATTTCTGTGTATAACAAATGCATTGACTAAATGTACGATATATATATATATATATATATATATATATATATATATATATATATATAAAGAATAGAAAGTGTGCTGATAATTTAAGTGTTGATCGGTTCACTGTTGTGTGCTGATCTCACCGTCAAACAGTTATATATATATATATATATATATATATATATATATATATATATATACTGTAATGGTTGTTACAATGTTTTTAAATTCATAGTATCTCTACACAAAAAATTTCTCATGTTTCGAAGCCAGCCCCCATTATGTTGTTGGCTTCATCCTCAGGTGATTTTTTTTAGAACTGATACTATGAATTTGAAAACATTGTAACAACCATTACAGTATATATATATATATATATATATATATATATATATATATATATATATATTATCATATCACCCCGAGCCAGACGGTAACACCACTGATGTGCAGGGGGCTACATAAGAGTAAAAAGATTAGATAGAGGAGAGTGAAG
Source organism: Ascarosepion bandense (assembly GCA_037127315.1). Lineage (NCBI taxonomy): Eukaryota > Metazoa > Mollusca > Cephalopoda > Sepiida > Sepiidae > Ascarosepion > Ascarosepion bandense. Next base: position 199,535 of record JBBBDQ010030800.1, on the reverse strand, counting down.
AGAAGGACGAACCAGTTAGAAAAGAGCAAGAGAAGGAAGGGAATACAGGTGTAATGACAGTTGCAAAGGTGGAGAGAAAGGAAAGGATATACAGGGTGGTGAAGAAAGAACTAGGGTCAAGTGGTTAAGAGATGAGTATTGACCTTGCATTTAAATTCCTGGAGGTTATAGCCGTCAGGGAAGCAAGAGTTCCATAGGCGGGAAGTGCGAGAAAAGAAGCTGAAGGAGTAGAATTGTCGTCTGCATTTGGTTGATCTCACTGTGAATGGATGAGACCCAGTTGCCAGTCTGGCTGCACGAGTAAGCACCTGTTGCAAAGGCACCAGTGACTTAAGTTCGTTGAAGCAGAAGCCATGGAAATATTTATAGATATATATACAGGTGAAGAGGACTCAAGGTTTTACTATTCTGAGTGCCCCGGCATTAATTTTATTATGATGTGGGCACATCACATCAAAGACAATAAACTAAGCGAGAAACAATGAAAATGGAAAAAAAAAAAGATAAAATTAGGTTAAAAGCAGGTTGACATCTTGACCTTTAAGGAGGAAAAAGAAGAAAGGAGAAAAGTAAGGTAAGGAGAAAGGAGGAATAAAGAGAAAAATTTTCTTAGAATGTATTGTTTGGGGCCAAATTCCAAAATGAATTTTTTTTTTTTTTAATCATCTCACCCCAAGCAAAGCATTCCACTGCCACTATTGCGCATGGGGCTACATAGGGGAAGGTAAAGAGAAGGAGTGGTTAGACATAGGGAATGTCAGGAGGAAGGTGACAGATGAGTAAGGATACAGAGGATGAGTGTTGGGCAGATGGGAAGAGTGTTTGATAGAATGGGAGCAGTTTAGTGTGTTAGGAGGTGTCTATTTACCTTACATTTAAACTCCTGGAGATTGTAGCCGTCGGGGAAGCAATCGTGTGGAAGGGAATTCCACAGTCGAGAAGTGCGAGGAAAGAAACTGTTGGAGTAGAAGTTGCGGCTGCATTTTATCGGTTTCACTGTAAAAGGGTGGGCTCTAGTTGCTAATCTAGTATCTCGTGCAAATTCGTATTTAGGGGGCACCAGTGATCTAAGTTCATCGGAGTAGAAGCCGTGAAAGTGAAATGCTCTCTCTGATTAGTTAAAAGAAACGCTCTTGTAAATTTTATAATTTCCTACATACATAAACAGCGAACTGAAGGTTTTTGTATTTAAATGTAAATCATTTGTACAACCAACATCAAAGATTGCTTGATGAAGAGAATCTTTTTTTTTATAATTGTGTGTCCCTAAGCAAGGCATTTTACAGCCACTGTTGTGAAGAGGGTTATATAGGGGGATGTTATGAGAAAGAGTGACAGGTTACAGGGGGTGTCAGAAAGAGTGTATGAGAAGGAAGAGAATACTGATGAGAGTGGTGTAGACGGAGAACGGAGCACGAGAGAGCGGATGTAAGTTAGTGAGACATCTAAGCTTATTGTAACGTTGAGGATGGACTTTTTTTCGAATGTAGTTTTAAGATTATCAATTTCGTTTTTGTTTTCAGCTAAAATGAAAATATCATCTACGTAACGGATGTAGCCAAGTCCAAATTCTTAGTTGAATTCCTTGCATTCACTTCCGCACAAATACCTTTGGGAAAGGTATTAATCCGTTTCATCCCTCCGGTTATGGGTTAAATAACAGGACAGATTGTGTTCTATAGCCTTGGTCGGCAACCAGCTTACCGCAGAAAGTAATGACAACCTGCGGGATAATCTTCTGCCCAGTCAGTCATGTCTCTTTCGAGACATGAACGCCCAAAACGTTTATCACGTATGGCACTTCCCTGACTGAATATAATAGTTGAAAACATGATTAAGGCTTCTACTGATCATAAAATGGGGGATCAGTTTTATATTGTTATGAAGTAGTAAACTGATCCCCCACTAATAACTACTTAATAATATAATACATATCTTCTCCCTCTAGCTATGAGTCAAATAATAGGACAAATTGGGTTCTATAGCCTTGGCTGGCAACCAGTCTACGTCAAAATGCAATGGCAACCTACTGCGGGATAATCTTCTGCCCAGCCAAACATGTCTCTTTCGAGACATAATCACCCAAGTATGGCACTTAACTGACTGAACGGACATATATTTTCGGTTTGGTAACTTTTTAAAAGAACATTGTTTTCTACGTGGAACATGCAAAAAGAGGCACACACCAAGGCAGTTTCTCATACTTACTCCGTTAGCTTGTGTGTAAATATGGCCTTTGTGGTCGTAGAAAGGGGCCTTAGATGTAGTGGCAAGCAAAAGCTTTTGGAGATTATTAGGGTTGATAAATGGTGGTGAGATTGAAGTATGATTATATACGCAGTTAATGATTATGTCAGTGGTTTCAGCATCGGAGACATTTGTAAATAAATTTTCTACGTCGAAAGATGCGACAGTGCCTTGGTTTGGGGTTGTAGATGTAAGAATTTGGGTGGACTTCTTGGGTGGACTTCTTGGGTGGACTTAATTCTATAATTAGAAGATAGGTATGGGGTGATAGTATCATTTAGGAATTTTGACAATTGTTAAATGGGTGTTGGGATCTGAGATATGAGAGGTCGTAATGAGTATCGGGGTTTGTGTATTTTAACGTTCTTACGTAAAAATCATAAGATCAAATAAAAAATTAAATAAAAAACTTAACCACAGTTCCTTATCTATAACCTTTTAATAAAACAAATATATATATATATATATATATATATATATATATACATAATAATAACAATAATAATAATAAAACTGACTCTGTACGTATCTAGATCCTAAAATTTTACAAAAGCAAACCTTGAGGACCACAAATAACCGGCAGAATCTAACTCCGTTACTGTCCGTCGCTATAAAGCGTTGGACAAGAGGGGGGGAAAAAAAGAAAAGAAAACCGCGGAGCAAAGAAAAAAAACCCTCAAACGGAACCAACCACAAAGAATGTAAAGTGCTCGATACAAACTAACCAATTCGAATTAACAAAGAGGAAGTAACGCAGAGCAAAAACACACGTGAAAAAATCACAAGATCGCCAAAACCTACCGCGGTTTCGCACAACGGCTCGTCAGGGCAACGGCAGACCAGGGATTAACCAAATAAATAGACACACCGAGCAAAGACTAACCAACCAGCATACCCAACTGGGGAAGGGGAGGTTCGGAGGAAAAAAAAAATATATATATATACGTGTGTATATATATATATATATATATATATATATATATATATATATATATATATATATATAGTACTGTGCAAAAGTATTAGGACAAGAAGTATTTTATCTTTTATGAGGCATATGGACAGAAAATAAACAATTTAATTAAAGTAATTTGATTTGATTTACTCAACAAATGCTTTAACAAGAAAATACTTGTTACAAAATAAATTTATAATATTTAGTATAACAGCCTTTTACGTTAATCACAGCCTTCATTCTGTCAGGCATTGACATGACAAGCTTCTTCAATGTATCTAATGGTATCTCCTGCCAAGCAGCTTGTATTTGTTCCCAAAATATGTCTTTCGAAGTAACATTAGATTTATCAATTTTTTTATCCAAAATATCCCATAGATGTTGAATAGGATTGGGATCAGGGCTTTGTGAGAGCCAATTCCAATTCCGAAGCAATCCTTTCTCTCTCTTTATAGTTAAATAATTCTTACAAAGGTTTGGCTTTTCACCCTGTATTTGAATTTCAGTGAAGTTTTTTTAGAAAGTCACCCCTGTCCTAATACTTTGCGCACTATCGGTAGTGTGCAAAGTGTTAAGACAGGGGTGATTTTAAACTTTATTTTGATGCCTCATAAAAGGTAAAATAGCTCTTGGCCTAATACTTTTGCACTGTACAATATATAAATATATATATATTAACGAAACTTGGTTATAAACAGCCGACAATTTGAAATAAATTGTTTGAACATTATTTTTTATCGATACTCGTATTTAGGTAGATATTTCTGTTTTTTAATTAAACAGTCTTATATATTTATATACCGGCCTGATTATTTACGATAAATTGTTATTACGAAAATGTGTGCCATTCAGCAGGATTCGAACCTGTGACCCCTATCCACATAGGGGAAGCTCCCATTTGATCTGGCAACGTCTTAGACCTCTCGACTACGTATAGCATCCAGTCTAGACGTGGTTTTTATCAAGCCTATATAACACAAATAGATCAAATGGTAGCTTACCCTATGTAAGACTCTCTCTCACCGGCGCGACATGGCTTCCCTGTGTCTCTTCTATAAATATTTTCACGGCTTCTGCTCCGATGAACTTAGATCACTGGTGCCCCCTAGGTTCGAATTTGCACGTGATACTAGATTAGCAACTAGATTAGCAACTAGATCCCACCCTTTTACAGTGAAACCAATAAAATGCAACCACAACTTCTACTCCAACAGTTTCTTTTCTCCACTTCCCGACCGTGGAATTCTCTTCTGACTGCCTATTCGACGGCTACAATCTCCAGGAGCTTAAATGTAAGGTCAATAGACACCTCCTAACAAACTAACTTCCATTCTTTCAAACACTCTTCCCACCCACCCAACTATCTATCACCCCCCTTCTGACATTTCCTATATCTAACCACTCTTTCTATTTACCTCCCCCTATGTAGCCCCAAGCGCAATAGTGGCAGTGGAATGCCTTGCTTGGGGTGAAATGACTAATATATATATATATAAATATATATATATATATATTCTGTATCGAGCACTCATATATATATATATATATATATATATATATATAAAGGACATGGTTTGTTATGATTAGCAAGCTATTTAATATGTTCAAAATGTACTCTATGTTCAATACGACGCTGGACCCGACCAGCAACACTTCAGCAAATGATTTTACACACTTCTACATTAATTTCAGATAATATATTATCAATTGCTTTTTTTAATTCCGGAATTACTTGCGGGTTGAGCTTATAAACAAAATCTTTCAGTACACTCTACAAGAAAATGCATGGTGTGGTTAAGTCTGTCGATCGTGATAGCCACTGAATTGCTCCACGCCCTCTTATCTACATTTTTAATTTTGCTGCACCCAATCGTTTAAAAGTATGTTTATGAATAAAAGTGTTCAATATTAAGGATAGTGCATGTATTATTATAAAAGTGGACGCTTAGTCAACACCGAGTCTGAAGATGGCGTGGAAGCATGAAACGGACTTTCACTACTCGATGTTGACCTCACTTCTATATTTATATACGCCTCATCCCTGATATTGAGCACTTTCAACTGGAATTTAAAAAAATGGTGGTATATAAAGACATCTATAAGTCCAGTTGTAGTTGGAGCCCTCAGATTGATTGGAAACTGCGTATGGTCGTTTTTTTCTTCTTTTTTTTTTTGCAAAAAATGATCAGTGGAAAATGTCATGAAATCCTTTCTGAACATAGCTCTCTGGTTGGGACTCGGGAAGAAATGTGTATAAACATAATTCTCAGAAAATAATAATAATAATAATAATAATAATAATAATAATAATAATAATAATAATGTTTTAGAAAAACTAAGCAAACGCAAAGACCTGAAAAATAAAAATAGTTCATTAAATACTGCTGCCACATCTGGTCGGGTGCCCCTGCTATTCACCTCGGGGTTCGTGACAAAATCCAACGGAGAATCTGTAATGTCATCGATACCGACTTGGCAGCTCGGCTGCAGACGCTCTTTTACCGGCGTAACGTGACTTCCCTGTGTCTCTTCTATAAATACTTTTCCCGGCTCCAATGAACTTAGATCACTGGTGCTCCCTATGTATAAATTTACACGAGCTACTAGATTAGCAACTAGGTCCTACCCTTTTACAGTGAAACCAATAAAATGTAACCGCAACTTCTACCCTACCAGCTTCTTTTCTCGCACTTCCCACCTGTGGAATTCCTTTCCATATACTTGCTTCCTCGACAGCTACAATCTCCAGGAATTTAAATGTAAGGTCAATAGACATCTCCTATCTCACTAACTCGCATCCATTCTCTCAAGCTCTTTTTTCATCTACTCCACCCACATCCTCGGTATCCACATCCGTCTTTACCCTCCTCCTGACATTTCCTATAACTAACCCCTCTTTCTCATCACTTTCCCTTTTGTAACCCCCTGCACAACAGTGGCAGTAGAATGCATTACTTGGGGTGAGATGATTAAAAAAATTGTTGTTGCAGGAGCTTTGTGTTTAATAAAGAAACTCATTACAGTCATGGTTGCTAACGTCATGAAGAAACATGACATTTGAAGGATGATGTGACCTTCAGCTGTGGGTTAAGTAATAGGGTTGACTGGAATCTCTAGCCTTGATTGGCAACCAGCCTGAGAGAAGGAAAACTCTGAATTCCCAACTGGAGAAAGTATCGCAAAACCACACCATTATTGTTCCTAAGAATGTATAGCTATTCGCAAATAACAAAGAAAAGGAATCTGTGGAGTGCTTTAATCGTCTACGTCCTGAAGGGACAAGACATTGAAATAAAACTAATTTTGGACTGACATTTTTAATCAATTGCAAAACGCTGAGACCTGTAAACATGAGAAAATAAAATCAGAGGCCAATTGAATATATGTCTGCGGGGGCCATTCTGATTCTACAAGTGACAATGATATATTGGGGAAGGCATTCATCGAATGAAGCGCTAAAGCTTACATATACTTTCTTTCAAAAGTAGAAACCACAAAAAGAAATCTTAAAGAGTATTTTTTTTCTTTGCATCGTCAGATATTGCATAGTATTTACAGTGCACTTGTTGCCTTAGGAATTAACAGGTTCTACCTAGGGATGAAAGCCTCCAAAGGAATGAGAACACTCAATACTGACAAGGAACCCGTTTGCCATTAAAGCTTGGTAGATAAATTTGACGTGGCTAACAAGATGACAGCAGAGGAAGCAGTGATGTGTGAGCCACGGCTAGTGAATTATCAAGCGAATACAAATTGTGGATTAGGTTTTCAATGTTGCTACGCACATTTCGTCTTGTGGCAATATTCTTGGGATAGATAGATAGATAGATAGATAGATAGATAGATAGGAGTTCATATCTATCTACTTCAACTTATTATTATCTATCTCAGTCTAACATAGGTAGTTGGATATAATGACATAGATAGATAGATAGATAGATAGATAGATATGTCATATCTATCTATCTATCTATCTATCTCAATCTAACATAGGTGATCAGATGTATAATGACTGAATAAGATAGATAGATAGATAGATAGATAGATAGATAGATAGATAGATAGATAGATATTAGTTCATATCTATTTATCTATCTACCTTAGCTCCTAATTATCTATCTATTTCAGTCTAACATAGTTGGTTAGCTATATATATATATATATATATATATATATATATAGATAGATAGATAGATAGATAGATAGATAGATATTGCATAATGTTGATCACCCACCAAACCTTATATGTGGTTCTCTCGTAATGTTATCAGTTTGATAAATGTATTAGTTGCACCTGATGCAATTTGTAGACGAGTGTTTACGAACCGAAGATGACGTTACGGCTTCCTCTCCTAACAAAGAGAACGTCTTTCGCATCTCGTCTTTATAAAGGATGTCATTAAGCGTTTGTCATCCACGAGGACATCATGGCCTTATCAATTGACTTGACTTCATTTTACAGCTGTACATTTTTTTTTTTTTTTTTGCTTTTACTTTTCGTCGAATCGAGACGTTTTCTTTTAGAATTAAAATAAAACATCGACTTAAGAAAAAAATAATTTTAAAATCTAACCACCGAAGATGACCATTATTTGTGCGAGTACCGATGGGAATTCTCGTCCGGTTGTTCGATGAATTCTTTCAATAATGACGATGGTATCATAAAAAAACAGATAAATAAGTTTGTTTATTTGTTTTTCTACAGTAATAGCAATGTTTCCCTACATTTTTTATGAAACGGCACACCTAGGGACAAATTATATAACTGCGCACTTAGCCAAAAAACGCCCCGTTGGCTGGGGATTCAGAATTCGCCGACTGTATCTACTTCTGCAGTGGGGTAATCCGCTCCACCGATGAGGCGTCCTTGATATGACGATAAACTACATCCGTGTCCTGAGTATGACAATAAACTGCATCTGGCAGCAAGACCTCTGATTAGAAGGTTTTGAGGAGCTCATTCACCTCTGAATTGCTGTTGCTTCCAGGTTAGGGTCCCAGCTATGGGTAAATAGTTAACCCCAAATTTGGGTCAAAGCACAATGAAAGTATAAAAATAAAGTTTTATATTAGAAATTCAAGCAGTACATTTTGTAAAATAAAATATTGCCAACAATACTACATTTTTGGGAAATAAAAATATGACCAGCAATATATACACTTTTCTTATATATCTCCATAATTTATATATATATATATATATATATATATATATATAGTACAGTGCAAAAGTATTAGGACAAGAACTATTTTATCTTTTATAAGGCATCAAAATAAAGTTTAAAATCCCCCCTGTCCTAACACTTTTGCACACTACCGGTAGTGCACAAAAGTATTACGACAGGGGTGATGTTTTGGATAGATAATTGATAAATCTAATGTTACTTCGCAAGACATATTTTGGGAACAAACACAAGCTGCTTGGCAGGAGATACCATTAGATACATTGAAGAAGCTCGTGGTGTCAACGCCTGACAGAATTAAGGCTGTGATCAAAGCAAAAGGCTATTATACTAAATATTAAATTTATTTTGTAACAAGTATTTTTCTTGTTAAAGCATTTGTTGAGTGAATCAAATAAAATTACTTTAATTAAATTGTTTATTTTCTGTCCATATGCCTCATAAAAGCTAAAATAGTTATTGTCCTAATATTTTTGCACAATACTATATATATATATATATTATGCTATATATATATATATATATATATATATAGCATAATATATATATATATATATATATATATATATATATATATATATATAATAGAAATAAATAAATACTGTCAAAAAATACATTTTTAAGTTACAACTTTTTAGTAGTTTTTCCTGTATATATATATATATATATATATATATACTCATTCGTGCGCCGATAGCTTAGGAGTATAATCTCTGACTGATGCCAAATCGGTCGAATTTCAGTCCCGGCTGAATACAATCGGATGCCTAGCCACACTAATGAGCTGTGATACAGCGAAACCATCTTGTATGTGAATAACTATATATATATATATATATATATATATATATAGTACAATGGGTAAATTGTCAGCATTTTATATTTTTAATTTGATGCTGCGCGTTGTTTGTTTGGGATTTTGTTGATTGCACAGTATAGTCGGGTCAGGTGGGCAACATCTGTGACAAAAAAGAACACCATGATGCAATTCACTCCAACAAGAAATTTGGAAACAGCCTACTTTACTACTTGGTACTCGCACTGGAAGTTCCAATAGAAAACACTCAGAGTGTCTGGGTGTCAATCTGGGGACAGCGCACAAAACTCGGAAAGAGTTGGATGAGTCTAATGGTGATCACGATGGTAAGGTAACTCAGAAAATGAGGATGTAGCGCAACCCTTGGTCAGATGGGTGACTGCTAGAAGACCCCGTGTCCGGCAACATGACTCTAAACCGTGCAATACAAGCAGAAGAATGGAGTCATGGTTGTCAGACAATTTCTAGACTGCAATCCCCTTGCGTGGGGCGCAAATTGTCTGGGAGACGAAAAAAAAACTCCTTGTAACACCAAAGATGAACTGAAGGAAAGGATTATGGTCGCAATTATCAACTTAAACAAGGAGATTACGAAGTCGTCTGGTTGAAGCCAATGATGATTTTATGGAATAAATTTACTCTTTAGTATTTCAAGATATTTTTGTGTAATTTTGGTAAAATGAGATGTTGTGGTGATACCGAGCAACGCGAATGACCGGATGTTTGCCCTCGGAGAACCAGAAGGCAAATGTTTCTTGTTTTATAACCCCTTTTATAACTTAGAGTGGGCTATCTACTAACGAGGCCAAATTCAGTTATTCTGTTTAAACATACAACTACGTTTCACTAGAATGGATAACCCACTATAATGTCAGTGTTATTTTCATTTTACTTAATTCAGACGGCAATTTATCTATCGCAATCTCTGTGTGTGTGTGCGTGTGTGTGTGTGTGTGTGTGTGTGTGTGTGTGTGTGTGTGTGTGTGTGTGTGTGTGTGTGTGTGTAAGACCGAGTTTTGTTAAATATAAACGCTCCCAATAAGATTGTTTTCGCAATTGGTCTCACGTTTCACTATGTTAAAGTCAAAGACATTTTAAGCATTGCATTTCGAAGAATAAGAACGAAATTGTGATGAAATCTAATAATCTTAAAGCGAATGTGAAATTCAAAATCAATTTGATGAGAGAATATCATTAATTTTTGAATGAAAAACGAAAGAACGTCTCCCCGTTCGCAACATCTTCACATCTTCGCAATCATCTAGTTTTCTTTCGCTTTAATGTTTGATTCTTAAACGAGTTATTTTCCATAATTTCATTTTATCAAATCTTAAAAAGCGCCAGGTCTAAAGCAATACGTGATGAATTCTTTTTGGCTATTGATCATAACTGTTCGATGTGGCTACCATGAGCAATTAACACCTTAACGAAATTATGGCAAAAACATCTTGGGTTCATAATTTGTCGTTAATTGCGACTTTTGTCGTGTTTTGGAGGAAATTCACCGACAAAAGAGCGGGAAGATAAAAGATTACGTAATCTGGCAAGAAAGACGGATAATGTTTGTTTTTGTTGTTTTTTTTTTGTTGTTGTTGTTTTCTTTTTTTTTTTCATAAAAAAAGACCTAAAAATTTTAATTAACGATTAGAAAAATTAGGGAACGCAGCTGGAAGAGTGGCGACTGATGCAGGAAAAACTAGTATAAAACCATCCTTCTCCCACATAGGTTCTTTTACCTCTCTCTCTCTCTATATATATATATACACACACAAGTATGGGTGGAATAATATTCCTTGTCAAAAAAAAACACTATTTTTAAAAAAGTGCTCAATACCAAGTAGAGCTAATAATATTTATTCAGAAATTATAACATGGATATGTTACAATATCACTACAAAATAGCTATAATTGTTATAAATTGTTATAAATGTTAAAATTTCTGAATATATATATATATATATATATATATATATATATATATATATAAACTTATTTATAAATGGAACTTTGTCTGTGTGTGTATGTATGTGTCTGTGTGTGTGTGTGTCCGTTACCTATAGACTCCGAAACGGCTGAACCAATTTTCTTGAAAATTTACACAGTTGTACTATAAGCGTCTACGAGTGTTCTTAGCTAGGTTTTGTGTTGAGGTACCCACAATAAATATCGAAAATTGATAATCGAAAATTTATAGAAGGAGTGGTCCAATTCTAATCAAATTTGATACACTCATAGACAAAGACATAAGAAATGACATTCAGAAGTTTCAAGGTTGCACTTCTTACAATAGAGCAGAAAATCGATAAAGGATTAGTTTTAAGCTTTCATTACACCCGAGCAACGCCGGACTATACTGCTAGTATATATATATATATATGCTAGGTGCGATTGGTAAATTGTAGCAATTATTTTATTATTTCAAATATTCTTTAGGCTGAGTCTAAAGTCTTTAGGCTCCAGGACCATGGATTAATTTTAAAGCTTTCATTACACCCTAGCAACGCCGGGCTATACTGCTGGTATATTTATTTATATATATATATATATATACTCGTTGCGATTGGTAAATTGTCGCAATTATTTTATTATTTCAAATATTCTTTAGGCTACTCCAGGTCCATGGATTAGTTTTAAAGCTTTCGTTACACTATACTGCTAGTATATATATATATATATATATATATATATATATATATATATATATATATCTTGTTTACATTTTTAATTATCTATTTCTCATCTTCTCATTTTAACTCTCTATCTTTCCGGCGCCCACCCCCCTCTCTCTCTCACACACACACACATACACACACACACGCTATCTTCTTTACCATCTATTTCAATTCTCTTTCTTTTTTCGCTCTATTTCCTGCTCTAGATTCCTATTTTCCTTTCTTTTTTTTTTTTTAATCATTCACTCCAAGCAAGGCGGGACCGACACTAGTACCCAGGGGGGGTTACAATAAAATAAAAGCCTAGTTACCGAGGATATTGAGGAAAATAAAAGATAAATGATAAACGGGATTCAAGGAGACGAGTATAATCTATACTGACGACGGACAGAAAAGTTTCTCAATGGTGATTAAAGAAGCGCAGATTTGTTTGGGAAGCATTAAAATTTACGAGCCATTCCCTGCCCCATTTAACCACTGATTAGTGGTCTTTCTCAAGTGCAACAGCCAGGTTTACTTTATCAAGTTCGGCGCATTTCTTATTGAGACGAGCTTAAATGGCAGTGTCATCTACATAAATTCCTACTTGTGAACTGATGACATCAAGAAGATCATTTTTGGAGATCAGAAACAGCAGAGGACCTAGGTTAGAGCCTTGAGAGACACCCGCATTCATATAAAATGATTTGGAAGCGTGCCCGTTTAAAACGACCTTCATTTCATGATTTGACAGGAACGATTGTATTAAATCAAACAGTAGTCCAGTAGTAGCGTAGCTCTGGAGAAGGCCAGCTTACCAAACCCAGTCGAGATATCTTTGGCCAACAGCTCGTGTTTCGCCATTATTATCAAGAGCTTAGTTATTCATATTCAGTAGTGGCTGTTAGAACATCAGCGGTAGACGGTAGAATATTGTTTGTATGATAGTAGGTCGTGAAAGGTTAGATTAACCATTCTATATTGTTTCGAGTCTTTACCGAAAAGTGGTAAGAGGCTAATTGGCCGATAGTTAGAGAAGTCAGAGGCTTCACCAGAGTTCTTAGAAACAGGAACTACAGATGAGGACTTCCAACAATATGAAAAGCAGGAAGCAGAGAAGCAACAGCTGTACTTTGAAGAGGACCAGAACCAGCGCAGGGGCACGTTTCTTTAAGATGACAGCGGGGCTTTCACCACCTCTGCTTGCCTTATGGGTGTCTAATTTCAAGACCAGAGACGGTGTTATGAACATATCACACAGTAGAGCCTCTTGTTCTAGGTGGGAAATCGTGTGTGCGTACTCCAGACGAGTCGAGTGTTGATTTGGAAGAGAATTTACGAGCAAAGCATTTAACCTTGTCTGGTGTGGAGATGAGGACTTCGAATTGATTGAATAGAGGAGGAATTTAGGATTTGCTGTTGTTCAGCACACTCTTGCAGCGCTGCAAGTATTCTCTAGGACCGAACTAACGAGATGCTAAAAGTTGTTGCATTCCATCACCTAAGAATATTTTGCTTAATTTAGGACACAATTGTACTCATTACATTTCTCTTAAACCTTTTATCTTTCATCTCTCTCTCTCTTCTTTCACTCTCTCGTCCTTCGCTCTCTCTCTCTCTCTCTTTCTCCTGTCGCTCACTCTCTTTCATTTCGCTCTCTCTCTTTCCTGTCGCCCTGTCTCTTCTTTCGCTCTCTCTCTCTCTCTCTCTCTCTCTCTCTCTCTCTCTCTCTCTCTCTCTCTCTCTCTCTCCTGTCACGCTTTCGGTCTCTCTACTTTCGCTCATTCTCTCATTTCGCTCTCTCTCCTGTCGCTCTCTCCCGTCGCCCTCTCTCTTCTTTCTCGTCTCTCTCTCTCTCTCATTCCTGTCGCACTCTCTCTCTCTCCTTTTACTCTCTCTTTCTCTCTCTCTCTATCTCTCTCCTGTCGCTTTCTCTCACCTTTTGCTCTCTCTTGTTGCTCTCTCTCTCATTTCACTCTCTCTCTTTCTCTCTTTCTTGTCGCGGTCTCTCTCCTTTCTCTTTTTCGCCCTCTCTCTCCTTTCACTCTCTTTCTCTCCTTTCACTCTCTTTCTCTCCTTTCACTCTCTCTCCTTTCACTCTCTCTCCTTTCACTCTCCTTTCACTCTCACTCTCACATGTTGCGCTCTCTCTTCTTTCAGTCTCTCTCTCTCCTTTTGTTCTCTCTCTTCTTTCACTCTGCCTCTCTCATACACACACTCTTTCTTTTTTTCCATATATCTCTCAATTACTTATATCACTCTTTTTCTTTCTTTCTTTCATTCATCCTTTTTTTTAAGCTCTCTTTCTTCTCTTTTTCATAATCTCTTTCTCATCTCTCTTTCTAACTCACTCATTCGCTATATATATCAGTCTTTCTCTCCCTCTCTTTATATATGTATATTTCATTCTATCACTCACCTCTCACTTACAGCTCTCTCTCTCTCTCTCTCTCTCTCTCTCTCTCTCTCTCTCTCTCTGTGGATATCTTTCAATCTCTCTTTCTTGTTGTCTTTCTTTTCTTCTCCCTTTGTTTTTCTCAGTTACCTTTTTTTTCTAAACCTATCTTGTCTTTTTCTCAATCCCCTCTCGTTCTTTTTGTCTTTGCTACATCTCTCTCTTTCTCTCTCTCCCTCTCCCTCTCCCTATCTATCTATCTATGTATCTATCTATCTATCTATCTCATATTACATAATCCCTAAATTAGAGAGAAAATATTAATTCACTCATTAAAACCTAATGAAATGTGAAATAACGAGACATGTTCCAATCTGCTTTAAATTTGTTTTCATTTTTTTTATAATGCTCGTTTAATAATCATTCACAACGAAAACTGTTTTGCTTTATTCTCTCGAAGATAAAAACGAACGTCAAACATTTGAAGAATTAAATTTTCAACCAATCAAACTTATTAAGACTGCGTAATTCTTTTGAATTACTGTCTTAGAACAACGCTGGGCTTTGCTGAAAAAATTCTCATTAGATCCGACAAGATCTGGGCCGACTGAGCTACGAAGGTCTTAACCGATAAGACAAGGGTGAATAGTGCCTTTGAGTTAAATTTCTCTCACCGTAGACCTCTCAAAATTTTTTAATATCTGTTCAGTTACGTATCCAAATGTAATCAGAGTAATTGTCTGAAGAAGTATTTAAATTTTTATTTTTATTTATTAATCCGACATATTTTATCAATTTAAACGTTACTTTAATGGATAGTCGTATTTGAATAGACGATCTGTTTATTTATTAAACAGTATATTTATTTTAGTCTATATGCCTGAAAATTCGATAAATATTATTAAAGAAAAATACACTCTCTTCGGCAGGGTTCGAAACTGCGTATTCCTGAGCAAAAAAAATGCAAAACAGCTAGCTTTATCCTCAACAACAACAATTCACGGGCAAGATCCAAATTACAGAATACCAATATCATTTATGAATTCACATGTCCTTTAAACACGTGCATTCATGATCAAACAAAATTCATGAATAAATATGTTGGGCATACCACTACCTGCTTCTCAAGAAGACTCACATTACATCTCTCCAATTATAGCTCAATTGGGACCCATTTAAGCATCCACACAGGAACCTAACAAACTCCATCCACAATATACTTGTAAAAACTAGTGGTATAATAGCCTCATCCAAAATAATTTTTAAAAATAAAAGAATCATTATAAAAACAGAAAAAGCCAACACCTAACAACATCAACTATGAACACGGCCAAAACATGGTAGTCATGTTTGGATAATAAAAATAAAGAAAAAAAAATTTTCACAATACTTTAGAAACATATATAAAAATCTACAAATTAAAAAAGAAAGACAAACATCCTTGATAATGGCTAACGGAATATCCGAAAGCGCTCGCATATATAGGGCATTCGGACAGATTTTATGTTCATAAAATAAGACACATATACAAACAAAGAAAAATTGAATAAAAACCTACTTGCAGTTCCTTTAATGAAGCGTGTATAAAAGAGAGATTTCTACCCAAATATAACATTATATGCCTGAGAGAGAGAGAGAGAGAGAGAGAGAGAGAGAGAGAGAGAGATCATCATATAGTTAACAAACAACACAATTCAGTAGCTATAAAATAACTGCATTTTGGCCTATAATTGTCTCTACTCAATCGTCTTTAAAATAATTTAAAATATAAGCGTCCCCACCTATCCAATAACAGGTTAATACAATATACCGGAAATACTAGATCTAGCTACCCATAATGCCTCATTAACCAGCATATATATATATATATAATACTCAATACACGGGACCTGAAGATTGCGTTCAAGCATGACCGTCGTGATTAGGTGTCGACATCAGTGTCAATTTTTACTTATTGACCAGTATATATATATATATATATATATATATATATATATATATATATAATACTAGGTGTTGGTATCAGTGTCATCCTTTACTTATACGTGTTTTATTCCTGATATTAAGCACTTTTAGTTATAAATATAGCTTATCTTAAAACCATAATTTTATCATTCATATATATATATATATATATATATATATATATATATATACGCGGAAGCCATCGTACCAAACTGAAGATCAATAATTGTGAATTTCATTCATGTAAAATCCTTTGTACACTAAAGACGGAAGCTGATGATGGTTCGCCTGAAATAGGCCTATACTTCCGATTTACCATGAAATAACATGTCTGTCTTAATTTTACTTATACTTGCTCTATATGAATTTATATATATATATATATATATATATAGCCTTCTTAGAGAGTTATCCTACCACTGTATGTACAGGATGCTTCTTTGGATTCTTCTATATCTACACCGCATGCTGATATATATATATATATATATATATATATATATATATATATATATATATATATAATGAATTATACTTTAGAATAAGTTCAAATTACAATCTACTACAAAGTGTACATTTTGTTTCGACATTGAAATGACAATGTCTCATCAGGTAGCAAAGGTTATTTTTTATGAGTGCTGGAAAAATTCAACTCTTTATATTGTTAAACATTTGTGTGTGAGGTAAAGAAGGTAGGGAAAATGTGAAATCAGATTTGGGAATCATAAAAGGGATGTAGAGGAAATAAAAACAAAAGGAGGAAAACGGGAGAGAAAGAGAAGGAACTAAAGACATACGATGAAAGACTCAGAGAAAGGTGCC
>JBBBDQ010030800.1:170000-177500 GCA_037127315.1 Ascarosepion bandense | reverse complement strand
GCTCCGAAACAGCTGAAACGATTTTCTTCAAAAAATTTACCCAGTTGTACTATAAGTGTCTGCGAGTGTTCTTAGCTAGGTTTTGTGTCGAGGTACCCCCGATAAATATCGATAATCGAAAAAATCGGGTTATAGAAGGAGTGGTCCGATTTTAATCAAATTTGATACACTCATAGAAAAAGACATAAGAAACGATATTCAGAAGTTTCAAGGTTGCAGTTCTTAGATTAGTGCAGTAAGTCGATAATATATATATATATATATATATATATCTAGATATATATATATAAGGCAAGATGTTTGTGTGTGTGTCTGTTTATCTGCCTGTATGTCTGTATTTTTTCAGCCTTTTTATTTTAGTTTTTGCTTCGGGTTTGGCTCTAAGTAGGTATAACTGTAGTTCTTAGTCTCAGCCATGATACCATTTACTCAGAGAACTTATTTCGCTTTCAAAATTCAGTTTACGACGAAAAAACTTATTTGATATCGATACCAGGAAATCAAAATTTGACTTACATCCATTTATTTTTCTTTCAGTCTACGGTTTCGCTTTAACTGGAAATAACTATTGCTTTTTAGTCTTTCGTGCCAACGTCCAAAGAGTCTGAGCTCCAAGACTATGGATTAGTTTTAAAGCTTTCATTACACCCGAGCAACACCGGTCTATACTGCTATTATATTTTTTAAAAAGTAATGGATTTTTTATTTATATATCCGACAGATTCTATTACTTAGACATTATTCTTTTCGTGGATACCCATATTTGAGTAGACGCCCTGTTTCTTTATTAAACAGGATACTTGAATCCTTCAAAGATCTTCAAAATATTCATATCTGACTAGTATTGTATCCTAACGTAAGCCAAGTAATTTCTAAAGAAGTAATGGATTTTTTATATATTAATCGAACAGATTCTATTACTTAAACATTATTTGTTTCTTTAAAAATTGAATAATTTTAATAATTTATTTTCTCGAATATTTAGGTGAATAAACGAACATTAACAAGTATAATTAAATAGAGCGCCTACGTAAATATGGATATCCAAAAGAAATAACCTTTAAGCAATATATACACTACTATCCATAATTATTAGGAAACCACAGTTTTTTTTTTGTTTTGTTTTTTGTTTTTTTGTTTTTTCATACTGTCAGTTTTTGGATGTGCATTGTGGTGCAGTGGATATCGGCTGGGAACGAAAAATCGGGTAGCCGAGTTCGAATTTCAGTCGAATTACTTGCATTCACTTACGCGCAAATATCGTCTCTTCCCTCCAGTTATGAGTTAAATAATAAAACAGATTGGGTTCTATAGCCTTGGTCGGCAACCAGTCTACCGCAGAAAGTAATGGCAACCTACTGCGGGATAATCTTCTGCCCAGTCAGTCATCTGTCTTTCGAGACATGATCGCCTAAGTGTGTATCACGTATGGCACTTAACTGACTGATCTTATAGTGTTTTTAGTATTTATTGCCAAGTGGATAATTCTAAATGAAAATAGATTTGTTTTTTTTGTTTTGTTTTTTTTTTTGTTGTTTTTGCTTGTTTGGTTTTTGTTTGTTTGTTTGTTTGTTTGTTTGTTTGTTTTTGTTTTTTGTCTTTTTTTTTTTGTTATTATTAATTTGCAAAATCTTACAAGGCAGCCAGGAAGCCTTTGCTTCGGCCAGCCAATAAGAAGAAGAGACTAGCATGGGGAAGAGAGCACAAAAACTGGACACCAGAACAGTTTGATGCACATGTTATAAACAAAAGAACAGCTTTGTTCGATGTACAGGTTATTAATAAAGTACAATCCTATTTTCATTTAGAATTATCCACTTGGCAATAAATACTAAAAATAGTATGAAATAAATCATTTCTTTTTAAAAAACTGGGGTGGCCTAATAATTATGGCCGGTAGTATATATATATATATATATATATATATATATATATAGGGAAGAGAGAGAATTAATACAAGTAAAAGGTTTGTCACTTAGCTGATTGATGATAACTTCAGGCTCCCGATGCAGAATTTCGTAGATGCGCCTTCCGGGAATCATTCCATCCACTCGTCAGGTACCATTCTAACTGCTTCTGGATATCTGGATATTTTAATGTTTTCACGAATTTAACGGATTCTCATAAATTAAATGTTTGGAATTTATCATTAGTGTTTATAAAGTATAAATATATCTGGTAATAATACAATGGATTTATCGGACCTTCTGACTCTGGTGAGCGTTGTTACGCGGAACTATGGAGTCGATAAAAAGCAAATTTGCTTGAACATTTATTAATTGGTTTTCTCTCTAACTCCCTCTCTCTCTCACTATATATATATATAATCATCTGCAGACAGTCTTGTTTCGCTGTATCACAGCTCATCAGTACGGTTGAACATCAGTACAGTTATATATATATATATTGTGTATTTGGGCAACAATCCCTTTTACATCCAGGTTTCATTAAAAATGACAATGTATTATTAAGTTTTTTATATATTTATTTATAAGTTCGTCTGTTTTTGTTTTTTGTTTTTTTGTTGTTTTTTTTTTCTTTTCGAACTCAAATTATTAAAGAATTGTCCAAAGCTTTTGTACTTTTGAGCGCTTTTGGCGATACTTTTAGCCATTATCAAGAATTAGTTTTGTTTTATAAATAAAATGTAGAAAGTTTATGCATATAGAGTTTTGTGTATGTTAAGTTCCGAACACGGTAAGCACATTGTTACCATGTTCATAACTGATGCTATTAAGTGTAGGATTTCTCTTTTTTATTAGGAATGACTCCATTATTTTTAATCTTCTTTTGCATGTGGATGATGCTATTATGTATGTATTATCAGTGGGGCTATCACGGATAGGCCCTGGAAGATCTCGATGTGTGTTTAAATCAGATTGGATGGAACTGTTGTCGGAAAGGTGTAAGGTCAATTTTCTTGTTAATTTTGTGGTGGTCTAGCCAATGTAATTGTTTACGGATTTGTATAGCTGAGAATCACAGTTCTTCAAGGGACATGTAAATTCGTAAACGACACGGGTTCTCTGCAGTTTAGAGTTTGCAGGTGAATTATTGTTATTGATAATGAGGTTGGCAGTTTTTAATTTTTTATAATAGATAATTTAATTTTCTTGTTTGAATTGGTCGGTGTTACATAATCTCGGATGAAATTGTGAAGTAAAAATTCATCCTGTCTGTAGTTATTGTGCATTTGATTTTTATAAAGAAATATTAATGTTGTTGCTTTTTGTCCGCGTTTTTGTGGATGCCAATATATATATATATATATATATATAGTCATCCGCAGACAGATCTGTTTCGCTGTATCACAGCTCATTAGTACGGTTAAACTCCGATTGCTTTTAACCCAGGATTGAAACCCGACCGAATTGGCATCAGTCGGCGATTCTACCTCTGGGATATGGGCGCTCGGTAGAAGAAGGCAGACTTTTTAGCGTGTATATTATCATTATACGCGCCCAATAGCTAGAGTGCTCTAATTCAATAATGAATGAGCGATGCGTAGATGCCAGAGTAGCTACTGTCTTTCAAAGTCTACCATTCTTCCAGAGTGCTCAATCAGGGTGTGAGAGCGTAAATAGTCATATATATATATATATATATATATATATATATATATATATATATTGTAATGGTTGTTACAATGGTTTATAAATTCATAGTATGACTACACAAAAATTTTCGCGTTTCGAAGCTGCTACGTGCGCTTCTCATCGGGTGATAAGTTGAAATGAAAATTAAATGGTGAAAACGGTTTATTTATGGTGATATGATGTTTAAGTGAATGTGGGCTTGGGTTAGGAGAGGTAGCTTAGTTTAAGACAGGTTCCTTATTTATTTTGTCTGGGTACTTCTTAAATTGGGATTTATGTTTTTTTTTTTAGGAAGGGTAGGCATTTTTTGTTTATTTTACTGCTATCTATGTGTGAGTGGAGTGGCGTCGCTGTTGGAGCAGTGAAAATAATTCCTTATTTTTCATTAAACCTGAGGGAAGCATTTTGACGGCTTGTGTAGCAAAGTTGCTGAGCCTCGCGCAAAGTTTAATGCAGGCAGCGTTTCACGAATTTGTAACCATAGTAAAGATCACAGAGCTGATCCAGAACAACCTTAAAAAACGCTTCAGTGAAGCTTATTTTAAGGAATAAAAGCGTCCTTATTCTAATCTATGCATGAAAGAATGTTCATATCTATCTATCTATCTATCTATCTATCTCAGTCTGTTTCTTTCTATCTATCTATCTATCTATCTATCTATCTCAGTCTGTTTCTTTCTATCTATCTATCTATCTATCTATCTATCTCAGTCTGTTTCTTTCTATCTATCTATCTATCTATCTATCTATCTATCTCAGTCTGTTTCTTTCTATCTATCTATCTATCTATCTATCTATCTATCTATCTATCTATCTATCTATCTTACCTCTATCAGTGAGAGATTAGAGAAACTAATTACGAATAAATGGATTTTGTTAGATATTTGTAATGTCGGGCAAGACATGGGAAAAGCTGAATAATTAACAAATGAACAGATTGAGAAATTAGTTCAATCTTTACTTACTTGTAGACAGCAATTCTAATACCTGTACATAACACCTCCACCCACCCTACTCATATATATATATATATATATATATACGTGCGTGCGTGCGTGTCTTATTTCCAAGTGAAAAAGTTTTACAATACAAATGTATTGGACCCTTTTTATACAACTGTGTACTGGTCTAAATTAATTATAACCAAAAGCTAATTATATATATATATATATATGTGTGTGTGTGTGTGTGTGTGTGTGTGTGTGTGTGTGTGTGTGTGCGTGAAATGTGTAAGTATATAATTATAAATATATATATATATATATATACATATGTAATTTGTTATATATATTATATCATTTATATATTATATATGCGTGGTACTTATTTAAAAGCGCTCAATATCAGTGATAGAGCTGACAGATTCATATAGATAGGTGTGAGTTTGTAAACCTGTGTTTCACGCTCTTGCGATCGGCAGACAAACTCTTTTTGTCTGACGATCGCAAGAGCGTGAAACCCAGGGTCACAAACTCACACCTATCTATATGATATATATATATATATATATATATATATATATATATATATATATATAATCAGACAGACATGGCTACGATATAAATTAATCCCAAACTAAAATAATTTAAATACTAATTTGCATAAAACAATTGTTCAAACAGATCTTACCTTTCGTTTTTTAAACATTGAATTTTGTCACTTCGGATCCTCCATAGCTTCAATGGCTTCTCAGTTAACCTGATGAATATTTATGCACGTTCCTGAACTTTGAAAAGCCAAAAAGATTTTTGCTCTTATCTATAAATACTTTTTACAAAATAAAATGCTCGCATTTGATTTGATCAGAGGTCGAAACGCATCGGCTACAATAATTTATCCTTTAGTCTGATAGATAGATAGATAGATAGATAGATAGATAGATAGATAGATGTTAAGAGTCTGTGGCAAGGTGATAGATAGATAGATAGATAGATAGATAGATAGATAGATAGATAGATAGATAGATAGATGTTAAGAGACTGTGGCAAGGTGATAGATAGATAGATAGATAGATAGATACGAACAAACTGATATTTCAGCAATGAATTAGAACACACCTCAGCTATTGGGCGTGTATAATGATAATATACACGCTAAAAGTCTGCCTCCTTTCACCGAGCGCCCGTAACTTACAGGTAGAATTGCCGACTGACGCCAATTCGGTCAGGTTTCAATCCTGGGTAAAAAGCAATAGGCTGTCTAACCGTACTGATGTGCTGTGATACAGCGAAACAGATCTGTATGCGGATGACTATATATATATATATATATATATATATATATATATATATATATATATATATAGGCGCACATGCGCACATATGTATTGGCAAGTTTACAATATCATAACCGTCAGTGGGAGTGTTGTTCACGATGACGTACATCCGTCTACTGATTGGACAGAAGCTCAACGCCGACCCTGAGGATGATATTTCCATTTGAAATCATGAAAGGAAGCGTGAACTCATGTCTAAAAAGAAATAAAAAGAGTCTTAACTTCCTTCTACCTCTAACTTTTCAATTTCAACACCGTCGCTTTGCTGTGACGAATTCGGCATACGCTTCTGTTTTTTACTTTGATCGGAAAACTATTTTTCACTTTATTTTGACAGACGGTTCAATGTTGAAATGACAAAGGCAAGTTCGAATCACAAGGAATGAGATGAAAGCTTGCGATAGGTTACACTCACCTAACACATGTAGATGTAGAACATTCCCTTTTTCATATGCATACACTCACGCATATATGTATGTGCGTATCTTTTTTATTTGTATTTCTTATATATATATATATATATAGTAGTACTATATATATATATATATATATATATATATATATATAGTAGTACTATATATATATATATATATATAGTAGTACTATATATATATATATATATATATATATATATATATACTAGCAGTATAGCCCGGCGTTTCTCGGGTGTAATGAAAGCTTTAAAACTAATCCATGGTCCTGGAGCTCAGACTCTTTAAACGTTGGCACGAAAGACTAAAAAGCAATAGTTGTTTCCAGTTAAAGAGAAACCGGAGACTGAAAGAAAAATAAGTAAGTCAAATTTTGATTACCTGCTATCGATATCAAATAAGTTTTTTTCGTCGTAAACTGAATTTTGAAGGCTAAATAAGTCCTCTGAGTAAATGGTATTAATGGCTGAGACTAAGAATTACAATTATACCTACTTAGAGCCAAACCCGATGCAAAGACTAAAATAAAAGGGATGAAAAAATACAGACATACAGGGAGATAAACAGACACACACACAAGCATCTTGCCTTTTATACATATATATTATCGATTTCTGCAACCTTGAAACGTCTGAATATCGTTTCTTATGTCTTTGTCTATGAATGTATCAAATTTGATTAAAATCGGACCACTCCTTCTATAACCCGATTTTTTCGATTATCGATTTTCGATATTTATCGGGGGTACCTCGACACAAAACCTAGCTAAGAACACTCGCAGACGCTTTCAAAATAAGAAAATCGCAGTCGTTTTCAAAATAAGAAAATCGGTTCAGCCGTTTCGAGTCTACAGATAACGGATACACACACACACACACACACACACACACACACACACACACACACGCAGACAAATTTCCATTTATAAATAAGTTTAGATATATGAAAAGGCAATATATTTTACATATAAACTATATATATATATATAACATAATATATATATTATATATATATATTTATATATATATATATATTTATATATATATATTTCTATATATATTATTTATATATATATATTACATATATATAATACATTATATATATATAATGTATTATATATATAATACATCATATATGTATAATACATTATATATGTTTAATAAATTATATATGTATAATACGTAATATATATAAAATA